>OY987250.1:14010354-14255854 GCA_963920765.1 Ulota crispa
TTGATGGCCTTGAAAGTATGAATGATCGTCAAAGTTTTGATGACCTTGACTTCTAGTGTAAACATGCCTAAAATATACAAAATCGAAACTTGTATATGTTGCTATTTGTGCTTGCTTGGCTGCTGATTCTTTTCGTTTCTGTTCCTCTGATATTTTCCCTTAGACCTCTTGCTTTTGTTAGTATCACCACCTAGTCTCCTCTCTTTTGTCCCACTAGGGAAATCTTTCTAAGTGAAGTTTCGTTACAACTTTACCTCATTTGACACCAGCTACCTTGACGTTAACAAAACTGGGTAAAAATAATGGGTGGAATTATCAAATGACTCTCAAAAAAACGCCAAGATTGCCAAATTTGGGACAAAGCCTATTAATATGAGCAGTTTTATGGATAAAAATGCACACATGGGTGGTATCCATGCATGTGGCTTGGCCGACTGGATAAACACAACAAAGAATCTATGGTCCCACAGGCCGTCTCGGGATGGGGGTAAGGTAGTACGTTCGAAAATCGTTTGCTCATTTTGAACCATCTAGTAGCTTGTTGTGAAATGGTGCATTGGTGATTCTTACATTAGTCTTGTACAACCCATTCAATGCATGAAAAGAAATTTGTTTTCAACTACAAGAGCCAATCATTCTCCTTGCTTTCCCAAATTTCTTCACAACTTGCAAGTGAACGGTTCTTGGAAGGTCTAAGGTTAATAATAGATACTTATGACACATGCACTTTGAGAATTCATAAGTAACTCAAAAATACTTCAAAAAATATGAAACAACCTTGTGTTGCATTCTACATCTATTTTTGTTTATTTGAAAAATGAACTAAAAATCCTTCCATCCACGGAAGATCATGAAAAAGAGGGATGAGCCCTTAGATGGGCGGTTTTCGAGCCTACTACCTTATTGCCGGTATTGGGGTCTTGTAATTTTATTCCTTGCACTGAATTCTCTTTCATTTTGTATAAAAAAAACTATCTAACTAATGAAAACATAAACAAAACAATACAAAAATCCTCAATTGGCCCCAACGACCCCCAATTGTGCATGCTGTGACACACTTTCCAAGGCCAACCCCGCTCACACCTTCTTCCACTCATGCAAAACGGAATGTTGCATGTGCTCAATCATAAGTGGCCCCATTTTGGGAGATTCTCCTTGAGTGGCAATCGTTTGTAGAAATCTGCATGGATGCATATTTTATTGCCTAGCTCGGTTTATTTTCAGGTTGAGTCAAGTCTATCCACAATATGTGCTTCAGAGACATCCCTTCCAGTTTTTTACATATTTGAGAGAGTGCTAGAATGTTGACAATAAGGGTCACTTTACACTACAGGTCAAGGCTATGAAAACTTGGAGTCATTTCAACCAAGATTTAGTCCAAACTGCCTCAAGAATCGTCCAAAGTACTCATTTTAGTATGAGTATAATGGGGTCAATTCCCTTGTGTGTAGAGACTTTGAGGTTACTAGTGCAAATCTTGAAAATCTCAAGAGAAAAAAGAATAAAGAAAAAAAGACTAAACAAGGATGTTGAATTTTTTATTCCATTGTAAGGTATTGATTATCCAAAAGAATTTTTTATATTCAAATAATTATGTTTTAATAAATTTTGACAATGGCCTTGTGTCAAGAATTGGCTTTCCATTTTTGAAGAATTCAATTTTTGGAATTGGGACCATGTCAAATCTTGTCTTTTAAATATAAAAAAAGTTCTCAAAAATTTGGCCTTGAGTCATGGTGTAACAATCTTAAAGTTGTTTTCAAAAATCAACCAATGAGAAGCTAGCAGTAGGAGTGTCTAACACTTAAAATCAACCTCACCTTGTATTGTAAAATTGCCCTAAATGTCATGGTGAGGTCACATTGTTTGAATGTATGTGTATATTTTGAACAAAAATCATTTGTTTTATCTCTATATTGTCTTGTACATTTGCCAATGATCGAACATGTTTACTAACCGTGTAACCACTACCCACGTTTCATTTGCACTACTAGCTCATGGATTGACTGATATGTATTTGCACTACTTCAAATACATTTTCCTATGTTTTTGCGTTGGCATCAAGCATCAAATGATGAAAGTGAATAAAAAACTATGGACATAACTTAAAAGCGTGCAATGTTTTCAAAACCTCACCACCCGAAAGGTCCCTTGGGATTAATTCTATTCTTTGAAGTTCACGTGGAACCTCCTCATTGGTTGTTTGAAATGGGAAATGTGTCATGCGGGTAAACACACTTCCTTAACTCATTCTTCCACAAGTTCCACAAACACATCGTAAGTGTGTTGGTTTGAAATTGCAGCTGAGAAGAAGACAAAACCTTACTCAATAAAATGCATCACGTGTATCCATGTAAATGGGCCTTAGCAATCAACAATCTTAATTTGGACCACATAAGTTACACCAAGAAATTAGTGCAAGTATACGATCAATAATTGGCTTGAGTTTTGTATGTGATCAATTATTGACATGTATATGGTGTATTTTTTTCATCTTAATCTAACTACTTTTTCAATACCTCGTTAAAAATGGGAGTTTATGAAGCAATAAAATCCTCAAATATTGGGTGGTCTATATCAATGTTGTGATTTATTAATATTATTGGACGTTGTTTCTGCAAACAAGAAAAGACCTCATCAGAGAAGTTGCCCACTTCAACTTAACATTATTAATCACTTATTGGTAGAAGGTACATGTGTGTAGCTTCCTTCCTTTTCAAAACACTACTCTCTTTTTAATAGTTTAGAATTGTTAGAAGAGTTATTAACCCCTCACCGCCCATGGTAGTTTGGAGTATCTTAGAACTTGCTTAAAAGTGAACAAAATGCCGGCATTTTGATCAATCTTATCAATTTCTCTAAAGTGCAACCATACAAATATAAAGTAGACATATTATAAATCACATAGGAAAAGAAATCAGAACAATATCATTTATGGATTGAAAGATTATAATGTTTAATCATGAGGGTGTTAAAACTGCAAAAGTGATTTGAAGCCTTTCAATCCTCTTTTTGCATCTCAAACCTAAAATTGAGGGTACCAAAAGAATATGAGTATGTAAAGTACAACATGCACAACCCCAATCAATTTACGGCTTCTCAAAATCTATTCTACAATTTTTTAAATTGAACTTTTAATGTGATTTTTTCTACAAGTTCTAGTGTACTTGAAGCTCATTTCCAAGAGCCTTCAACACTAGAAAGTGAAGATTTGCAATGGACACCCTTGCACAAAATCTTAAATAGACCAATTACTTTAATTCATTTTCAAAATCAGACTCTTGATGCTGAAACTAGACTTCAATAAGAGTTTTAAAATAATAATAATCACTAAAAAAACCTTGTAGAAAAATTGAACATCTCTAAATAAAATTTAGAGATGCCCGATTTGGACCCCTTGGGCGGTGAGGGGTTAAAAGATTGTAATGGTCATTGTTGAATGCATAAAGAAGCTATCTATTCTAACACTTTGATGGTGGTTTATCATATATGTGGCATCACATTAGTTAACAAATGAAATGGTCTATTATAATTAGGTGATGTTTTTTGTTTTTGTAAATTTCCAAAAATACTTGACCATGAACATCTATCGCCTTGTGTAAGTGATTAATCCCTCACTGTTGCACCAAACAAAAGACGTCCTTTTGTCTTATGTATTTGTGAGATTCAAGAGAATTGTGTGCTAATTAGGGCCAAATTTCATGCTGCATTTGAAATCAAAGAATTGCAGAAACAACTAAAGAGTTGTGAAGCATGCATGAAAGCTTCCTAGAAAACCAATTAGAATTGGTGTTCCAGCAAGTTTTTACAACAAACACACATATTTTTGAAAAATTGAAAAATTTCAAAAATGAAAATGGTGATCATCATGAACAATTCAGATGCAACATCCTCATTCCTTACAATTCACCTACATTTAGCCAATATGGTGCAAAATGGGGACAAGGCAATGTACAAATAGTAGTCCTTTCAAGGACCACCTCATTGTCCTTTTGATTCACACTTTCCCTCTTCCCAGCTCGTCATAAATCATGAACCACTTTCACAGTTGTACTCTTATTTTCATTGGTCAAGCAACCTACACTCTAGAATGGACAGGAGACAATGGAAATAATCATCCAAGCAAGCTTGCTCATCCGCCAAAGTAGTTATTTTAAGTGCATTTCATCCAAGTATTCGTGTCTCTTTGAAGGGGGTTTGTTTTTTTTCATCCTTTGTCACTTTTTTCACTTTTTTCACTTTTTTCACCCTTTGTCAAAAAAATCACTTTTTTCACCCTTTACTTTTTAGTGGGTAGTCAACATTCAAAATGGGGAAAGATTCTGAAAAAATCCTTCCTACAAAATTTAAGTTCCTAACACCAATCATTGCAAGTGTGTTGGCAACCAGTGATCGGATACGCGAGTGAATGTTTCTCAAGAGCCAGAAGGCAAAATGCAAGGGAGGTTAACTATTTAATTGCTGAAGAATTTAGGACCAAAGCTTGGGCTGTAAGTTACACTTCTTCGGCACCATTGTTGTAGACCAAAATAATTCCAACAAGGTTTATTTTATTTTATTTCATTTCAGCTGTAATTTTAAAAAGCAGATCCATAAAAATGAACATGGATTAATATGAAGTCACAAATAACTTTGACCTCCACATATTTAAGAAATTGTGATCTTGGTTCATATCTTGATTTGGAGACTTTTATGTTTCAAAGAAGGAAAAAGAAAAAGTACTTTATATTGACTTTCGCAGTCATTCCAAGTGAATGACAATGTATACAATAATGCTTGACATTTGACAAAGAGACCATTCGAGGAAAAAAAGAAAAAAGAGTTGATGCGTAGGGCTAAGCCCAACAAGTTAACCTTTTTTTCCTACTTGTAATGCTCAATGAGAAGTGCAGGCCTTGGGATGTGACCCTTAGTAGCCTAAAAAGGTATTTTATGCTTAATAAGAAGTACATTATCAAACGTAAACCATTGTAAAAAAATGAATGAAATTCTTCAAATTATGGATGAAGAATATCTTATTCTGGCTTAAGAAAAGAAAACTTGCACAATGCTTCCAGAGCCCTTATAAGGTAGGAACACCCATAAGCGTTAGTGTCCTCATAATTGTCGTCTCTAAAATCTTAGAAAATCTGCAGAAATGAATAGATGTAATTACAAGGATGTACAACATGTGAACATGAAACCTTGGTGTTGGTTATGCGTGCAATGGCAATTTGCTTTTTAAAAATTCACTACTTATTCTCACAGTATCCAAATAATACATTTGCATGTGCAAACTCAATATTTTTCTATTCCTAATAGGATCTTATAATTTGCTAGCTGTTTATTAATACTTGTCATGTTCAAAACCCTTAAAATGACGCTTATGGGTGCTCCTACCTTATTGGAAAATAGTCCATCTTGATAATGAATGAGAGGTTACCTTGTGGTGATTTATGAAAGCTCATTAAGATAGGCCCACCCATAAGCGTGGAAATAAGGGTTTTGGAGTAGGTAAAACAATTGACTAACTTTGAAAAAAATACTGTAAGTTAGGAAATGGAAACCAAAAATATTGGCATCAATTTTGAGGTTCCAATTGTAAGCATTTGTTCACGGAGATTTTTCAAAGTTCAAAATCACTGAAATTGTAAGAACCATGTGTAAGAGATGCTAAAAACAAGACTTGTTGGTTCTTAAATAGTGAGATGGGTACTCAAAACCTCATGTTAGTCACACACAACCATCACTTCATCACCCATAACCATCACTCAGTCACCCACAACTATTTGTTTTTTTATTGATTAACCTTGCCACTGTCAGTTGACAGGCATAGGGACGCAACGCTTATGAATGCTGCTACCTTACATCTTTGAGTAAACTCCTTGAGTACTTATTAATTTGGAGATGTTGGATTTCTTTTATGTTCTTCAAAGATCATGGTTTGTTAAAACTCCAAGTGGATTGTGACGATTGGCTGTGCTTGCTTTGGCTAGTATCGCAGTAATTTGTGCATTCAATGATCTCTATAGGCAATCATAAAATTCAAATAAACTAGAGAAATCAAGTCAAACATCAGAAAGGAAATTAGACATTACTACAATTTCAATCACATATAATATCATATTTTACATAAGAGCAGCCTCAAATTTTCATGAGTACACTCAAGTTTGAATGATAAAAATTCCATTTTCTCTTGCATAAATGATTTGGGAAAGTCATGTTTCCCTAAACGTTTGAAACCCCTTGCGACTGTTTGCAATATTTACACAAATCCCCTTGGTTTCTCAAAAATTGTACAAGTATCCTATGACCATAATTATCAAGCACTTTTTTCTATTGTGCACACCATTTTCTTCTCCCTTTATATGCACATTGTTTTTTTCCTATTTAGTTGCACTTGTAACTTGCGCACAAAGGGAGAAGGAAGTGACATACAAAACAAAACAAACATCTAAAAATTATGATCCTAAAAAAAGTGTGCAACATTTGAAAACCAAGGACATCCGTACAAATATCAACAAACTCTAGGGATATTAATCAAATTATCCCTATTTATTTTTCCCATTTCTAACACTCTTTGAAATAAAAGAATAAAAAGCCAATTCTATTAGTTTTTGAAATAAAGAATAAATAGCCAATTCTAGAACTCTTTGAAATAAAGAATAAAAAGCCAATTCTAGCATTCTTTGAAATAAAGAATGAAAAGCCAATTCTATCGGTCTTTGAAATAAAGAATAAAAAGCCAATTCTAGAACTCTCTGAAATAAAGAATAAAAAGCCAATTCTAGCACTCTTTGAAATAAAGAATGAAAGACCAATTCTAGCACTCTGAGAAATAAAGAATAAAAAGCCAATTCTATCGGTTTTTGAAATAAAGAATAAAAAGCCAATTCTAGCACTCTGAAACAAAGAATAAAAAGCCAATTCTATCATTCTCTGAAATAAAGAATGAAAAGCCAGTTCTAGAACACTCTGAAATAAAGAATAAAAAAGGGGCTAGTTCTCACCCACACAAACGAAAGTACACCAGTTCATCCAGTACCATGCAATCTCGTCCATGCAGTGCAAACTGAGACTTTCGTCCATACAGAGCAAACTGAGACTTCGCCTGGATCTTCGCAGACAAAACATACTAGAAAATCAAGGCGTAGAGAACATGGAGGAACGCGTGCAAGTATTTATGGAAACGTTCGTCCTCGCATGGACTCATTCACTCTGTTGCACATTTCCCCATCGCCACTCCCCGATTGTTCCATCGCTTCCAGTTTCAGACTCTCTGCGATCACTGTTGCTCATGTGCGGTAGATCAGTTGTGCACCTGTGCCATTGCCATTGCGTTCTCTTCCTGCATTTACGGCCGACACTAAGCTTCAAACCATACCAAGTCTTGCCTGGATTTGAATTTTAAATCGTCGAGAACAGTGCAACAACGGACCTACCTGACCGGGATTCGCCTGATGTAAGCTTAAGTTCCTTTCACTCTCATTACATTACCAGGCCTGTTAGTGTTTTTAGATTGTTGTGCCTCCGCTTGTGTGTAATCTGTAGTAGTTTTTATTTCAGCAATTATAAGTTTCCTTGAGAAGAAAGAAAACAGAGGCTCTTCATTTGTCTGTTGAGCAAAACGAAGCAGAATGATTTAGGAGAGGGAACGCGGTGCTATTAACTTAAGTTATTTGGATTTCCAGTTTCCTCGCGGACCGTGCGCTTCATGGAATCGTGCCTGTTGGACGATTGCGTCAGAAGCGGAGAGCTTTATAGTGGTCTTTATTTTAAATGTCAAAGTAATTTTCATAGCTGCAGGTTTATTGGAAGTAAGCTTAGGAAGGTCTGAGTCAGGATGAGGCTGAGGAGACGGTTTTGTTGGCTGTTTGATTGCATGGAGCTTCCCAATAGGTATAAGTTTCTATTGAAACGTCCTTTGAGTTGTTGTTAGTAGTAGTTTTCATTTTATTATGACGTAATGAAGCAACGTTTGCAACGTTCTTTGGTGTTTACGGAGAATAAGGTAGTTTTATTCACTATGGTAGCAGAAAAGAAGAAGGTCGTGGAGATTGTGTGCCATTTATGTCAAACAATCTTTCACTCTGATGCGATGCGGATGTTGCGTCCAGAGCAATTCACTTTTGTTGTTGGTTGAGTTTAGAGTGTTAGTCAAATGCAGAATATCTTGCGTGAAGGGAGAACCTTTTGCCTTAAAGAATAATGTTATGTTAATGGAAGTAACTTAAGAACTGGACATAATTGAACAAAGTAGGAGAGAGGAAGGGCCACGATGAAGATGAAGAGCTGGTTATAATAGTTTTAGCTCATTTGATTGTTTAGATTTTCTTTAATAAGTTTGCTTGTAACCCTAGAGTACTCCGGTTGTGTAGTGACACATGTAGATGCTGTCTTAAAATTTGTCCTCGTAGTGGTCCCGCGCCTCGGTAGTTGCTCTGTTCTTAAACAGATGCTTATATGATCCCTTGACGACTTTTATAGGCCAGGAGCACTTGTCGCCTCTCGCTAAGTCTAGTATGCAAGTGATTGTGCTTGCTTGCTGCTTTTACTCTCCCGTTTTCGTTACGAAGAATACTCGAGAATGCCATTTTGCGTCTGTCTCTTCGGTTTTGTATTGAGTCCGTCTTTGACTGATTGTGACGGACTGTTTGGTAGACAGAAGCTTGAGCTTATATACTTTCAATCGATCGGAACAACCACCCGAGCTCTATGTTTATTGAGTACTAATTGATTTTCTTGTTGGTTGCTATTTGCACTTTCAGTTGCTTCTGCGGCTCACGATGCGCTCTTCTGAGACCGGCTCTTTTTTCTGCTTCGATAATTCGATGACGACTCTCTCTCAACTCGTTTCTCTATAGTTTCTGCTAAATCAGTTCAGCGGAATCGAAAGGCGTATGATTCAAAAGCTTGCTGGATAACTGGTTTTGGAGTGAAGTTTTGTGGACATGGCTACACCGCAGAAGCTGACCAAGTTCTTTAGAAGAGTTCTCAGCCTACCAAAACCAACGCCTAACAGGTCTTTTTCCCGGCACTCGAGCGCGACCACAAATTCATTCGATGCTTCTTCCATCGGAATGAACTCAGGGCGCTCCTGGGGGAGTATGGGAGACATCCATAGCGGCAGTCCCGGCATCTTCCAAGGCTACGACAGCGACGTGGAATGCCCGAGTCCTCCACCGGATGTCCCCGCAGGTTGCCTCGCTGTGTACGTCGGCAAGGAGCGGAGAAGGTTTGTCATCCCGACATCGTATCTCTCAAACAGCGTCTTTCGCGCTTTGTTAGCGAAGTCTGAAGAAGAGTTCGGGTTCTGCTGCGACGGAGGCTTGCGCATTGCGTGTGCTCCGGGTGTTTTCGAGCACCTGCTATGGTGGCTGGAAGGTGCTGCTCCTGCTTTTGAAGAATCTGAGCTCTCGGGACAGGATCTCGCCAGACAGGGATAACCTGTTTGATCAACACGGTGTAGAGTTAGCCCGAGAGTTACTTAGTATTCCTCTCTCTTTTCGCATGCCAGCCGACGTCTATGGTGAAGACAACATGCATCCCTGACGAGGTTTTGAGTATGTCTGTTTCCGAAGCCTTGCTCCTCCAGAAAAGAAGAAACCATCTCATGTAGCGCTTGTATGTAGAGTTAAATTACTCTCTCTTTTCGCATGCCAGCCGACGTCTATGGTGCCGACAAAATGCATCCCTGACGAGGTTTTGAGGATGTCTGTTAGAAAAGAAGGAACACACTCATGTAGCGCTTGTATGTAGAGTTAAATTACTCTCTATTTTCGCACGTCGGCAAGGAGCGGAGAAGGTTTATTATCCCGACATCGTATCTCTCAAACAGCGTCTTCCGCGCCTTGCTAACGAAGTCTGAAGAAGAGTTCGGGTTCTGCTGCGAGGGAGGCTTGCGCATTGCGTGTGCTCCGGGTGTTTTCGAGCACTTGCTATGGTGGCTGGAAGGTGCTGCTCCCGCGTTTGAAGAATCTGAGCTCTCGGGACAGGATCTCGCCAGACAGGGATAACCTCTTTGATCAACATGGTGTAGAGTTAGTATTATTTTCCTTTTTACGCACGCCAGCCGACATCTATAATGGAGACGAAGTGCATCCCTGACGAGGTTTTGAGGATGTCTGTTTCCGAAACCTTGCTCCTCCAGAAAGGAAGAAAACACGCTCATGTAGCGCCTGTATCTACCACAATCAGACACTGAAGGGGGGAAGAACAGAAACCGCACCAAGGAATTTTTGCAGGAGTTTGAAACCATGGCTGTCGAAACCACTGCACGGCATGGAACAGACCGCAGTTAAGGACATGAGTATTTCCCATCTGGGAAGGATTTCATTGATCCGTGTTCAGGTCTGTTTTTTTGTCACTCCTTAAGAGCGGTCCCGGTTGCACGCCTGGTAGATTGTACATCTTGTATCAGAGCGTGAAGTATTGCCAGAGCTTGACTTACATAGTGACAAGCAGGTTGTGCAAATTTTATACCGATTTTGTCTTCAAGCCCGTAGCTACTGCTGGTGTTGATGGACTTACTAGTTTTGATGGTGTGAAAAACTTGAGGGAGATGGCGATTTCTATCTTGGTGCTCCACAATCCTGAAGAAGGATTCCGTATTTGTGTAAAAGATACTGATGGAGATGCTTAGCTACAAGGAGGGGGTTTGTCCTTCCTGTACAGACGGAGGAACTCTCCTGCTCTGGACAATATTTTTGTATGATGGATCTCGACCAAAGGTATGCCTGGTTGAACGTTTGGTCTGTAAATTATGACGAAGAATGCTACTGCCTCAGTAGTGTAGAGTTTTTTGTTCCCAAAGCTGTGACTCTTGACTTAGCAAGTTTTCTTCTGTTCCTCCATGAGGTGAGGATCTGGCTCTGCCCTCTTCTCTGTTCAACCATATCATGTGATAACATTCCATTCCTTTCCAATGCTATTTGTTGGGAACATGTACTGCGAACCTAGTTTCAATCTAGGATTCCTTCCAGTTGTCCAACGTTACTCTTGTAAGGGCATTGGCTCGCCATGGCCAAGTCCAAAATGTAATATGATCTGAAATACAACACTACGAGTAGTCGCATCTTATTCACCCCATTCTCAAATCTTCAGAGAATGGGGATCGTGACACTCTCTTTGATTTTTGGAGGTCCCATACTATAAAAGATTGAAAATGGGGTGAAAAAGATTTAGCATGTGAACTTTTTACTCATGTGTGTATTATTAGTTTTTCTTGTTTTCACCCTCGTAGTTGGAAATCTTGGTTGAGTGTGTGCATGTAACTTGCTTTCTTGTTTTATCATCATTTTTGAGGTAAGTCAAATTTATTCTCCATTGCACCAAAAAAAGGGTTACACCTTTACAGTGAAATGCTCCCATTAACTCTTATTTCCAATCCACAACTTCTCATTCTTCACAGAAGTGTCATTCTCGAAGAACATGTGAAGTGTTATTCTAGGAGTTGCAAAAGCAGGCCATGGAATAGTCTGCTCCAATTTTTGGGATGAGCTATAAATGTTAGCTACAAGTGTCAATCATGCTATTGAATGCTCTACAAATGCTCACAATCTCAAAATTGTTTAACCCCTAAACCTCAAGGAGGACAAAAAATGTCCTCTCTATGATTTAAAAAAAAGTCATTTTTCATATGATTTTTTTGTAAAAGTAACCATAAACACATAGTCCATCATGGAAGACAAAAAATTACCTCTTGAGATTCATTCAATTTTTTTGTAACCCAAATTGTGATAAGATTTAGAAACATGGCGTTAGCTCCCAAGCTACCCTTCTTGCAATTTTTATGAGGGCACCATGCATTGTTGACTTTTCCAAATTTTTGAAGCAATACTACTGTTGTCCATGTGCAAAACACTATAGAATGCTACAAGCAAGGCAAGGCATGGTGATCCATCCGTCCTTTAAGGGTTAAGGTAGGAGCATCCCTCTCTATGGGTGTCCCCATCCTCGAGACCTATTGTGTCAGACTTGTCACTGATTGACATATATTCTTTATGGGTGACAAAGTGATGATTATGAGTGCTCCATCTCACTATTTAAGAACTCCTCAAATTGGTATTATGAATGTATGAGCACATTAAAGACATCTGCTACACACAACTACATATTTTCAGTGATTTTGGACTTAAAAAAATCTTTGTGAACAAATATTTACAACGGAGAACATTCAAATTGATGCCAATATTTTTAATTTCCTCGTCCTAACTTAACGCTGTTTTTTTCAAAGTTCATAAACTGGTTTTTCTAGCCCCTACAACCCTAAGTTTCACGCTTATGGGTGCTCCTACCTTATGCTGGGTATCACAAGCCGTCTATCAAACTACCTTTCTTTATGCTGTTTTTCTAAGTGAGAGCAGCCCGTAGGCAATTTTTCTTTTCAGTAGTGAAACTTAGCCGTCTTTTTACTGTGCGTGCGTCAATTTTACAAGCTGGTTGTCAGGACATGACTCCTCAAATGAGTTTCCTCCATTTCAATTCTTATGAATCTCACACATCACTCACCCACACCCTCTGTGGAATGTGGGCAATGTGACCAGATCACCAGACGATAAGCTTTAACCCCAAAACGACCCTGGAAATTCCTGAGCTTGTAGGAATTTTCTCCAATTTGAGCAAACATTTTGATAAGTTGTATCAATTTTTTTTGAATTGTAACCGTATAAAATCAAACTAGACATGTTATAGATCATATTGGAAAAGAAAAGACAATCAAATTTCTTATGGATTGGAAGATTATAATGTTTGATCATGAGGGTGTTATAATTGTGAAAGTGATTTGAAATCTTTCAATCTTCTTTTCACATGTCAAATTTTAAAAGTTGGCCACCAAAAAAATATGAGGTTAAAGGGCCTAACATGCATAACCCAAATCAATTTATGACTTCATAAAATCTACTCTACAATTTTTTTAAATGAATTTCTAGTATGATTTTTTCTCAAATATCTAGAGTATTTGAGGTTCATTCCCAAGAGCCCTCAACACTACATAAAGTCAAGATTGCAATGGACACCCATGCACAAAATCTTGAATAAAAAAATCAAGATCAATCATTTGCAAAATCAGATTGCTAAAGCTAAAACTAAACTTCAAAAAGAATGTTTCAAAAAAACAAACTATGAAAAATAATAATTTGGTAAGGTTTTAATCAACCTCAGAAATCGGTTGAGGACACATTATGTCCTCAATGTTGTTTTGGGGTTAACCTTAAAACTCTTTTAGAAATATATGTCTATTCGGCATAAGGTAGCCGCACCCATGGGTGTGAGGTCCCCATGGGCATCACTGACAATATCATGGTGCTTATGGATACTTAAGTGATATTTATGGGTGACAAAGTGATAGTTGTGGGTGACTACATGACGGTTTTGAGTACCCATCTCACTATTTGAGAACCAGCAAGCCTTGTTTTTAGCATCTCTTACACATGGTCCCTACAATTTCAATGATTTTGAACTTTGAAAAATCTTTGTGAACAAATGCTTGTAGTTCGAACCTTGAAATTGATGCCAATATTTTTGGTTCCATCTCCTAACTTACAATATTTTTTTCAAAGTTGTTCAATTATTTTACCTACTCCAAAACCCTTATTTCCACGCTTATGGGTGCGCCTACTTTAATTCCATTTGGATATTGACATTGAGTGTAGTGGTAGGCTACAATAGAATGTGACAAACAATATTTAGAACATTACAAACAATATTGTCTAGAATAATGACCTCTTTAAACTAATGTCAAATGCCAGTCTCAATGCAAAGCCCATACTTTATTTAGGGGATTGATATGTCTACCACAGCCTTTCAGCTATTCTACCACACCCTAGGGTAAATTTTAGATTTCTACTATCAAAAAGTTGAATTTAAGAAATTGGAATTCAGATTTGGACTTAGAGACCTTGATTTTATCTAGAACCATAAAAAGAAGTTGAAATTGAACAACACCCAATGAAAAAGCTTAGCTTGGGGAAAAATTATTACTTTTGCTTTTGTTTATAAAAAAAATAAGCTTTTTCATTGGGTGTTGTTCAATTAGAACCCTTTTTAATGGTTCTAAATAAAATCAAGGTCTCTAAGTCCAAATCTGAATTCCAATTTCTCAAATTCACCTTCTTGATGGTAGAAATCTAAAATTTACCCCGGGGTGTGGTAGAATAGCTGAAAAGGTGTGATAAACATATCAACCCCCTTTATTTACATGTACTACACCTTTATATAATAATACTCCATTGTGTAAGCTACCACTACAACAAAATGGGCATTTTATGACTCTTAATTATGACTATTGTGAGTCATTCATAATTATGAATGACTCACAACAATCATAACCCAAACTCCTAAAATGTCCATTTTGTTGTAATGTAATAACTTCCTTAAACCAATTTGGGATTACTTGATCCCAACTATATTGGTTTACCGAGTGGTTTACACATGTAATACCATACAATGAATCAAGTGAAACATCATTCTGTTAGGTTTTTTCACATTTTTATTGAGCATGAATTATAACTTACTTGTTTTTGTTAGGTGCAATACCTAAATTAACCCCTAAAGCCTTGAATAATATTTTTGGTAACACAAGAAACTTTGGGTAGTTCACTACAAATGAATTTTTCATTTTTTTTTGAAATTTTCACAAATGACATGTCCAAGAAGTAGCTTAGAGGTTCAACAACTATCATAATTTTTGACAACATGGTTCAAAATTTATTGCATGATATGTAGTTTTCTATGTTTGTTGGACACCCAACAATTTTGAAAACTTCTTTAAAATTATATTTGAAAAAATGAGATTGATTCTTCAGATTTATGTATACACTGGAAACTTTGAATCATTTAATTTGATTAATGAGATGAAAGTTATGAGTTAGGAGATAAGTATGGATCATCAATTGGGCATACATTGAGAAATGGCCTAATGAGTTTTGCTGATAATAGGGTTGTTTAGGTGACAAATAACTGACGTCAAGAATTGGGCCCAAGTCAAGAAAAAGTAGGTCACCACAATGCATTGATCCAATTCAATAACATGAACCCAATTTGTTAATATGATATTAAGAAATCCAAATCCAAGAGTTTTACATTGAACCCAAACAAAAACTTGGCCGAATGAATGACTCACTAGAGTGTGAACTTGAAAATTAGGCTTTTGCTCTAGTATAAAATGGCCTTGGGGAGATCACTTAGTGTATCTACAACTAACCACTTGAGTTAAGTGATTTTTTGTCCCCCTATTTACTTTTAAATGAATTATGATTTCAACCTAAAATTTTAAACATTGTTTAATCAAAACTATAGGATTCTATTGCCAAAATCTTCAATCCAAATAATATATTAAATGATTTCTAGAGGAGGTTGAAAATTGAACTAAAATAGCATATTTTTAAACTCAAATATTATAAAGAACACATTTAGATGACCATTGCATCAATATTCAAGAAATAGAAACTTTCAATAGAGCCTCATTTTTGAGAATTTTTTGTGTATCTTTTAAAAAGTTTTTTCTTATATAAGATAGGGGTGTGAAAGTTATTTTCAGCTTTGCAGTGTATCATTTTTCAAAAATTTGTAACTAATTATAATTAACAAAAAAAATTATCAATAATTCAAAACATAAACTATCAAAGTAGGGGAATTTACTCATATTTTTTTCTTTTCCTTTTATTTAAGTTTTAGAACATAAGATAGGGGGTCCAAAATCTTAGCACACGTGGTTTTTAATGGACCTTCTAAGTGATCTCCCCAAGAAAATGGCCCTTTAACCTCTAAATGTTGCGACCAATATAATACAAGGTTTTTTTCTTGTATTTAGAATAGATTCACACTTTTACTACATTTGAGATCAACATCTATTTTACAAGATTTGGACATATCACATGTCACACTAAACCTTATGAAAATCAATTTCTATTTACTTAAGGGGTTTTTTTTAGCATGGAAGATGTGCATATGGATGTGCATATAGGTGTTACCTATACACCCATGCAATCAAATCTCCAAAATTCATCATCAATGTTTTTCAATCAATTTTCTTGTAAAACCATGTAAAATCTTGATTTGTGACACAACGCAATTTGTCAAAATTTGGATTTTAGTTTTTTGAGATTGAATTTTGGTATGCTTGGTTGGCATTGGGGGCAAGAATGAGACATAAAAAATGCAAGATCAAAAAAGCCCAATTGACTTCAATTTCAAAACATAACATGACATGTAATCGATAAATCAGAAGGTGACAAACTTTTTTCAATGCCATTGTACAGCCTTTGAAGGTCCTTCATGGCTATACAGTAGTGCTTGGATGAGGTTAATGCCTTGGGCAAGAAAAAAACAATAATTGTATCCAAGCATTGATCATAAAAAAGCTGCCAAGTTTTTGCTAAAATCATACTTTAATTTGTGACTAACTACCATAACGTTAGAAAATTTGAGTAAAAAAATGGATGAAACCACCAAATCTCTCCCCAAGCAAACACCAAGTTCACCAATATTTGGATGGAAGCTATTGATATTTGTAGATTTCATGGATAAACGTGCACACTTTGTTAATTCTATCCATTTTTATTCAATTTTTCTTTACTTGCTTGCATGATTGGATGCTTGCTAGCACAACCAACAACAAAATCAAATTTAAAGGTTGCTTGGGCCTACATTATAAAAAAGAGAGTGGGACCTTGACACTATCCAAACGTTTCTCTTACAAAAGTTGACCTTATCCAAACATCAATGTACTTGGAGTCACAACTTGAGGCCTATTATAATCAATTTTTAGTTGCAAAAAATTGTGAAAGTATATGGGCATAGCCAAGGGCCACATGGACATGGCAAAGTGCCATCATTTGTGCAACCAACATGGTGTTTTTTGTGTCATAAAAAGAAGACATTTTTTATTTTTATTTTTACAATTTCCAAGATGAAATTCTTCTACACTAAATAGTTCATTTAGGTTGCTCCTCACTAATTTCTCAATGTATTACACTATTTAAATACTTACAAATACTACAAGACCTTTTATCAATAATTGTCACAATAAACAATTTTCAACAACAATAAAAATTTAGTAACAACATCACTGCAAAAAAACAAACTAGTAGCGTCAAGGCCGTAAATCATGTGCAAATCCTAGTGTTTACAAAGTTGCATGCACCTCCAAATGACCAAGCAATGAGTCATGAGGTCACTTTCAAGCAACTTAATTGTTAATGCAACCTAAATGCACTATTTAGTGTATTGGTGCTAAGCAAATCAACAAGGGTAGTCATAGCTTCTTTAAGATTGAAAGTTCTGTGAAGATTGAGAATTAGTTGAGTGAAAATAGGAGCTAGTGGGAGCACTTCTCCATGAAGAGCGTGTGAGACCCCCTTTATGGGTGATGAAGAATGAAGAATGGAGAATGGCAAAAAGCAAGGAGAGTAGTTGCTATAAACAAAAAGGCCACAAGCTAAAAACAAAAAGGTGATAATAAATCGGAACTAGTAAGGGTGAAAACGAGACAAGCATAGTGAAAACTTCGCACGCAAAGACTTCTCCAACCAATTCTCTTCTTGCGGAGAAGAAAAAAACTTCTTCATCTTTGGAAAGTACAGCTCACGTGAATCTCAACTAGGCCTACCATGTTGGCATTCTCCAAAGATTGAGAATGGAGTCAAAGAAGCTGTGACTAAGGTAGGAGCACCCAATTACAACACTACTGTAAACCGGTAGTAGTTTTGGCAGTCAGATGACAAATTAAATGTTTTTCTGACTTCAACATACACTGTAAGGGGGGTCAAAAAAACATTTGATTTGCTATTGACTGCCGAAACTGCTACCAATTTACAATAGTTGTTTTCTGACAACTATAAAGTTGAGGAAATACACTAGTTGCTTGACCTAATCTTGACACCCAGGTTAAGGAAAGTTGTCACTATAATTGGGTACAAAGAACATAAGTTGTGTAGGTGGCACAAAAGCTAAGCATATGACATGGTCTTTTTGATGGCGCCCTTTCATTTTAATATGAACATTTCAAAGAGGGTCTAGTGTCAACAATAGGACAATCTAAGGAGTTATCTTTAACAATTTGTAGTTTATTCATACAATTGGGCATACAATCTCAAAAAATTCTGAAAATAATTTTGCTTGAATCTGTGTCCATTTCCTAACAAGCACATGATATTACGTTCTCGAAAGACCTAGAGCGCCGCGCCGCATCTGAAGTAAATGTCGGTTTTAGAACCGACTACCTTACCCCTCAATATGAAGGAACTATGGGTTTCTAAGGCTTCCAGAAGGTGGAGGCAGGGTCGCCGAGCATGCACTCCGGGTACTGGAGAACCCAGTTCATGTACTCCTTGTTCCGCTGGACCTTCTGCTCGCCCGTGAGCTTGAGCGTCCACTTCGGATTGTACTCGGCCCAGTTCGTCTTCTCCGCCGCGTACGCTTGGATCTTCGACACGCGCGGGATGCACATCCTCTCAAACCTGGCAAGCATTCTAATTATTGAGTAACCCATTAACCCCTGAGCGTCCGGAGTTATTTTAAGATTTAGGGAAGATGGAGGTTTTATGGTTAGCAGAGCTTGGAAATTACATCCAAAAAAAGTGATCGTAGGATTTGAAAAAGGACTACCTTCTTTGCTGATGGGGACCAGTCATGAGTGTTTTTACCGTACAAATTAAGAGAAAATTTGAAATAAAGTTGTGAGCCCCATCGACAATATAATGTCAACTCGGCGCTCAAGGGTTTAGGTCTAGTTCATCAGTTCCTGGTTGATTTTGACTCTTTTTAGTTTGTAGAGAGAGCATGTTAAGGAATTTGATGACGTGGCAAAAGGGATGGGTTTGGGGAATTGAAAAGTGAAGAGTTTAGGACAATAACTAGGCCAATATGAGGTGACATGTGGCTAGAGGGTTGAAAAAACTAAAAGAGTACCAACTGAAAATATATCAATAAATGCAAAAAGATGACCATAATAACTAAAAAGTGAACATAATGCATGATGCATAACACTAAACCTTGCAAGATACTTTCATTTGTACGATCAGATCTGTGATAGACAACTATGTTCAATAGTTTTAAAATGTCCCCCAAATGACCATACAAAAGATTGCCCACCCCAGAATCGACCACGGACCTTAGTAGGTTAAACGGTTGGAAAGCACAAGTAGCTTAAGAAATAAGCTCAATGCAAAGGAGATGTTTTGAGCAGTGTGAGTACCGAGTCACCGCGTCTTGAAGGGTTGTTGTTGTTGTTGTGGGAGGGCTGCCAAAAACCTCTTGCAAAAGGTTGCAAAGCTGGTGAACATCCTCAAAGGAGGTTCGAGCTCCCTCTCCCGGCCCTGGATACATTGCGTGTGCCGCTGCATACACACACCCCTGGTTATGTCCCGGTAAACACAACTTGACAAGAAACGACAAGCCACGAACATGAAGAATTTCAAAACTAAGTGAGGAAAACAAAAAAAGTTCCACAAATGTAGGCTTAAATATGCAGTAGAATCTTAGGAGTGGAGAGTGTTCTTCGGTTTATATTAAGAGCATCAAAGGCAAAACTTGAGATTAGGTGTTTGCAAGCATTGGAACACCCAATCATGATTAGGATACCATTGTATAGTGCAAGACACCATAAACCAACAAAATTTTGGTTAAAATTGTCAAATAGTTGTCAAATTTGAATGCTCATAATTTTTTTTACATTAGACAATAATTTCCAATCTGTTTTTGTAGCTTTTTTTCCTAAGACTTTCTTGCTTATAGTTACAAAGAAATTCAACTTTTTATGGGGTGCAATGAATAACTCATATGATTGTTAAGTCTTTGTTGCTTTATGCTATTTTGTAACATGTAACAACTCACAACTAGGCAAAAATCTACTTTGTCGCCTTTTTGTTTTCTCATTCCAAATCTTGCCCTATTTCATGCCTGCCTCTGATTTTTGTCCCTGTGTCCAAGCAGGAGATCTTGAGCTTCACTAGCAAAAATCCAACGTTTCTCATTCTCTACCTATATTTCTGAGTGCATGTGCTAGATATTACCTATATACTTGTTATGCTGAAATTAAACATTTGTTGAAAATCTGGCCAATTCTAATCTAGTAGATTCAAACTTTGACCAATTTTTGTTAAGACTTTCTATTGATTTTCAGTTCCTCCTGCTCATTGTTCTGTCCACCTTTCTTCAAATGTGCAATTCTAGGTTTGCCTTGCGCTTATTCAGTAAGGAATTAGAATTTGAATGTCATTTTTTGTTTTGCTCGGTTGATATATACATGATGAAAATGAGCAAAGAGATACTCATAAGCATTGTTGTTACTTTGGGCAAGATTTGGCTATTGGATTAGGACAACATACATGTGGATGCACAAAACAAACAGGGCACAATATGTCTATCCCCTTATGCTTTTTGGGATATTTTTAAGGTTTTTAATCTCAAAAAGACAAATTAAATTACCATTTTTCATTTTTACTATGTGATATGGTTTTAAATCCACATTTTGACTTCATGTTGGCAACAATGAGTGTCACTAACATGTACAAAGTAAGTATCTTTTTATCATTTTTTGAGGTTAACTATGAGTTGATTGCATTAAACAAACAAACATGAGGTCAATTGGGCACTTCAAATGGACAAGCAAGCAGACTGTCCAATGTGACAAACAAGCTCAAGGCCGAGCCACACAAGCCAAAAACTAGCGTTTTCAAACCGGCAGTTTGTAAAAAACAAGTGGTCAATTTTACATGTTTGTGAAAAAGCAGAGTCTTCAATGACTTTCAAGGGCCCATTTTTTTGGTATTTCAAAAGTGCCAGTTTTGAGAGTTAACAAACAAACAAGCGTCTCAAATCCCTTGCCCTGCCCTAGAATGGTGGAGAGGTTGTTATCTTTAAGTGAACAATAGATGAAACTTGGAAAGGTGATTGTCCCCCAATTTTCCAAAAATATAAGTTAAGGTAGGAACACCCATAAGCTTTAGTGTCCCCAAAACCGTCACCTCTAAAATCTTGAAAAATCTATAGAAGTAAATAAATGTAATTACAAGGATGTACAACATTTAAACGTGAAACCTTAGCATTGGTTATAGGTACAATGGCAATTTGCTCTTTAAAAATTCACAACTTATTCTCATAGTATCCAAATAATACATTTGAAAGTACAAACTCATTATTTTTTTGTTGCTAACTTAATCCTATAATTTGCTAGATGTTTATTAATAGTCATCATGTTCAAAACCCATAAACTAACGCTTATGGGTGTTCCTACGTTACTCTTCATCCATTTCAAACTGCCGGTTTCCGGCATCACAGGGAGCTTTGAAAACGTAGAGAAAACAGAAGGAATGTTAGAGATAATCGTACGTACCATCGCCGATTAGTAAGACAGTCTTGGTGGAATTACTCCAGCTTGTGAGAGGACGGCGATCCACTTGCCGGGCTTCTCGAACGAGGTCAGGGTGGGTGCTGTGCATGGCCTGCACCATGTGCTCCATGCCCTCCACGCCCTCCATTTCCCTCAACGCTCGCACTTTTCTTACCTCGGCACCATGCGCTTCTGCATCTGCTGCGTATGCTTTTGTGATCTCGCCACTCACGTCCGGGCCCCGTACTTGCCACAGAGTTAATCCAGCACCTGCAACAGTAAAAAACATGGACGATGCTATATTGTGAGCCAGGAAAAACATGGATTTTGTGAGCCAGGAAAAACCATGGACGATGCTATTTTGTGAGCCAGGAAAAACATGGAAGATGGTATTTTGTGAGCCAGGAAAAAAACATGGACGATGCTATTTTGTGAGCCAGGAAAAAAAACATGGACGATGCTATTTTGTGAGCCAGGAAAAACCATGGATGATGCTATTTTGTGAGCGCAAAATGTTGAGCCTCTGAGAGGTGGGCCAAGATTTGGTTTGGTGAGCATGAACCAATTTTGAGCTCAAAATCAATGGTAAAACTATAAAAAAAAATGCAAGTTTTTCAAAAGATGAAAGTTTAAAATGTACAATTTTAGGGTACACAACATTTGTTAATTTGGGAAAAAAGAAAATTTGGGACTTTTGAAATTTATGTGTATAAGAGGATTTTGGTGATTTAGAGTGAAATGTATGACAATTTCTTCAAGACCTTACATTAATGAGGAAATATCTTTGAAGAATCATTAAAAAAAATCACTTTAAATCACCAAAATATCCTCACAAATGCCAAATTTAGTATCCTCAAAACCCATTTTGGAAAAGACATTTTCCCAAATTAACAAGTATTGTGTGAGGGTCTTATGTACATGCTTGTAAGTGAAATTTACTTTGATAAAAAAATCCTGTCACACAGCTCACAGCTCATGGATCCTTGTTCACAATATGACGTTCCATATGACTAGAGTTTTTTTCATGATATAATGTTCCATACTACTAGAGTTCACACAATGTGGCTATATTTAGCAAAATGTCTACCAATTTTCTTTTATTAATGCAAAACACTTGAACATTGCATTGTTGATTTTGTGATTTTGGTAGGTTTATCACATTTGTAGAGGGGAATGTCCTTAAACTACCCCAAGTAACAACCAAAGTGGATGGACTTGATAGATTAGATTTAAGGTCCATGAGCTCTACAATTCAATTCCTACATCCCAAGCAATAATGCCAACAACTAGGTTGTGGCAACCAATCATGTGTGTCAAAAAGGAAAAAATAAAAGAACTAAGATATCACAAAAATTGCAGCTTTTGACAAATAACGTAAAAGATATGTAACAAATTGTAAAAGACAAGTTATCGTTTTTTTGGTATGCCAACAACTTGGTTGTGGCAGCCAATCATGCGTAAGCAAAAAAAACCCACATGTGGGATATTGCCAGTGTTATGTTTGCGTTTTTTTGAAATATTATGTAAACGATCAAATCGTGAAGAGAAATTACCATTTTTTAAATTTTTGTCTTTTTTTAAAGCGCCAAGGGTGTGACTATAAGCCCAAGTACAAAAATAATACTGAAATTGATGTATTCATGTCTTGCAATCGCCAATAATTACTGATTTACATTACTAACAAGGCAAGTACAACTCAGTGGAGCATTAGTGCAATAAGACATATAGCAATAATATTGAAAAACAGTACACAAAGGTAAGACAGCGTCTTACCAGAGTCAGCGATATGACACACTTTGTCCTTGGAAGCGAAGTGGAAGATGCAAATTTCATTACATTCATGCAGGTTTAATTCCCTGCCATCAATATATAATTATGTTGAGTTAGGAACAGCACTGAAGAGGACACAGAGAAAAAAAAACAAAATATTCAACACACACCTACAGCTCTTTGAAGTTACAACCCAAGGTACAGTGCCACATGCGACATTAAAGGAAACACTTGGTGAAGTAGGAGGTAGGTGTACTTAACACACTTGTTAAAGTCCTTATTATCACATTTGGTTGCAACTTTTCTGAGAGAGAATAGAGTTTGATAGTAGTGACAGTAAAAAGTGGGTTTTGAACTAAGTACGTTTGTTTTCTCAAATTTGCTAAGGGCGTCCTCACTTAGGCTCGGATTAAGGTACAATTACAGTATAGTGGAGGTGGGTCCAAGCGTAATAGAAGAAAATCGTTCCCAAGACAGTTGTAATACCAAACAACCACGGTACATGAATAGTTTTGGCTGACACTCAAAGGAAATTTGTAAATTTTGAAGAGTTAGGCGCTATCCAAGTGTAGTTGGCAAGTGCAACAAACTCTTCAACATTTCCTTTTGCAATTTTTCCATCCCTCTTGCAATCATTCTCAATCATCCTCTCTTGACAATGCATTCCCATGTTCTTAGCACCTCCAAAGTCAGCCGCATGTTGAAGCTGCATACTTCACAAAGAGGTCACTATGTGAATTGCACATGTAACAAGACCCTTCTTTTATTATTTACAAGATGCTTATCCATGCCTAGAATAAGGACGCCATAAGAAGGCAAATGATGTGATTTCTCTTCATGTGTGATTGCTTTGTGAACACCAATGTCACATTCTTTGAAAAATTGTGGAACTTTAGATTTGAAATTTTTTGCACTAAAGACTACAAATAAATCTTCTAGTAATTGAAAAAAACCTATTGAAACCCAAAGCTCAGATTGAAGTGTCCTAGATTTTGTTTCTATAGACACAGATGTTTGTGATATAGGTGAAGGAATAAGAAGAAGTGATTTAAGAGTGATCTGCAGACCAAGGAAATCATGATTGAATCTATAAAAAAGTTCACAAAAATTGTGATCGATTAGGTCACAATTTCTATCAACTTTTATGTAGACTCGACCATGTTTCCTTGTAGTGCTGGGAGAGAAAATATTACCTGATTGAGTCTGTGGAAATTACAGCATTCCAAGTGTTCAAGTACAGATCCCTAGGCTCATCACCTTCAGCACCCACCAAAACCCTGCGCACTTGGGACCGGACACCATCGCACCCCACAAGCAACTTGGCACGCACCAAAACTCTTCGGACCGAGGTCTGACCGTCCTCTCCATCTACTAATGCTTCAAAGCTCGCCTCCACACCACCCTGTTCACACCCAGCCCAGTGACTAAACCCTAATTTTCAACTGCGTTAATGGGGGTGCAAGCCACTCACAACTCATCCATTCATACACTTGGTTCAACTTAATTGCAAGTTATGTAAGCACGGAATATCTACAACTGATTCTTTGCATGGAAATGGGGTTGTCTACTTGCTTAAAAATGGCCTCAACCTCCCATTACAAAATGCACAACGCTATTTCATGAGCATAAAATGATGAGCTTGTGAGCTGCGAGCCAAGATTTGGTGAGTAGGAACTACTTTTGAGCTCAAAATCAATGAAAAAATTATAAAAAATGCAAGTTTTTCAAAAGATTGAAGTTTAAAATGCACAAGCATAGAGCCCTATGTAAACAATTATAGATGAAATTGAGTATTTTATCAAAAAATTTAGGCTTGCGGCTCACGGCTCATGGCTCACAAGTCCCTACTCACAACATAGCATTTCCACTACAAAATTGCATAAGAAATTCATAAATCTATATTATAAAGCATGGATTGTTTGTCACGGGCTATTCAAAATTGTTTATTAACACAAGAAGATTGGAATTCTCTATTATGAAGCATTGGGCGTCAAGCCATAGGTGTCTATCTATCATCCAAATTTTGAAATTCAAAAAGAGGGTAAAAGAAGAGGAAAAGACAGGGAAAGGGAGGGTAAAATGTTACCTACATGGTCATCAAAAATTATGAGAGATGAGGTGGGAAGCGTGTGCAAGACATGCTTGGAGCAAAAACAAAATTGATGGTAAAAGCATGAGGAATTGCCTCAAAATACCTCAAAGAGGAATCTAAAATGCATGATGTCCTAAAAGAAGGTATCAAAAGCTTTAAGGGAGAAGAGGGCAAGTGATAGTCAAATCCCCGAGGCTTCTTCAGATTGCCAACTACATTGGTAGTGAATAACTTCTTTTAACCGCTCAAAAATCACACTCAAAATGCTTAAATCTATGCAAATAGTATCTTCTAGCTTAAGCATGCTATGCATAGTGAGGGACCTCTCTAATTTGTTCACGCCAAGATCAAACTAATTTGTTTGAAGATTATTCTTGTGTGAAAAGGGCTTCTTCAGTTGACTTTAGAAAAAAAACACCTAAAACACAACTAATAAGAGAGGGAAAAAAAGGAAAGGAGAAAAAGGGACAAAAATGAGGGTGTTAATGTGTAGAGGAAGGCCTCGCACAAGCGCATTCTCACATTTAAGTCTATGGGAATGAGGTGGAGCCTAGTAACTAGTGGTGCAAACATGAGAATGCACTTAAGTTAGGCCCTTCCACATGTCTTTTCTCATGGCAAGAGAGAAACTTTACTCACTATGACACCACCACTTTGCAATTTCCTTTGTGTTTGCAACTATAAGAGCATCTGCACCCTTGCATGCAACTTGGAGCTCTAGAAAGTGCCTAGGGTGCATCCACAACCATGGGCTCACTCAAATCTAAGATGCCCCACCCTTGCCCTTGTGCAGGTACTAGCGAAGCACTGAGATCATATCACAAAAGAAGGACAGAGGACAAGTGTCAAGCTTCAATTGTGTGCCTCTTCTGTTGACCAATTAGTAGGTTTTGATTGTCCACAATTTGGGCCGCCAATAGTTGATCAAACCCAAAACATTCCAATTGTTGAGCTGCAATTAAACTAGCTCTATCTTGTGATATGAAGCATCAATTAGAACAACCACGCCAAGTGCTCTCAAGGGGTTGTTAAGCATGTCTAGGTGCAGATGCTCTAAGGCCCAATTTAGACTAATGGTCAGACAAAACACTAAAACTAGCACCTTGTCCAGTGTATCATCCACTAGGACCACTTCCATGTCATCTAGTTGTTGGGTGTGCCATTTCAAGAATGTTCCACTACCAAACAAGTTTGGTACCACCCTTAGAACAAGTCCCAAAATTTCACTCTCTTGTCCATTGACATGGACATAGTGATTGGTGACATGGCAAGTTGAAGTACTAAACAAACCCCAAATATGAACCCTTCAATGGACAAAGCTAATAATTCAACCAATGATGTTTGAGATAATTTTGTCTGGTGGTCACCAGTCTGAGCTAGGCCTAAGCGCACCTAGAAATACAAAGGATTTCCTTCAACCGACCTTTAATCCCTAAAGGACCGAGCGACCATTGTACATACAATGTACAGTGCTGTATAAGTGGTATTTGGAATGCACCCACACCTTTACTACATTTGATATCAACACAAAAGTTGGAATATAGACAAATGCGATTCTAGTGAGCTAGTCAAGATCCCAAATTAAAAAAATTTGTTGGTAGCAAATGCCAATTATACAAAAACTTACATCTACATACAATGGTCACACGATCCTTTAGGGATTAATTTACGTGAGGGGATAAGGTAGGAGCACCCATAAGCGATGTTGTCCACATAACTGTCAGCTCTGAAATCTTGGAAAACCTTTGAAAGTAAATAGATGTAATGACAAAGATGTACAATGTGTGAACATGAAATGTTATAAGTGGTTATGGGTACAATGACAATTTGCTCTTTAAAAGTCCACAACTTATTCACACAATATCCAAATAATACACTCAAAATTGCAAACTCATTATTTTTCTTTTGGAACCTATAATTTGCTAGCTATTTACTAATACTCATCATGTTCAAAACCCTTAGATTGACGCTTATGGGTGCTCCTACCTTATGGAGGGTTACCTGAATGAGTCTGTAGTCGATGAAATCGTGTCGCCAGTGGAGCGAGCTTTGGTCCCGAACAAGGCCTGCCAGAGTCTGGTGGGCAGTCTTCCAGGGGATCATGCACATCAGCCCTGGCAGGCATGGCACCACCACCTCTTTGAACAGCTCGCCTTGCGCCCCCGGCAAAGTCTTAATTCGCATGTGCGTGACGTGCGCGCCCTCCTTGATCATGGTGGTTCTCAATCCCGCTTTCACCCCATCCAGCGCTCGCAAGCCTGCATGGCGACACAATCACAACCATGGGTAAGGTAGACACACCCATTCCCCATCGATCCCCAATTCTGCACCCTACTTTTGAGGGTTTTATCATACATTGCTGGATCCATAGTGGAGCAGTCAAGTCAACTCTACTTATACAAGTAAATCCTGTCACATGTCAGTTGTTAAGATAGTTTGAGAAAGTTGGGATTGGGACTATCAAGTACCATTGTAGGAACACATCCAAATAGATTCAAGACTAATCTAGAGCCACCTAATAAGGACCCTATGAGCTGCAACTTTACCATTTAATATAAGATAATTTACAATACTTTTTTCCACAAAAATTATGATCCACCATAGCTTGTTGAAAGGCTAACCCTATGGATTTTTTTCCTGAATTTTCCTAGACCTTGAGATACCCCAGGTCGCGTATGGGTCTGTCTACCTTAACTTTCGCAGTGACGGACTGACTGTAAGCAAAGTTCTACCAAACTAGCAGCTAGACAATCTCCAAACAAAGGAGTGCTTGCGCATCTCCAACTGCGAGCTGCTGTTTTGAACGGATTGGGGTCCGCCAATTGCAACAACAACATTCCAAGGGTTGGTACCGTTTGCAGCCAGGCTGATGGCGGTGCCACTGTGAGGGCGAATCTTGGGCATCGTTTCGAACACGTGCGCTCGAATGCCGCGCTCTTGCATTCCGACCGCCAGAGCCAACCCCGCCAATCCACCTCCCACGATGCAAACGTCCATCTCTGTAGCCATGTCGCTTAACCCTAATAAAAAACTCTATGCTACAAAGACCCCACCCAACGCAACCATGGCGTACGAGAATTGCAAGCTCTTGACAAAGAGAAGGGAAGCCTTGATCAAGAAAGTGTACTAGTTTCGTATGGTCTGCAGACATGCCAAGTGGAGCTACCTTGTCGGCGCAATCTAGCCGTTCAGTCGAGATACACACAGCAATGGAGATCGACAGCACAGGAGCGAGCTCAGTGGGCCCACGTGGATTTCCGTGACAATACAGCACCGCAACCAACAACAACATCAACTTCAATCGAAACCCTTGCTCATGCTTTTGTATAGAAAGTGATTCAATTCATGGGTAGTCGATATATACACTCTCTTCGTTTCCTTCCCTTTTCTTTTGAGCTTTGCACATTCACGTGCCCTAAATTTTTGCTAGAAATCGCTAACCCTAAATGTCGGTTTCAAGTCTTCTGTTGAGGACCACCACTAGTCTTGCAGTTAGACAGCCCCTAGTATGCTAACCCTTGCAGAAGAAACAACTACATTTCAAAATACTACAAGGGGCTGACGTACGGCAAGATAGTATCCTGTCCGGATTGGTAAGAACCCAAAAATTCTAAACGACAGACTCATTATTCCTTGTAGTAGTAAGAATCAGAGTGCGAGAGTTGGCACTGTGGGGAATAGAAATCATGCGATCTCAAGTTTGCGTTGTTCTTTCGAATTGCGCAGGGGGCAGGATTTGAAATCCACTGAAACGGCTGAAATCATGAACTATGACCGCTTGTTATTAGAGTTCAAATCCTGAGGAATGGAACTAACAGAGCTTAAATTCTTAAGCCGTAATTTGCACCCACACAGCTTTGCTAGGAATCGATGGCGTCACGCCGGTATTGAGCGCGGTGAGCATGTACCACCCAGGCGGCGTCACATTCGCACTCCGTGGCGCCGTGGACGTAACAGCCCACGCATCTCCATCCACGACCGGCACCGTGGAATTCAAAATCACCATCCTCTGGTTCATCGAATTCGTATGCGTGTTGAACGGCGGCGCGTACAAACTGATCTGCACGGAATTTACCCATGTAGAGCACGTGAAATTGACTCTAATCTCGCCACCCAATTTCACAGGCGGCACCCATGTCGTGGTAATGGCAATCCTCACAGAATCAAACCGTGAGTTCAAGTAATAAGGTGAATACTTCTCGAGACGCAGCTCAGTGGGGAACCGGACACCGGTGAAGTTATAACTCCCCTGGTCATTACTGCCTCCAACCAACACAGTCCCATCAGCTTGCACAGTCGCGGTGGAGTGGTACATACGCGCAATAGAACTCGCAGTTTGCATCGCGAACGTATGAGTCGCCGTGTGGTACAAAACGGGCGCGAGCGCGGGGTTACGATTCATGTTCCAACCAGCCACCCCATGCTTGGCGCCATTCACGAGGAGCACCTCTCCAGTGGGGAGCAGTATCCCATCCGACATCAGCCGCGACATCGGCATCTTTTCCACTAGCCACCACGGGTTATCACTCGATATATCAATCCTCCCACACGTGTCCAACGCCGGCCAAAACCACGACGCGTTCGCCGCGGCGAGCGACCCGAGCGGCGCGCCTCCGCATATCAAAATCTCCACCTTTGTGAACGCGTCCGCCGCGGTGAGCGGCAGCATGACCGACGTGCCAGTGTACGGGTACACGCGCGGGTCCGTTCCGAAATCCGGGAACGTCTTCACTACCCTGCTGGCCTTATAATCAAACAGGATGGAGAACACATTGGCGAAGATGAAGAGTTGTCCGCCAGGGGTGAGATGTACAAACGGGTAGAGGTTGTTCTCAGAATTGTTTTTGGACAGTAATGGTAACCAGATCGGCCATTGCGTGCACCTCGGCACGAACTCGTAGTTCGGTTGGTTCTCGCCTCCGATAACGATGATGCTTCCATCTGGCAAGATCTGATTGGTTGAGTACCAGCGTCGCCGGAAGAGGTAGACAGACCGCTCCGACCAGACGTCGTTCTCCCCGGGGCCAATAGTGCGGATGGTGCGATTCGCCTCGTGGTCGCCGCCTGTTTGTTGCAGCGTGCCGTTCGGGTAAAACGCACCGGATGAGCAGAACGTGTCGGAGGCCAGGTAGAGTGGGCGGATTGCGTCCGTGACGGAGTCGTACTCGATGGAGTGCGCGGTGCAGTCCATATCGTTGTCGTCGACGCTGTAGCGGCACTGCCCGTCAGGAAGCGGTAGCGGTGACCGGCCGTAATCCGTGCGGTCGAACATGATCACTTTGTTCGTGTGTGTGGTCGTCATGTGCATTGCGTTGATCCCACAATTGGCTACCACCACTCTCCATGAATCCAATGCTGCATCAACACAGCAGATCGTGCACACCGCGAGAGCAACCACGAGCGCCGCAGCAGCTCGTCTTGCCATGACGACTAACCTTGCAGGGCTCCACTATCACTAACAGCAATGGCGAATACAAAATGCAGGGCTAAACTATCACCATCAGCAACAGCAAACGCAAAATGCTGGAAATCCAGAACCGAAAAAAGTCTTAAAACTCAGACTTTTGACATTTCTAGTGAGGTTTGCAACTCCATGCTCCTCCGGAGTTTGCAATCCATCTAGCAAAATGGGGCCGGGTCTGGAGCTCTTATGAAAAACCTCCTGTAGATGGCTGCGCCTCTGTGACTGCATCGAGAAGCCTTTGCTAACTTGCATCTAAATCTGGCGAGCTGTGCATCTAAATCCAGCGAGCTGGGCGTCCAAATCTGGCCAGCTGCGCCGTTAATGTGCAAAATCACGTGCATGGTGTGGACGCATGTAAAGTTTGTAGCCCACATTATGGTTTTGCCAAAGATTGATTTTGCGCCGAGTAAAATGTTTCCAGTTTCAACTGTTAGGGGAAAAGTCACCTCTAGTTCCGGAACTAGGTGAAGATTGTTCATCGCTGATACTCCAGAATCGGGGGTAGTGGGAAATTTTTTTAATCAACGAGCCAGCTATGCTTGACTGGCTTTCTATTAGTAGAGAGAAATAGTTTGATGGATTCCAGGTGTCCTATAGTTTGGGGCGAGTTTTCATGCTCAGATGGAAATAGTAAAACACAAAATCAAACAAGCAAGTTTGAATTGCAACACTGTTTGTTGTTCCTTATTTTTTCCGATTATTGGGCTGGCATGGAAGTTTGCTCAGATTGTTCTTGTTAACCCCTGAAGGACTGAGCCATTTTTTCAGTGAAAATCACTCAAAACTGCCACTTTTGGGGGGTTAGTAAGAAGGTAATTTTTTTTGAAAATTTGGGAAATTCAACCGTAAGATCTTGCCCTAGAATAGATTAGGTACTTGTGGAAAAAAAATCAGATCATTCCAGATGGACATGAGTGAGATATTTACATCTAAAGTGAAAAGAAAAGTTTTTTTTCATGCTTCTGCAAAATTTCAGAAGCCTTTGACCATTCTTACATGAAAATAATTGCTCTATGTAACTTTGCGCTTTATTTTTCTCATGTAGGAGATCAAGTTAGCTATGTGTGGGAGAATTTTCAAATCAATTGGAACTACACAACACATAGGAAAAATCAGTAAGTAAAAAGAAGTAGAGAATGAGTCAAATCACTAAATTGTTAAGAATTTAATTATTAAAATGAAAAATGTAAATCCCAACGGTCATAATGCTGTGATAAACAATCTACATCCTTTGGTTTTGTTTTTTTTTCCAAAATAATAAAAATTGAGTAAAATAAAGGACCTCAAAGTTTATTTTAGAGTAGAGAATCCATAATTGCCCGCAAACAAAAACTCCTCATAACTTTCATGTCATTGATTGAAGTTGAATGATTCAAAGCTTCTCACCTATAAAAAAATCTAAAAAACCAATTTCAAATTTTAATTTTAAAAAAAAGTAATTTTTAAAGAAGTTTTTGGGCTGCCCGGGCGGACAGTCCTCCCTTGCTTTTCATATTTTCATGCATAACTTCTTCAATAATTGTCAAAATGAGGAAAAAACTAGATGCCCGTGTAGATCTTTGAATTCCCCACCTTCAATAAAAGTGTCAGAAAATCACACAAAGTGACTTATCCAAAGGTACATGCCCAAAGTCCCACCTGTCCCCCGAAGGGATAAAAGTCCTTTAGGGGTTAAGGTAGGACCACCCATTCCCGATCATTTGTTCAAGATAGCACGTTAATACAACAATGCGGCAAAAAAAAATTTACGGTGGCTTCATACAAAATATTGTTACACAATTTTTTTCAGAATTTTTACGCAAAATTGAGTTGTAAACAAAATTTAGAGTGCATAAAGTGTTTTGAATCCATAAACAATCACTAGACTCTCCTAATCCCGATTATAGCAAAACTACTTCTTGCTCACTACATCCTACTTTCTTTTGGGACACATGCCATGACCTCATTAGTCTTAATCTTGAAAAGGGAAAAAATATGCATTCCAAGGCTTGGAAATAGGATGGTTGGAAATAGCATACCCTACAAGTTGGGTTTGGATCCTTGGTTGGGTTTGGATCCTTGGTTGGGATTGGATCCTTGGTTGGGAATGGGTGGTCTTACCTTAGAGCATCCTCACTCCAGCAAGAATATCAACTATGTAGCACCACTCTTACAGTGGGTCCTAGTTTGAGAACTGCAAACCTAATCCAATGCACCATGCATGTGGGACGTGATTTTAAAGGGGACAACAAAACTTGGCCCACATCCGATAGTTTCAATAGCCCTCAAGAGTCCTTCAAATTGCTCTGTATACTTTTGTTAAAGAAATGATGAATGTTTTGCAAGTCAAAAATACAAATCTTGACAAGATCTTCTAAGTAAACTGGGAAAAACAGTACATTTTGGGACGTTCACTATTTTTGTCATTATGTAAAAATTAGCATATTACAAAAAAACAAGCTTGCACTTTCTTGTACAATAGTGAAGTCTTGTTGATAGCCTTCAAGAATTTCAAAAATTACAACTTTGAGCTACAGCTATGCCTACATTTATAGTATGTAAGATTAAGGTGGAGTACAAAATGGTCCCTTTGTTTTTCCCAATTTACCTAATGTGGTGTTTTGTCTAGAAAAGCCTGACAAAAACAAAGTTTACATTCTTCTTTACCAGTGTGCATTGGGTAGGAGGAGTTGGTTTGTTGTCTCCTTTGCTCAAGGCCACATGACAAACTACTTTGTAATTGCCGTTGCCAAGCCCCAATGCGGGTTGTGGATTGAGGATGCCCTTATGGGTTATTTTCAAAATTGGAATTTCCACTACAAAAGATTCAAAAAGTTGTTATTCAAAAAGCAAGCTTTTTAATTTCTTTGTAACAAGCCATGACACTTAAATTTCTCCACTAATAAGAGTATATTCACACTGGGTATTAGTAGGGGTATTAGCAATATGAATGTAGTCTAAAGGTATGTCCAAATGCATCTAATTTTAATTTGCTACTACCACCCTTAACACCAAGTGTGAACATATCCTAAGCATGTCATAGAGGATGTTATCTTCTACACTAATATTGTGTTTAGATTGCTGCATGCTAATTTTTGAATGTTTTGCACTATATAAATACTTATTGGTGCTACAACATCCTTCATCAATACTTACTATAACAAATAATTTAAAAAAAAACTAGGCAATAACAACAAAGGTACAAAAAAAAACTAGTGGCTTCAAGTTGTAAACCATGTGAATTCCTAGTATTTAGAGGATTGCATGTGGCTCCAAGTGGCCAAGCAATGAGTCACAAGGTGACTTTTAGAGTCAGGCAACCTAATTGTGAAGGCAATCTAAATGTAACATTTAGTGTAGGGTCTCTATCCTAAGGAAAGGGTTAAATTTTAAAATTCTTCTCAATATTTTGAACCCCTTTTTATGGATTTCAAAGAAACAACACCAAATAGTGCATTCTAGTTGCAACGTCATATTCATTAGATTGGGAAAATATTGGGTACCATTTTATACCTCACCTTAATCCAAAATAGCCACCATAAACCAAATTCAAAGGTATCAGATTCAATATGAGCTACTAAGATTTTTTTCCTCGCAAATTCCTCCTCTCAAGTGAGGCCACATGTACCCAAAAAAAAGCTGGAGCTCAGATTAAGGTGGCCACCTTAATCGTTCAAAAGTCCCACTTTGTATGCTTTTTTCCTTTTTAACAAATATGGCGTCTTGCCTTAAAAATTAGGTTGCCTTACCTTGGCAAAGTTACCTCATAACTCACCCTTGGATACTTGAAGGGGCATACAACTCTCTTTATGCAAGAGGAATTCCTAATTCCTTCTAAAGTTCCAACTTCCTTGCTCCTTGGCTTTGGTGTTTTTTGATGCACCCAACCTTTGCTTGCTTCCTCCATTGTTTATCACAATAATTATTGACAAAAGTTAATGTAGTCTTGGTAAATATACCTAAATAGGGTGAAATGTCACAAAATTAGTATGGTGCAATCTGATTGCACTATTTGATTTGGTGCAAGCAGTTCACAACAAAAATATCAAAATCTTCTCTTTAGAACTGCCACACTAACCTTATGTTATGTTGATATTTCCAATCTTGATGCCCCCTATTAGGAGATGCTGTGTAGAGGACTTAATTTCTTGGCAACTTTTTGCCTAAATCTTACCTTGGAAGGCCTTTGGCTACCATTACACTAAGAAATTTGGGTGAAAATTTGGATGAAACCACCAAATCCCACCTTGAGCAAAAGCCTAGTTTGCTAGATTTTGAAGGAAAGTAACTTATATTAACTCCTAAATGCCCAAGGCCTTTTTTGAGCTTCTAGGAATTTGCTCCAAATTGAACAAAAAGCCAACATTTTGATAAGTTGTACCAATTTTTTTTAATTGTAACCGTACAAATTCAAATTAGATATGTTAAACATCACATAGGAAAAGAAAACATAGCAATACCACTTATGGATTGAAAGATTATAATGTTCAATCTAGAGGGTGTTAAAACTGCAAAAATGACCAAGTCTTTCAATCCTCTTTTCACATGTCAAACCTAAAATGTTGGTCACCAAAAAATACAAGGTTAAAGGACATAGCATACATAACTCCAATCCATTTACGGCTTTTCAAAATCTCTTTTACAATTTTTTAAAATGAATTTCTAATGTGAATTTTTCTCCAAGATCTAGTGTATTCGAGGCTCATTTTCATGCACTCTCAACACTAAAAAAAAGTCAAGATTGCAATGGACACCCTTGCACAAAATCTTGAATAGAAAATTTACAACCAATAATTTTCAGAATTGGGTTTTTGATGCTAAAAATAGATTTCAAAAAGAATATTCTAAAATACTAAATACTAAAAATAGCAGCTTAGTTAGGTTTTATTGAACTTCAAAATATTATCGGCACCAAAATGTGGTGCCTTGGGCATTTAGGGGTTAAAAGTTTTTTGAATTAAGTTTTACATGGCATTCATTCTTTCCACTTTTAGCCAAGTTTTCCTAACTGGGGTGCGGGTCTCTCTACCAGTCTACCCTGACCAAATCAAAAATTAAACCCTGGTTGTGTACATTTTGAAAGGTAGCGGTTGGCGGAAGATACAGGGAAACGTAACGGTTGTGGCTCCGAAGCCTTTCACCAGTGCAGGATTCAAGGTGAAGACATGCAGTTTTCGGTGCTCGGAGGCCAGGGACCCGGGTTCCTTAGAGAACGGAGCCAAGCGGATTGCAGGGAGTTTTGAATTCCAATAATTCCCTTCATGATAAATGAACTACAGTTGCAAAATTGTGCAGGACAGTACGAGGTGCTACTCGACACTTGGCAGGCATCACTTTCTGAGTTTTCACTTCTCAATCGCCAGGTACAGAGAGCTGGACTCTGTGGAGAAAAGTAGTGCAAAATCTAGTGAAGTGGTGACGTGGTGTGCTTTCGAATTCATGGCGAGCATTCGGTGATGGCTGTGGCGGTTTCAACGCCGTGACTGCCGGCAGTGTCTGTTCACAAAACTGACGTGAATCTAGGGCTCCACTTCTCTCTTTGTTCGTCATGGTGAATGTGTCTATTTCTAACGTCTCAAGAAATTTAGCATATTTTTCTGGTATGTTTGTTATACATGCACTTTACATCGTGTTTCTCTTAACCCCTGAGCGCCCAAGGGGTCAAAATATGGCCTCTCGGTTTTGAAACTTTTTCTTGTTTGACCGTTATAATCTTTTCAATGGTATGGTGAAAGGACGTGTCCTTCTCCTTAGAGTTCAGGGCCTATGTTCACTACCAATCGGTACGGTCAATTTTTGTGTATCTCTTTTAGGTGATAATTTGATTGGAATGAGTTCCAAAGGGTTTGGATTTGAGTGAATTTGTGCTGGGCGCTCAGGGTTAATTAATTTACATTGATTTTGCACTCTCCTTTTCTTTGCCTTTTTCTCTCTCACACTCTCTTTTGAATTTTAAGTGACTTTTCACCCTCCCTTTCTTTGCCTTTTTCTTTTTTCTTCACCTTTTTTGAATCTTGAATTTTGAATTTTGAATTTTGGGTGACAAACAAACACACAATGCTTCACACTCAATGCTTTATAATAGAGAATATTAAACTTTTGGTGTTGATAGAGAATTATATTGCAAGATAGATACTTGAGGCTTTTATAATATAGATTCTCATGCATGCTTTATGGCTTAGTTTATTGCACACTATTATATGGGCATATGCTTTGTGTAAATTGGACATGTATGGGTAATGGAACATTAAACTTTATAGAAATTTGATAACTCACAAATCAATTAGTCAAGAACCTAATTTTGGTGTATTTTACAAAAAAATCAATATCTCACAATTGGTTTAAAAGCTAACTTTAACCCCTAAAGGACCAATTGTTCCCTTGAGGGACAAATGGATTTTGGGCATGTACCTATAGCTAATCTACTTTTTGAGGTTTTTTGAAACTTTTATTGAAGGTGGGGAATTCAATGATCTACATGGGCATCTAATTTTTTCTTCATTCCGGCATTTATTAAAGAAGTTGTGCATGAATTTTTGGAAAAGGGAGAGGGTAGGCAGCCCAAAAAAATAATCAAAATTGCATTTTTTAAAAATAAAAATATGAAACTAGTTCTTTAGATTTATACAAATGTGGAAATCTTTGAATCATATTCAATTTTGATTGATGAGATGAAAGTTATGAAAAGTTTTAGTTTGCGGGTAGGTATGGGACTCCCAAACCTCCATTCTTTTTGCCCCTTGAAAAATTTGTTACTTTACTCTTTTGAGCTCTTTTTGTTTTTCTTTTTTTACTTTTTTTTTCCAAGTTGTAGTAGACTAAGATTCCTTGGTTTTCACCATTTGGATCCAAGTAACTCAGATTTTTGAATTTTAAATAAATTCTCCAATTTTGCCTAGCATATATGCAAATTTCATGGCCTTAAGGTATTGCAGGATTTTACAAAGTATGATCCACACTTTCAATTCAATCGAAAATTCTCCCACACATCCTTAACTTGGTTTTCTACATGGAAAAAATAAACCTCAACTTTGAGTAGAGCAATTTTTTTGATATAGGAGCCGTCAAAGGCTTCTAAAGTTTTTGGGCAATAGTGAAATAAACTTTTTTTCTCACTCCAAATGTCAATATCTCACTCCTCTACTTCTAACATGAGCTGGAATTTTTCCCACAAGTACCTCCCATAGTCTAAGGCAAGATCTTACAGATGAATTTTTGAAAAGAAAAAAATTCATACCTTTCTACTCATTCCCCTAAAAATGGCAGTTTTCAATGATTTTCAAAGAAAAAAGGGCTTAGTCCTATAGGGGTTAATGCATTATCATTTTAGTCCTTTTTAAAACCAAAATAGTAATCACCTTCCTCACAATGCTACTTTTTAATACTTTGTTATAGGGTGCTTGGCATTTTGTTGGTTTTCTAGCACATGATTAGAAGGTGTTTGATGTTTTATATTTGAACATTCTCTATTTTTGCAACTTCCACTAAAAAAAATTAGAAAATTTTGGAAATAGACATGGTTAGAGTGCGCTTGATGTTTTGTATCTAGGGTGTCTTTTTATTACTTCAACTTACACCAAAAAGTTCTAGAAAATTTTGAAAGGATAAAATTAAAATCCTCCCACTTAGTAGTATAGATATGTGTTTGTGGGCCAAGGTGGAAAAGCTCTGAATTTCACTAGTCAAAAAACCTAGAAGAATAAAAAAGTACCATCAAGAAAATGATTCGAGAATTTTGATTCACGTTTGGATAATATTGACCTTGATTTGGTCAAGAAGCATGGAAGAGTATCAAACTTAAGAACTCCTAAAGAAACCGCCAATTATTAGTTAACCTTTGATTATAAAAAATGCTATACTTTTTCACCTTGGCTCCACAAGGATGTATGTGTTGTACAGTACATCAAGCCATCAGTTTAATCCCTAAAGGACTAAAGAGCCCACTTTGGGCTCTTTGAATATTTAGACAAGCATTTTCCATGTAAATGCTTGAGATAAGACTATGAAAATTAGGATATATGTGCTCATATCAAAAGGCTTGCATTCCTTCCAATAAAAATTGGAATTGAATAATTTTTGAGTGAAATATGGTATCATATGTGATTTAGGTGTCAACATGGGCACCCCTAAAAAAATTAGAAATAAAGAGAATGGGAAGGGTGTTGCCCACAAAGTGTTCAAAAGCACTTTACAATGGCTTGGTCAATGGGCAAAATTTGCAATCAACTTTCCTTAACTACAAAAAATTTATATTTTACTTTTTATTTTTAAAAAAACATCCTTTTGGCAAGTACTCCACACAATGTTCTAGTTTACGTTGTAATGGATTTTGTAACTGAGATTTATTACTATAAAAGCATCTTCAATAAGTTTTCTTAGTGTAATGACAATTTCAACAAAGTAGTTCCCACTTCCAGAAAATTTCCACTATGTTTTAAGCATTGGATGATCATGAAGTTTGTGAGGCATATAGCTAATTTCATGCTATATAAGAAATTCAAATTGCACAAGAAATTCATAAAGTGGAAGATATCATTTTGGATGACCAAAACAAAAATTGACATTTTAGAGAAGCTTCAAAAAAAAAAAAAATCCTACTTTGAGTGTTATTATTTAGTGAAATATGCCCTTACAAAGTCTAAAATTTTGAAAGGGTGTAGTAAGCAATAAAATAGATCTTACGGTTAAAGTATTTGAAAAAATCAAAAAAAATTGATCCTCTTATCATTCTATTCAGAGAGGTCAGTTTCAAATTATTTGAGCTTGTAAACACAAAGGAATTTTAGGGTTTAATGAACTAAATTTCCATTTGCAATACCAAACATGACTTGCTTTTGTGATTGAGGTTTTGTCTTCTTCTCCAACTCAAGTTCACATCAACGTACTTACAATGCATTTGTGGAATGTGTGGAAGAACACTTTAAGAAATTACATCTTCCCACATGAAGCATTTCTCCATTCCAAGCACCCAATGAAGGGGTTCCACATGACCCAAAACGTAGGAACAACCATGTGGGACCTTTAGGTGGCTAGGTTTTGAAATTTCATGTGCTTTTAGTTTATATTCATGTTTTTTTGTATTCACTTCCATTCCTTTGGTACTCGGTGCTAGTGCAAATGAAAAGTTGGAAAACGAATTTTGAATAGTGCCAAGGATGAATGGATTTGTCAGTCCATGGGCCAATGCAAATGAAACTATAATGAATTTTTGCACAAATTTTAAACTTTCTTATACATAGCACCTCTAACCAACATACAAGATTACGTTTACCTAATTTAAAAAACAGAAGTGTACACAAATTGGTTATGAAGTATAGTATTGGGAATTGGTCTATCCACCTTAACTACCCTAATTAGGACAAAAAATTTGACATGTGAAAGTTGTTTGATAACAGATTTTATTATGATACATCAAGAGTGTGCAATTAGAAAGGGTCAAGTGTATGTGTGGATATTATTGACAAAATAATAAGGGGGCTGCACACCACCTAGGACTAGGCTTGTACTACAATAGCTTCTCTTCTACTAGTTTTCTGCAAAAACAATGTTTCCAAGTATAACAATTTTCACATGTGGTGGAAAGATGCCTTGCACATGAAGAAAGCAACAAGAATATATCTCAAATATATGTATTAAAGTGTCAACGTTACAAAATTGAAGACTAAAAATAAAGGCTACTCCAAACATTTCATAAAACACCCTTTGTATTTATATGTGTTGTTAAAGAATGTTATGTAGATAGCATAAAATAATATGAACTTTTTAATTCATGTTCTACTAAAGAGATGTACTTTTATTATTAAATGGAAGTTGTCAAGACTATGAGAATCTACTATGGTCTAAACAATGAGCTCATTTTACACTTACGTAGAAGCTTCTTCACAATATCTTGCATCTTGAACACATTCTAACATTACAATATTCCTTATACTATCAACAGCAAGTCATGACTAGCAAAAAACTGTACAAATTGACACGTCCAAATTTGACTAAATGTGTCCTAAATGACAAAAGAATGGATGCAATGACAAAAAAAATGAAGTCCAAATCAACTTGTCCAAGTTGATAGAAAATGCCCAAATTGACACCATTCCCTTGTAGTGTCATATAATAACTACACAAGTTATCTTAATTAATGTAGGAGCACCCATAAGCGTCAGTGTCCCCATAATTGTCACGTTTGAAATCTTGGAGAATTTGTGGAAGTGAATAGATGTAATGACAAGGATGTACTGAACATGTGAACATGAATTCTTAATAGTGGTTATGGGTGCAATGGTAGTTTGCCCTTTAAAAATTCATAACTTATTCTCACAATATCCAAATAATACATTTGAAAGTGCAAACTTTTTGTTTTCTGTTCCTAATGGAATTTTATAATTTGCTAGTTGTTTATTGATAGTCATCATGTTCAAAACCCTTAGTTGACGTTTATGGGTGCTCTTATCTTAATGCAAGAATTGGAAAAAATGTAAGACTCATGCAAACTAATTTGGATTGATTTTTAACTAATTAGAGTCCACTTAGTGTAAGGGCTTGGCATATCCCCATGTCTTTATTCTTTAGGGTCCTACAAAGGAACAGTGTCAATTTGGACATTTTTTTTGTCAATTCCATTGTGTTGATTTGGATTTTTTTTTGTCACCAGTGAAGTTTTTTGTCATTCTGGACACATTTAGTCAATTCAGACATGTCACTAAATACAATTTTTCTTGTAGTCCAGGGTTTTGGTCATAGCCTTTTGCTTCCTTTGAGATAAAAACTAGCAAATTGGCATTAGATTTTTTTGTAGTGTAGTATTCTTCAAATACTCTCTAATTGTGTTGCTTGCTTACAAAATCTCATTAGGATTTCATTTGAATGAGTCACAATATTTGAGATAATATTCAAATATCACAACCTTACAATAGACTAAATAATATAAATTAATGTGAGCTAATTTATAAGGGAATTGCTAAAGCCACACCCAAATTTGCTAATGCCACACCCTAAGGAGTGCTTTGCTTTGAGCAGGAAATGTCAGAATTTAATGCTGATTTTTTTATATTTGAATCAAAAGATTTCTCTCACCTCTATCATTCTAAGGCTATATTCAAAAAAGTTAGAGGTGTTTGAATTTGAAACTAAAAATACTAGATTTTTGAATTAATTAAAGCAAAAACAAATTTAAAAAATAGCAACGATGCTATAAAAGTTTAAAAAAAATTGCCTTATTTTTCTTTCTTTCAAGGAGGCGGTAATGCTATGATCAAATGAATGGTGAACCACTTAAATATAAAAATAGCATTGAATTCTCAAATTACATGCTCACAAGGGTGTGACATTAGCAATTTTGGGTGTGGCTTTAACAATTCCCAATTTATTATTGTGGTTTATATTGACTTATCTTGAGATAATCCCAATCAGCGTTATGAATGCAGGGTACAATAATTAAATTTTTTGCATACTTTACATACTCAAGAAAATTGCTATTAAAATATTGTGTTTTGTAATCACATTTTAATCCTCTTCCATAGTTTAGGCATCAAAGATGATAGTACAGTCTATAGAATTGTCTATCAATCTTCCCAGTATGTGCTTACTATTGTGTTCTTAAATTTTTCAAGACAAGGGGTATTTTAGATTTTTTTTAAACTTAGGATTTGAATGTGGTTACTAAACTTTTTGCTAACTTTCAGTGAAGAACCAAACAACTTTTTTGGCAACACGACTGTTTTGGGCATCCAATTGTGAAAGGAAGTTTTTATACGATCTTCAAAAAAATTGGTAAAATTTGTGTGCAACAAATTGATAAGAACTTGTTGTTGTAGATGTGGATTTCTTCTCAAACTAGGCGAGGTATGGAGGGCAAATTACATTAAACCAAAAAGTTCTTTACATGGCTTGACAAGAAAAGAACAAGTTGCTAGCTATGACTAATGAAAGGGGAAGGGAAGTTGGGTAAGGAGAAAGATCACGAGCAAAAAAAAATTGGGCCTAGTTCCTAACACTACTCGTAGGATTTTCAAGTGTAAAGATACAATCTTAGCCCATACATTTTTACATTTCAATGTTTTAGAAATAAGAAAAGTTTTTGTAAAACACGACTTGCCAAAGGATGTCATGAGAGTTTAATTTTGAAGGAGGGATGGAACATCAAAATTTTGGCCTTGTAAGTTAATTTTTGCAGGCCTCCTTAAACATTTTATTTTCTTATTATATCAGTTTTACAATTCCAAAGATTTGAAAATTTCAAATTAATATACTAATTTACTTGGAATTAATAAAATTTAACAAGCATAAGCCAAATGGCCAATTTCAAGTGTATCATAATCCATTTCAAGTACAAACGCCCATAACTTAGCATGTCCAAGAGAATGTACGTCATAACTCTCAGTCTAATTATCTCTCAAACCACAAAATACCTCATGCTGAAATTCTCAAGGTGGCTAATGATCATAAATGAATCCAAGATCGTACAGTTTTATTCCAAAAAATAATCCTCAATTTTACTCATGACTCCATAACATTCAGTAGCCTGAAGAGAGGCTGCCTTTCCCTGTCTTCAAGTATCATCCACAAACTTCATCATGACACTAAAAAAAAAAATGTTTTTTTTTTTTTTTTTCTTTTTTTCTTTCTGACACGGCTAGCTCCACATTGACGTATGTGCACTAAATTGAGTTTCTCTCTCATAAACTCTCTGACAAATTCAACCAAGTGTCCTCTTAGCTATTGATGGGTGTGGAATATTCCACACTCTTTCATCTTACTGGATGAAAGTGTGGAATATTTCAAACTTTTCATTTGGAGGGAGGGCAGGCATAATGAGCGCTATTGAATGTTATGTCAGTTTCAATATTGCTCTTTATCCCAGTTTCACATCACAAACACACAAACCTTTAGGAATTAGCCTTAGTTGTCAAAGCAGCAAGCTTAACCCCTCAACGCCCATGGTGTTTTTGAGTATTTGAGAATTTGCTTGAAAGTGAACACAATGCTGGCATTTTGATCAATCTTATCAATTTCTTTGAAGCATAAGTTAACCATACAAGTTAAAGGTAGACATGCTATAGATCACAAAGGAAAAGAAATCACAATAATATTGTTTATGGATTGAAAGATTTTGATGTTTGATCATTAGGGTGTTAAAATTGTGAAAGTGATTTGAACTCTTTCAATCCAGTTTTTGCATCTCAAACTTAAAATTGAAGGTACCAAAAAAATATGGGCATGTAAAGTATAACGTGCATAACTCCAATCAATTTAGAGCTTCTCATAATCTATTATGGGTAGTTGCAAGAAAGACTAGCCTATTTTGTTTCAAACAGGCATAGTATAGGTAGTACTTTGAGCTTTTGAAATATATTTTTTAAAATAAAATAAGATATAGAAAATTTGTAAAACACTTAAAGTAGCATACTTGTGAAAATTCAGACCTAGAAAAAAAATTCTAAAAGTTATGCACAAAAATAGAGGGACAAAAATTACAAATAAAAATGGCAATTTTCTTTTTCCTTTTTAGAAAATATTAAAAAAGTTCAAAAAAATAAATTAAAAATAAGCCATTTTTGCTCTATTTGAGACACTTGAAATGATCAAATTCCTTTTTTGGGAAAGTTTGTTCTCTTTCTCCAATGCTTGACCAAAGGATGCCCAATGTGAGAGCATGTGGAAGGCAAAGAATTCACAATTTCCTAGAACCCTTCTATATATCCATGTAATGCTCTATGATGAACAACTTCCTTGATTTGTGGCATGAGCTTTGCTTTTTTGGACCCAAAATAGTACTAAAAACCCCCAAAATGGCCCAGGTAGACACTAATTTGGGGGCTATTTAAAAATAGTAAAATAATTTTAAAAAAACCTCAAAAAATTACTAATAGTCAATAAATATGACATGTACCTTCCTCTGAAATTTCAGCTCAAATGAACTTGCTAAGCAAAATTTACAAGCCAAAAAGCACCCCCAAGAGAGCAAGGAGACATAAAATAGTACTAGTGTTTCTTGCAATCACCCTTATACAAATTTTTAAATTGAATTTTTAATGTGATTTCTTCTCCAACTTCTAATGAACTTGAAGCTCATTTCTAGGAGCCTTCAAACACTAAAAAGTGAAGATTTGCAATGGACACCCTTGCACAAAATCTTTAATAAACAAGCCATGTTAATTCATTTTCAAAATCAAACTCTTGATGTTGAAATGAGACTTCAATAAGAACTTAAATATGATTTTAACCCCTAAAAAAGTCTTGAAGAAACTTTGGATTTCTATGAATAAAATTCAGAGGAGCCCGGTTTGGGCCCCTTGGGTGTTGAGGGGTTAACATTAGGGTTAGTCACACTTTCTCCAAGAATGAAATTTTTATGAAAACTAAGAAGTTGTGAACTGGAGATAAGATCCTATGTCATGAGCACTTCTCCATGAAGAAGGTGTAAGGTAACCTACCCCATACTTGAGCGGTCCCCAATATCACACTTTAATTTTGGGTGTTCTCCACACATTCTTGAGCCCAAAGTAGAGTAGTGAGTGTTACTTGCACAAGCAAATCTTGCCACATGTAGCTTAGGAGCTAGTTTGGGAGGGTTGAGATTGGGATTGTCAAGTTCATGTACAAGAACACATCCTAGCAGTTTCAAGGGTAGTGTAGAGTTGCTAAAAGGGACCCTATGAGTTGCAATTTTGCCCTTTTAAATTAAAATAATCTATAACACTTTTTTCCACAAACATTACTCTCCATGATAACTTGTTGAAAGGCTAACCCTACGGATTTTTTTTCATGAATTTTCTAAGCCTGTGAAGTACCCTAAACCCTTAAACACTTGGGTATGGACAATGTTACCTCAACTCCCCTTTCATGGGCAATAGAGGATAGAGAATGATTTTACTTAAAAAACTGTGATGCAGTAAAAAAGCAAGTTGCATTCACACAATCAACAAAGGTTTTTAGATACAAAGAGGGTGAAAGCAAGAAGAGCAAGATGAAAAAGAGACATGCATTGATAAAAGCTTCACATGCATAAACTTCTTCATACCTAATTTTCTACTCTAAAGATGATGAAAATAACTTCTCAATTTTCAAAAAATGGGACCTTTGCAAATTAAGAAAAGAGTGACATGTCCCCATTCCTCTCAATATTGAGAACTGGGTGAAGAAGGTGTGACTACCTTATTGATTGTTGAATTTTTTTTCAATAAAATGACTTCACAGTTGCAACAATCGTGTATAATCTGGATCAATTTGCAAATTCTCAATTCATCATGGTAGGAAATTATCTTTTTAATATTCCAAGGAATGGTGCACTTCACATAAGATCATTACATTAACTAGCACTATTATGTTGTTTTGAAGAGGTTTTGGAACTTGCCCTAAATTCTTGTACTTAATCCCTGAGCTCCCCAGGGGCGATAATATTGTCACTCAAAATTATACTTTCATAAAAATCTAGTCCAAATCAAAACTGTACTTCCCAAAAAATTGCACTTGGTCAAGGGTATGGTATTACTCTCATGCCACATAGTGGACAATGGGGTTTCACCACTTGTATAAGCAGTGATTGTGCGAGTCAAGTATGACAATAGTATGCTAGAACTTTAGTTCATGCGATTTACGGTTTAGGTGTGAAGATAGAGACCATCAACTATGGCCCGTTCCATATTGTTAGGGGTGTTTTGGCACGCATGCCTCAGACTGGAGAAGGGTTTTGCAGCTGTACCATTGAGAGCCATGCCCTCATGGAGGTCAAAGATGTACCCGTATCCCATCTATTGCCCACCATGCCATATGAGCCTTGCAACTTTGGGCATCTAAAAAAGCACCTTGCGGATGTCAAAACATCACCAAATTTGGCAGCAAGCAAGATACTTGTTTATTGCACCCCTTGCCTAAATCTCATCAAAAGAAGCCTCTTCTAAGACATGTTTTTTTGCATCCATAGCCACGGACTCCTCCAAAATTGGCCAGTTGCCACTTGCCACATAGTCAACTAGACTTTGACTATTATAGTCTCCAAAATGGTGCGGTCAAAAGTTCTACAAATTTCTAGTCGAGTGCATTAAACACCATTTTTGCTATTTCAGCAATGAATCCTCTCCAATCTAAGTTCTCAGCTTAGAGCGTACAATGTTTTCAAGCATGGTCATTCTTGGCTTGATTTTCTTGTTTTCATTGTGGGCACTCAAGGATTAATTCTTAAATGTGATGTGAACGTTTTTGTCCACTGGATGACTAAAGAAACAATGTATATGATGAAAAAAAGTCATTTTTCACTCATTTAAAAAAAAGTAATCATGGAGACATGGTCCATTGTCGGGTAGAGAGGAGCGCGCTTTGAGAACACTCAAGGTGTTTGGCTGTGACTGTCTCAAAGAATCAAGGGAGAGACAGTATGCACACAATCACTATCAAAATAACTCTCCAAAATGATCAAAATATAAGAGAACAAAACACATGAAAATATAAATCAAGGTAAATGAAAATATGTTTTGGTTTCAACAAACACAAATACATATCAAATAATAATTGACTTCTAAGAACAATGGTCTCAGAACACAAGACATATATGGAATAATAAAAATTGGTCTAAAAATATGATAAGACAAGACAAGACATATATGAAGTAATGAATTGGTCTAAAAAGATAAGATAAGACATATATGGAATAATAAATTGGTCTAAAAAGATAAGACAAGACTCTTCCCAATAGGATTTCATCTATATACTAAAGAGAGAAGATATAAAATAAAAGTCCTTCTCTACTATTGGTTATTGAATTACTTTTCTAAAATAAACTTTAGTGACTCCAGTTAACTAACACTTCTAAACGGTTGTTGCTTCATCAAAACCTTATCTAGGAAAACGTTATTAATCAAGGGCAAAACCACGGATGAAAGAAAAAGAATACAACACCTCACATAAACTATAATTTAGTCAAAATTCACAAATTTATTATATGCCGTAATTTACATCACGACACCGTCATGGAAGGCAAAAAATAACCTCACTAAATATACTCATAATTTTAGGTAACCCAAATTGTGAGAAGATTTATAAACTGCCCTTTTTGCAATTTTTACAAGGGCAACATGTTGACTTTTACAACTTTTGAAAATAATATCAAAATGTGGGCGTTTGCCACATTACTATAGCGCCCTTGTAGCAAGAAACCGTAATGACTAGCTTGATGTTTAAGAATTAACCTCTGCTAGACCAAGCCCATTTTTTTTGTAAAACCACTTTTAGGAGAATAAGTAAAAAGGTAGAAAAAAAAGTTGTTTTGAAAATCCAACCAAAAGAGCTTGGTTTAGACTACAAGAGGTGTTTGCGGGAAAAAACTCAACTCATTTCAGATGAATCAGACTGAGATATTGATGTTCAAACTAAAGAAAAATGTGTTTATCCTTCATGCCTAAAACTTTCACTAGCCTTTGACCACTAATATAGTAAAAAAATTCTCTACACAAAGTTGGAAGGTCTAGTTCCCCCATGTAAAAGACCATATTAGGTATGTGTGGGAGAATTTTCAAATGAATTGGAGTAACACATACTATATAAAATCTTGCAATGTTGAAAAGTCATGAAATTTGCATATATACTAGGCAAAATTGCAGGCATTCTGTAAATTTCAAAAATTTGAATAAACTCGGGGGGGGGGGGGGTCACACTCTTTTATGATTGGATACCACTTGCAATAATGGGGTAACTAAATGGGGGGTATTTAGATTCTTTAAGGTAAATTTTTCCTCCTTTTCTTTAGATAAAAAACTACATTAGTGTGTTTTAGGATACTCTACGCTTATTTCTAAATGGTTACATGACCTAATTTTTCATATCCTTTTTTTTACAAATACAAAAGTATCATAAAAAAAATTTATGTGTGTACAATGGGTTTATAGAAGACTTTGACCCGCAAGAAAATAGCGTAAGAATTTAACACATAGCAAGTCCTTCAAACCATACTTACAAAGCAGCCTTCCTAAACCCTAACCCATTCCTAAAAATTCAGATTATCTTCAACCACATGCATACTTGCAAAATGGCAAACGACAAGCTTTGAAGCATTGAACTCTAAAATGGAGAAGAAAAGAAGAAAGGAAGAAAATCAAGCAGAGGATAGTAGATAAGTGTGAGTGTGAATCTGAGCTCTTACTAACAAGAATTGCAAAAAGAACTGAGCGGTAACGCCAATGTCCACCATTGTTGTTGGCAGAAGAAGATAAGAAATCCACCTTGAACGCGCCAACAAAGAAAACAAATCCAACCCTGAATGCAAACCCCACTAAGCTCACACTCCTGCGCTTGCAAATACAATGTTGTGAAGAAAATTCTGTAAGGAGGATGAGAAGCTTCAATTGCATAGCACCCTCGCAGCCATTTTCAACCCGCTCAAATAGTCCAAGGAGAGAAAAATCGCAAACAGCAAGAAAGCAGTCTTAAATTTGAGAATCCTAAGTTCCAACAAGAGCAACAATAAGCTTAGCATAACAATTTGTAAAGAAGCTAGTGTGTAAAGAAGTCAGCATGTAAAGATGTCACCGTATAAAGAATCCAATGTGCTCGCTATCACAAACTCTACTCTTGAGATTCCACAATAATGCTAGCCTTTGCTAGCACGCTTGACCCTTCTTCAATTACCCTACAACCTATTGGTAAACCCTAAACTATTACAACCCAAAACTTGAACAAAAAAAACCATTTTTCATCCATATTGCTCATGAACTCTAAACCATACTCTCATCCTACTAAGCTCTTTTAGGATAATCCTATAATTCCCACCCTTCTTTTTTTCTACAATATTCTAGAATGGAGGATTATACACCACCCTATTTTACATATAATGAAGCAAGACATATTTTTCCAATGCTATGGCAAATCTAAAAAAGATATAAAATTTATCTCCAATGAATAAAATTGACCCTAATTTTTATCTCACATAGTTTATTAAAAATTGGAGAGTGACCCCCAAGAATAATATTGATTCAATTATTCAAAGGGTAAAAACTAAGAAAAATTAATCTACCACAATTTGGAAGAAAAAATAAAAAATAAAAAACACAAATCACTCAAAAAACTAAAATTTCAAATTTTACAAGGGGTGGATGGAATAGAGGGTTGGGTGTCTCCCAAGGTGGGCCCCTTCCACTCCACTCCCCTTTGCCCAAGTGGTCACACTTTGTGCCCCTAAAGGCTAACCAACTTTGAAGTCAACACCCACTTATAAAGGAGAGGCCATGCCAAACTACCTCTCCTCCCCTACTTTTGATGAATTCTTGCAAAACTTCTTTCTCAAATGTTGGAATGAAGAAAAAAATAGTTTTCCATGTAGATTTTTGAATTCCCCCCTTTAATGAAAATTTCCAAAAATCTAAAAATCTAGTTTAGCTATAAGTGCATGTCCATATCCCAAGATGACGCTATTATGTGAGTATAGAACAGTGAGCCTATGAGCAGTGAGCCAAGCTGTGAGCAAGAACCAATATTGAGTTCAAAATCAATGAAAAAACTTAAAAATAACAAGTTTTTGAGAAGATAAAATTTTTGATGCACAATCATAAGATTTTTAATAGACAATACATAATACATAATTATAGGTGAAACTTAATATTTGACAAAAAAATCTAAGCTCATAGCTCACTGCTCATGGTTCCCTGCTCTCAATATAGCATTCCCACATCCCATTTGTCCTTTGAAGGGACAAACATTAGGGTTAAACTGTCTCATGTTTATTTTTTATTTTTGTCTCAATGAATGAAGAGTTGTCTGGCCAGAAAAAGCAATTTCGATACTTAAGCCTTGGGGTTCGTGCATTATTTGTCTATAGCCTTGGGGCGACACAAGTTTTCACATAAAGTGTGGGTTACACTGTTTGTAAACTTTAGATTTTTGGCTTTGAACATGTGATTGTTTTGGATTCCTCATGCACACTAGAACTTGTATACAACAAATAATACAACCCATGCTAATTTGAGAAGTATTCTCTTAACCCCTGAAGGACCAAGGTTATTTTTTGAGAGAAAAACTCAGAAACTCCGAACAATTAGTGCATTGCCCAAAATTGAAAATACGAACCTTTTATCTGATTTTCAACCATGCAAAAGTGTGTAAAATACATAAATTAATGTGTGCAAAAAAAAATCAGCTCATTTGACCGCGTGGATTGTAAGATTTTAATGTTTGAAGTGAGAAAAACAATTTTTTTTCATTCTTGCAAAACAAGGTCAACAAATTTTGAGTTTTCCTAGAGTAACAGTTTTGCTCTACACAAATTTGAGCTTTTTGACCATTCATAAGTATATGATGTTAAGTCAACTCATGAAACATTTTAGAAGCAAATATAGAAATTAGCTTATTATAAGTCACTTTGCAATGCAAGGAGGTTAAGGGAATTGGCAACACATTAGTCATTTGTTTATGATTTCTTGTGCAATGAGGAAGTTTTTTATTTGAAATCTGAATGGTGAAAAGTTAGAGACAAACATTGGGATATGTGCAAAAAAATTCAAGAGCTTTGTATTTATAAATTGAAAGATAATAGGGCCTGAAGTTAGAGGAAAATATTTTTTCTTGAAATTGCTCAATCATAGTTAACCCCTAAGCGCCCTAGCAACAGGATCTTGTCTCTTTAACTTGAAAAATAGCTTTCAATTAAAGTGATAGGGTGTACTGCTCCAATAGTGTACAACAGGAGAGGCGGAGTGGGCTACTTGGGTGTATTCATTGCAACAGACATTTTCATGGATCTCAATTTCAAACTCTAACATCCACTTTTTTTCCCCTAAACCCTAGTTTGGTCCCCAAATGGCTGTCCATGAGCTAGGCGCTTTGGGGTTAACCCCTAAAGGCCTAAGGAACCCACTTTGGGCTTTATGAGAACTTGGGCATGCTCTATTGACTTCATAATTTGGAAATTTTTCATGAAATTTTTAGGATGGATGCTACTCATCATAATCTACATGTGAGGCTTTATTTCATGTCATCCAGATAAGTAATGCAAAAGTTAGAAGGTTTTTTCAATTTCAATGTCAAATCGGGCATCAAAAAATATATTCTAAATTTTTTTAGATTTTTTTTATAGAATTTTATAGATTGATACCCTACTCAAAAAAAATTGAATCACTCAATTCCAAATAATGAGGTAAGAGTTACAAGGAGTTTTCTTTTGCGGGCAATGAAGGTAGGAAGAGGGTAGAAAAAACATATAAAGTTATCTTTTACTCTCAATTTTGAAAAAATTCAAATGAAAATGATAAATAAAGTTACTAATTGTCTGTTAGAGCATTCTAACCATTGGAATTAACAATTTTCAGATTCTTCCAAAACTTATCAGCATATTAGTTATATCTTTCATTCATCAATACCTTTCACTTTTACAATTTTTGTAAAAATGAATCCAAATTTTTTTTGGTTAAATTTTTTTATATATGCTTTCAACCCATTTTCTAACATATTGCAAAAATTGCACAAGAAACACAACGTATGTGTTTTTTCCTAAAAGTTTGAAAATTAAAACTTCACCTTTTGGAAGGACTAGAAAAAACTACATTTTGAAATTTAGGCACATTGATCTTGCAATTGGTGGGGATATTCATTCTAAAATTTTGGGACAATGTACTTGTGCAAGTCAACCAAAGGATCCTACGATTGGATTTGTTAAAAAATAAGTTCCAATGAAGATTTTGACCCTCGTTTTGGGACTAGTTTTTTGAAGCAGTTTTGGGCCTCTAAACACAAAAGAATTTAGGGGTTAACAAAGTTTGACTCCCTTCAAAATGTGATTTGAGCTCGATTTTTCTTTTCTTTTTTTAACAAACGTACACCACTATTTTTTTAGTTACATACTTGCCAAATTTCAAAAGTTGATGAGAGTTTTAGCATAAGCTTCTCCAAATATGCCCAAATTGCCCAAGCCTCCCAATTTCTTTTGGGCATTAGGTTGGGAAAAAAAATTACATTTCTACTAGGGGAATACATATTTGCACCTTGTGTAATTTTTTTTTAGAACATCCAATAAAAATCAACTCAATAAGACCCTACCTGAATTCTCAAGTGGCTATTGAACAAACACTTGGTCCTTTAGAGGTTAACGAGGAACAAACTTTGTGAGAAAATAATTGGTGGTTTAGATGCACACAACAATGCAAACATGAGTACATAAGTAGGAAAGCCAACTTGGATGCCCATATTAAACATTTATCACATTAAAAGTTTGTAATTAATATAATACCAAGGAATGTCACTGAAAGAAAAACTGTCCACAATGATAACAAAAATGTACTCATTTCAGTTAATGTTTAGTCTTTGTGTACGAAGGGATTTTCTTGTAATGCATGAGTGACTTCAAATTCAATGCAAACAATGAGTGGACAACATTAGCAACCTCAAATCCTATCAACTGAGACCTTACTTCTTATAACAACAGATCAAAGATCTCACAAATTGAACATTTGTTACAAACAATTGTCAATTTGGTCACATCAGTTTTCTTGTCCATTCTATTTTGGCCACACTTGCTTTAGACTACATTTTTTTGGTCCCACTTAACCCCTAAAAGGTCCAAAAGCCCTTTGCGGCCGTATGTACCGCCATATATACAGATGTATTTGAACTGTTCTAAGGACTTTTCAAAAAAAAAAAGTACCCACCATCACACAACCCTTCGATATGTATGATTATAACACTTAATTTCTAACTGATTCAAACTTCTAAATATTGATTGCAACTGTATTTGGTACCGTAGCTCTAGAGCCCAAGGGCCCTTCAGGGGTTAATACTTACCCATGCTAAAATGCTAGCCCTCACGAAATGCTGATCCGCACTAAATGCTAACTCACACTACATGATGTCCCCCACTAAATGCTGACAGCTGACCCACACTAAATGATGACCTACACTAAATGACGATTAACACTAAATGATGACCCACACTAAAGGACGATTCACAGTTTCACACTAAATGATGACCCACACTAGATGCTGAATCGTACTAGATGCTAACCCGCTCTAAATGCTGACCCATTCTAAATGCTGACCCGTGCTAAATGCTGATCCACCCTAAATATTGACCCGCATTAAGGTAGGCGCACCCATAAGCGTGGAAATAAACGTTTTGGAGTAGGTAAAATAATTGACTAACTTTGAAAAAAATACTGTAGATTAGGAAATGGAAACCAAAAATATTGACATCAATTTCAAAATTTCAACTGGAAGCATTTGTTCACAAAGATTTTTCAAAGTCCAAAATCATTGAAATTGTAAGAACCATGTGTAAGAGATGCTAATCACAAGGCTTGTTGGTCTTAAATAGTGAGATGGGTACTCAAAACCTCATGCTAGTCACCCACAACTATCACTTCATCACCCATAGCCATCACTCATTTACCCACAACCATTTGTTTTTGTATTGATTAGCCCCGCCACTGTCAGGTGATAGGCATGGGGACGCAACGCTTATGGATGCTGCTACCTTAAATGCTAACCCACGCTAAATGCAAAAATAAGTGCGAAAACAAGTTGGAGCGGAATTGAGTTCGCTAACCCCTTTGAGTTTGAAGAAAACAAAATGCAGTTCTTATAATTTTATTCTGGAAACGCATTCCTCTCAAAACTAGTAACGGTACAAATCTTCCCACAAAAGGTCTTCTGCAACAATGTGTAATCTAGAAAAGTTTAATCATTTTTAAAAAAGGGTTAGTCTCACTGATCAATCTGAACACTGTCTAAATCCTGAACTAGTTTTCGAGGGGCAAATTGGTTGCAGATGAAAAAAATCGGAAAAAGCTAAAATAAAGAACAAACTAAAGGAAACAAGGAGCCATCGAAGTGACAAAGTTTATGAGGAAGCTATGGCCCTTATAACAACAGCATTGCGGTAACACTAATCAGGACCGTTGTAGTTGCCAAAATTCTCCAGGATTGGAAGGACAGATGTGTTCCTCCATTCTGCCAAAAACCACAAACGAGGAAAAAATCATAAGCATTCCAGCACAATAGGAATAACTCACAATAAAACATTTCATTGCATAAATAACGAAGCAGGACAAACATACAAACATGTCTAAATGTGTATTTTCTATTAAAAAAAAAGATGCTCCACTTCAAAAGGAAATAATTGAATGTTTTTATTTGCAAAAGAACATAATTGTATGCTTTTAGTTGCAGTTCCAAAAAAAAGCATTTTTAGCTTATAAAGAGTCTGTGGAATAACGGCATTTACAACACCTGTTTAATGATTGATACACTGGTTTGTTGTAGATTAATTAGTTTAGTTATGAGTTGCAAGAGTGTTACATGTCATGCTTGGGTGATAATATGCTTTTGAATGTATCTTATAGGACTTGTCTTATTCTTTTAGAATGTGTCACATAATTGCTCTTTTTGATTAAACAAAAGATGAAATTTGTTAGAAGGTGATTGAAGGGACGTCACTAGGACACACACTATTTTAAACGTTAATCAAAAAAGAAAGATCAATGAGATGGTATCTCTCATCACTAACCTATGATACACTACAAGCACCATGTACTTGGGTACTTGTTGATGAACCATTTGAATATTGTGTTGCCTTACTAGTGCTTTAGGTAACTACTCAACCACAAATTCACTCAAAAGTTTCATGGCGACCTCAGTGTTCGACAAAAAATTCAAAAATCACATTTATGACATGCTTAACTACATATAGACTATTCAAGTAATTACAGACTTTTCTGTTGGAGACCTCCTTGTATTCTGTGTGTCCCTCAATGTCTTCCATGTATTTTTTGATTTGATCACATCTCCAAACATTTTTGCAAGTATCTTATAATGTTTTCCAAATCACCTTTACATACTAAAAAAAGATTCTACATTATTTCATATGGACTTTGGATAGTCAAGTTAAATATAGCATATATTTACTCTATGGCATGTTAGTTTGGTGTTGGATGAAATCCAGGCAATGCAAACCACTGTTCTTACAGACAAGCAAATGCAAAAAGACAAAAGACAGAAAGACTTACCGTGGATTCAGTTGTAGGAGAAACCGGACCGTCCATAGAAATAGGAGAGTAAGCAGACGGATCAAGTGGGAGCATGTCAGGTGCTGGTACAGGTTCCAAAGAAACATCAGGGGTTGGAACTGCAAGAGAAAAACCAAAATATCAGATTCACATGCACACTCAAACTTCTCTAATGACACTACATTTGTGGAAAAAATCATTTACTAGCACAAGTCTTCACTTAAACATTGTCCCATTAGACATAAACACACATCCCTCTATAATGTCATTGCCTTGCTTGCGGGTACATTCGGTTCCTTGCATACATGGTCGCAAGATGAGAGACTCTTAAGATGTACAAAGATTGTGCAATTAAAGGATATGTCATTGGAGAGGGGGTTGGGTGTACAACTACACAATAAAGTTAGTAAATGTCACCATGTTTGCTAGTAATGTCCAAGTGGCATAGATAATAAACCAGGTCCTTTTGCTTGTAAGAGCATCTCCACCAGTGCCCTCCAAGGGTCTTACACACGCCCAAAGTGGATAAAAAGTGCTAAGAGCCCTTTCAAAATCCTCTCAAGGCACTTTGTCCTAACATGCCTAGCAAGGGGCCCTTCAAAATGCTATGCATCACTATTCATCCTAAGTGAACTTTATCCTCTATTTTCTTTGATAAACGGTCAAATAACTATTTATGGGACATGTTGAAATATATGACCACCTTTTTGAAGAGCATGGGTGAAGATCAAGGGTGTACTACTACAGTGCTTGAGTTTCTACCACAAGTCTTCACTTAAACATTGTCTAATTAGACATAATTACACATCCCTCGGTAATGTCACTGCCTTGTCTGCTGGTACATGAGACGAGAGATCCTTAACATGTACAAAGATTGTGCAATTGAAGGATATGTCACTGGAGGGGGGGTTGAGTGTGTAACTACACTGCAAGGTCGATAAATGTTACCACGGTTGCAAGTAATGTCCACGTGGCAGTTGATAACCCAAAAACCTGTGTTACGGTTCTAATGAAAGCATTCAGAATGTGATGTACAAAGATTGTGCAATTAACCGATATGTCATTGAAGAGGGGGTTGGGTACTACCACTGCAAAGTCAATAAATGTCACCGTGGTTGCTAGTAATGTTAACGTAACAGAGATGATAACCCAAGTCCCTGTGTTACGGTTCTAATGAAAGCGTCCAGAACATGATGTACAACGATTGTGCAATTAAACGATATGTCATTGAAGACGGGGTTGGGTACTACCACTACAAAGTCAATAAATGTTACTATGGTTGCAAGTAACGTCCACGTGGCAGAGATGATAACCCAAAAACCTGTGTTACGGTTCTAATAATGAAAGCGCCGAGTACATACCGGGAGTGGGTGAAGGGGTGTATGCCGGTGTGGGTACCGGTGTGGGTGCCGGTGTTGGAGCCGGTGTTGGAGACGGTACATATGCAGGGGTCGGAGTGGGGGTGAACGATGGGGCATACTCCGGGGCATACTCCGGAGACATAACAGGAGCAAGACCAAAGGGAGCAATCTCTGGGGCATACAAGGGAGTGAGGTTCACGAAGTCCGGAGTCGGAGCTTCCGGTACAGCGTCAGGAGCCCATGTGGGTGGAGATGACGGCGCATAAACAGGAGCTGCAACAGGCCTGCAGGAGAATAAGCAACCACATCAAATAACGACGAGATTTTTCAAAAATATCGACGTAGTATTCACAGCCTCGTAAGTAACAGCGAATCCTCACCATGACTCAAAGGCGGTGGCTGCATTGAAGACCAGCGAGCTCAACAATAGTGTGAAGAACCATGAGCGCCAACTGAAAGCGGCCATGTCGACTATGTCCTCCTGCAAACAACAGGGACCACTTCCAAAATCAGCCAAATTTACAAGACCTTTCATGCCCCCACTCTTGCAGGATAACGCCACTTTTCTAACATACTGTCAGATAAATTATTGAAGCTCTTTTGGAGAGGGGGATGGTGAAATTTAGTTAATGGCTAAACAAGAAACTTTGAAGCTCACGGTTCACTCAAAACGTCTGTACGGTCACAATGTGACATTTTCCAGTAACCTGCAGACTTTTGTCACACTTTTTCGGTATATGTTTACAGGAGGAGCTTTGAACTTAGATTTTACACTGCTAATGGGGAACTGTGAGAGAGAAGCTAGCATGTTATAAACACATGGACATATCGATCTCAAGTTGAAAATATCAACCAAAATACAAGACCTTTCATGCCCACTCTTGCAGGAAAACTCCACTTTTCTAACATACAGTCAGACAAATTGTTGATGCTCTCTTGGGGAAGGGGGTGGTGAAATCTAGTTAGTGACTAAATAAGACACTTTGAAGCTCACCGTTCACTCAAAACGTCTGTACTGAGACAATGTGACATTCTCCAAAAACCTGCAGACTTTTGACACACTTTTTCGGTGTATGTTTACAGGAGGAGCTTTGAACTGAAATTCTACACTGCAACTGAGGTAGTGTGAGAGAGAAGCTAGTGTGTCATAAACACATGGACATATCCATCTCAAGCTACAAATATTTCAGCTACAGTCATTGAGGACGGGCATAACTTACCAGAGAAGAGGTGCAGCAAGCCAGCAACAGAGCAGGAGATAGTGTTAGAATTCAAACACCGAGAGAGGGAGAGAGAAGAAGAAAGGATTAAGCTTAGTACAGAGGAGAGTTGATGGAGGGCTGCGGAGGTGGTGCAAGCTCTAAGACTTAGAGCATTGATGACAACGGCGATGTGCAGCAACAGACTTAATTTGTTGCAACGGGCAGCTGAGTTATCCACAACGGCCCTGAGATGTGAAGAAACGACAAGTCGAGCAGGAGTGCAGGACGACGACGACGACGACGACGACGACAATGACGACGATAATGGTAATGTCTGGCAGTCGCCGCAACGCGTCCGTCGTTGCAGCTGGCTGGCTGCAAGGGCGCTGCAGCAGTCAGGTCAGGTGGTCTGTCTCTTCTGAGTCCTGACAGTGTTCAGTGTCCACTCCACTAAGCTTAACAGTCAAAGCTTCCTATTCAGTACCTGATTTGCTAAGAAAAATCTGTCACTTGGAAATCAGCCCGTTAAGAATTTATGCTTTTGGAATTACCTCATCACAGACTTGCTACATTAAGTTACTTCCTCATGGACGTGGACGTACTAGCAAAGCTTTTCTAGTAACTACGGAGGATGGCCGTTCTTTGTGTGTACTTCATATTTTCTGGGATACTTTTTTTGAATCTTCTTATGGATGTACTGTGCAAGACACTATAAATCAGCATAATTTTGGTCAGAAACGTCACGTAGCTGTCAACTTTGAATGCAAATAACTTTTTTTGGGCAAACAATGGTTCCAATATACTTTTGTAACTATTATCTTATAACCTTCTTGCATACAATTATGAAGAGTTTCAAATAATTGAGGGATGCTATGAACGGCTCATATGGTTGGTTGTTAGGTCTTTGTTGCTTTATGCTATCTTGCATCATAGCAAAATCATTAGCAAAAAAATTTCACTACTTGCATGTATGCTAGAGTTGTAGAGTCCTTGTGTTTCCATGGACTAATAGGTGAAGGTATTGTCCACATGGTCATGTAGAAAAATGCCATTCTTTAATGGGAAAATTTCATGGATATCTCTAAAGTTTGCAATATTTACATAGATACTCTTGCTTTTTCAGAAATTACACAAATGCCCTTTGGCCAAAAATTTTGGGCATTTGTTTTATTGTACATACCACTTCCCTTCTTCCTTTGTGAGCACATTGCTTCTTTTTTGTTTCATTACATTCCCTTCTTCCACATTGGTTATGAAGGAAATACAAGTACAACAAATAAATGCCTAAAGTTTTTGGTGCAAGGGTATTTGTGTAATTTCTGAAAAAATAGGGGTATCTATGTACTGTACATATTACAAACTTCAGGGGTATCCATGAAATCTTCCCTTCTTTAATATGGTTAAAGTGGCAAGAAAGTGCTGCCTATAGCTTTTTTTTGTTTAATTTGCTATGTTTGTATTGATTCTTGTTCACAATTGCAAGGCCATTCCGATTCATTGAAGTGTGTCCTGATTGGATATCGCAAGCGAAAGTTACAAAAGTTTCAAACTTCTATTGGTACATAACTTAAATTTGACACAATTTTTGATGGTAAGGTAGTCTAATATTTTAGCATTTTTATGTCCATACGTACCACCATTGATATGCGTTGGAACTAGGTATCTTTTACCTTATTATTCTATATTTAAAGAGATATTCTCACTGCGGGTCTTATGCGGCACTTCACCATGGAATAAAATATCAAGACACCTAATACGTCACCAGTGCAAGATACTTTTGTACAGGAGAAATAGTTAAGAATGCTGTGAAGCGAATAAATTTCGAAATTCGAACGATCATTCTGGCTAGGAATGGGATAACCATTTCACGAAGGCCATTGTTAGAACGTAACTCACTTCAGGAGGCCAGTCAGTGGAGCTCAGAATTATGATGCAAAGTAGCAAAATAGAAATGACACATCCCTGTGTAGTCATGAGCATTCCTGAATAATTGTTGGTTTTCGTCATGCAGCTGTTACAATACAATTACAGTAGCCAGTGAAGCGCAAATTTTGATGCAAAGTTGGTATTACAAAAGAAGAGTACAGACGATTCACAATTAAGAAACACTGCATCAACAGAGGATGGTGCCAGCAATCAGGTTGGGGTGACGGTGCATGTCTCTATGCAAGCTTTTAGGAGTCTAAGGGTACGCTACCCAGCAGCTATCAAACCGACCGTGGCGTAAATGATAAAATAATAGCTGTCGTCGTGTCTTCGACGTGCAGGTATGTCCTACCAGGTTGGAGTATTATCGTAGCACGGTGACATATTGAAGACAGACGTTGGTACCTCCTGATTACGAGCCCCAAATACATGACCAGACTCAAACAATTTAAAACCCTTTATTTGTACACTGATTGCTTCTTTGGGGCACGGTTCATTCTATTACTGTTGAAATTGACAGAGTACGTCACGCGTAGCACAGGGCTATGCTGCATGACCGACATACTCATATAGCAAGTAAGTGAGAGGATGTGTACTTCAGTTCTGTTGTTGCATCTCAAAACCCGGGTAAGTTAATCATTCTTGCCAAGGCTCCGCACCGACGCTTCAACCCCAAATGAACGCTTCCTTGTTGTGCATCTCCACAGAGCTGCCACCACCACACAATCCAGGCCGTGAAACCACAAACATCAAGTATCAAAGTGACCATATTTTGATTGTGGATATAACAGTAAAAGACGCTGAGCAAGAAGAACCACACGGTAGAAGTAGGCAGTAACATCATCACATCATGGTTCATGACTCGTTGCAACAACGAAATAACACTACAGTGGTACATCTGGTCACTTGTTGCATTATGAGGATGATAAATCCCAAATAATGAAGTGCCTGCAGACTCAGCAGAGATTTCGCACATAAATCCTGTCCCGAAAAATCCTCTGGAAGATTCTCGTACAGTACTACTCTTTTCTGCGTGTGTCGTTGAGCTGACTCGATTAAGCCATCCCACTGATTCCAGTATCCAGACACTGATTTTTCGCTGCTCAGAAGTCTGTCACGCGGCTGGCATGAGTAGTAAGTTAAGTAGTAAGTACCAGCTTGAACTTTACCGATGATGCGAGGAAGAATGAGACAAGACAGCAGAAAAACAGAGTGAAGCCAAATGTCGATGATGTCACCGAACTACCGCCTGACAAGTCCAGTACAGCATCATCATATCCTTGACACAAATGCACCTGAAGATACTTCACTAACGCCCCCTGTTCTGCTCGTCTTTGCTGACGAGAATGGGAATCTGTGGTCGTAAAGAGATGGCAAAGTCCATGGCTGTGCACAGATTCCAAGATTAGCTGACCAAATTGCTCCAGTTGTGCAAATAATGCAAAAGTCCCAAGGGAGACTGCCACCTCCACAGCAAAATGAAGAGGCTATGTATGTTGCCAAGCTCCGAATCCAGTTTAGGATTTCCAAGGAAGGCTGCCACGGTAGTAATCAGAGCCACAATAACCAAACAGCCCGCGCATTTCAGGGCAACCGACAGGGTAAGGATGAGCACGTAAGAAAGGATCCCGGGTGATTCGCTTCTTCCGGAGCTCGCCTTTACAGCCATACGGATCCTGTTGAAACATGTCCAAAACTTTCTGCTCGCCCTTCACAGCCGAAGCTTGAGAACTCACCGACACTGGCACACCGACAAAAGCGAATTGCGACTCTGGAAACCCTAACGCAAGGCGATGGAGCTTGGTAAACCGCCGCTCTTTGAAATCATAGCTCACCACGGTGACATTCGAAGGATATCGTCCCGTAACCTCACGAAACCGACAAAGACTAAACAACAGATTCTCGAAGCTATCTCGAGCAAATTCTTCTGTCAATGTGCGCCATCGCACACTCTCGCGCTTGCCAAACCAGCCTTTCGACTCCGCCACGTTCCAATAACTTTGTGCTTCACTGCGAGGTCCGGCGTCTTGACGCGTCTCGCCGCCGGTAAACAACAGCAACGCATCATCAGATTGCGCCGCGGCCTCCACGCCTGCTTGGATGTGGTGCATGAACGTGCTCGCTTGCCCCGGGTGCTTTTGATACGGCTCCAGGTACCACGAGCTTTCTCTCTCGGGATTCTCGCACTTCGAGCTCGTGTAAACCGCGTGCCCGGCGACCATTACGAGGCTAGAAAGGCCCGTGTAAGGAGACTTGTGTTCCGCGAAGAGCTGGCTGCTTGCTTTGATTACGGCGAACTGCGTGCCGAAGGCTTCGTTGTACATGAACACCGTGACGAAGAGGAGCGCGGAGACGATGAGCGAGAGGAAGACCACTAATGGCGCTGGGAGCTTCTGGTACCGCCGTCCTGCCAGCGTCATCTTCTGCCACGCCGTGAGCGATCGCTTCTTTCGTAGCCGGCGCGAGTAGAGCCCTGCTTCTAGGTCAGTGTCCCTCCCTCCCTCCATCGCTGTGGCTCTGTCTCGCCTCCCTACTCATTCTCTCAAACCCTAAAATGGTCCAAAATCCACAAGACCACAACACACGCAAATTTCACGCTATCAAGCTCTAATCATGCTACATGTTTCCATAAACATCAAACCCTCAGGCCTACCAGATCACTTAACCGAATTAAGTCCTTCATCTCCTCTCACAAACCAAAATCAGATCCTTTAAGTCATTCGATCTTCCGGTTTTGCAAACCCTAATGAGCTCTGACCTGCGCTTTTTCCACCAAAACTGCTCCAAACGTGACACGATTCGATCGCGGCTCCACTACACCGACCAGCTCTCTGTTTCACTCATGAAAAAAATATCAAACTTGTGGAATCGGGTGTAAAAGTGAGCAGCTGAAATCACTCCATGGTGGCTGTAAAGCAGTGAAGAATCTGCTGCATGGTGTGCTGTGGATACCCCTGTTAACCATTCCAAAAATATGAGGACCAGAGGAGCAGTATATAATATTTTAGCACGCGTGGCTTGCTAAAACCGTCCACAAAAGCTTGAATCTCGGCAGATCGGGAGAAAGTTTGCGGTGATGCCATTTTGGTTGTGGAAATGAGAGATCAGGAGGTGGATTCACGCACCAGAATCGAATCTGTGACATCAGTTATGACGGGCACAGTCAAGAAAACTCGGAGTAGGTCGTCCGTTATACAAAAGGTGCGTGAACTTTGGTAGTTTGGTAGCCTTTCCGGCTCAAGGAAAAGTTTTGTTAACTCTGGCTCTCAGCCTGGTGGAGAGTGGAACCCTAATAGTCGAAACCCTAATCCTTAGCACCATTAGAGGTAGTCACTAGTCACACCTTCTCCGCGAATGAAACTTCTGTGACTAAGGTAGACACACCCAAATCCGACCTCTACCCAAATCCGACCTCTACCCTTGGCCGACCATCAATGTACCTAAGGTGTACATTTCAATTTTGAAATGTTCATCATGGATACATATGGTTGGAATTGGGGAGGCTCTATTAAAGGGTTGGGTATTGATGTGTTTATCTTAAAGGTAGTGTGCTTTTAAAAATGACCTTTTCATATAAAGCGTCTCTTTTCATATAATGCATCTCATAAAGTGGTCCTTGAATGAACCCTTTGAAGTCATAGAAGAAAAGGTGTAAGGTAGACAAACTCAATCATGTTTGTTTCCCAATCCTGCTCAAATCTACATGGGTGGTTCTTTTTAAGGCTGAAATCTAGGCAGCTCATAGATGCCCTATTTTTTAGGTCCTAAAAAATAGGGCATCTATGAGCTGCCTAGATTTCAGCCTTAAAAAGAACCACCCATGTAGATTTGAGCAAGATTGGGAAACAAATGGGATTGGGTTGTCTACCTTATTCTATTGTAAGTGCCATTATATTCCTTGGTTTCAACTCATCTCTTCACAAGTTGCAAGGGGATGGTTTATGGGAAACCTAGAGTCACAAATAAGTGTCTCTATTACAAAAAACTTTCAAAACTCATCAATAATTCAATAATTCTTCAAAAATTATGAAAAAAATGCGGTACATTTGGCATTCATTTCTCTTTGTTTGTAAATTAAAAAAAATACAAGTGTGCCTTGCCCGTGTGAAGTAAATGAAATGTGGGCAAAATTTGTGACACCTAGTGCTGTAGAGACTTATAATTTAATGACCTTTCTTAGTTTAAAAAAATTGAAATTGTAATGCCATGAACTTTTTTTTAAAGTGGAAATGTAATGACTTTTCTCAATTCCAAATGACTTTTTAAAAGTTCCAATGACTTCTCCTATTTCCAAGTGACTTTTCACCCTCACATGTGGGTGCCCCTTACTCTCCCTTTGAGATGTTTCACCCTTCCAATGCCTTTTTCTCTCCTTTTCCCCTCTCTATTAGATCTTGTGGTCTTAATAAAGAATTCATGGCATGGCAAGTCATTATCTCATGAGACACTTTTACCATAAGACACTTTTATCATGACACACCAACCTTTACAATTTTAGAGCATATGTACCTTAATGAGCGGCGGTTCATGTTATGCCCCCACGTCCCAAGTCCCACTAAAATCTGAGATAAGTGTAGAGCCAAAAGTTGGGATTTGGTGCTGCACACTCACCGCATTTTTTCACGCAAATTCGAGCCAAACTAGCAACGTATTGACAAATTTCAACACTGTAGGCTCATCTCTCCATTTTTTATCTAATGTAATCTAGATAGCTGTAATATGGGAAATGAAAAAAGATGCCATGTGCACACTACGTTTCAAGTCCCACATCCCAATTGCTTACATGATAACACTTTTTGAAAGTTTTGGAGCCAAAAAGGGTGGAACTTCACTCAAGATTTGGGTTGACCATTTTGCTAAACCCAACTTTGAGCTCAAGTCCTACTAACATTTTTGTATGAAACATTATTGGCTTTCTTTTGTATTCTTTTTTGCCTTTAATAATCCAACTAAGTTGGGATTTGGCAATTTGGTGGGACTTACAGAGATTGGACGTGGGACGTAGTGTGGATTGCCCTTGAGAAGTTGTAGAGTGGAAATAGGAGCTATTAAGAGCATTTTTCTATGAAGAAGGTGTGACTTCCTTTTTGTGGGCAATGGAGAATGGAAAATGAGTTTACCTAAAAATTGGTGACGTGGTAAAAAAGCAAGTTGCATTGACACACTCAACCAAGGTCTCCAACTACAAGGAGGGTGAAAGCAAGAAGAGCTAGATGTAAAATAGGGACACACATGGATAAAAACTTCACATGCTAAATCTTCTTTACGCTTATTTTTCTCCTCTAGAGGTGAAGAGAAAAAATTCTCAATCTTCAAAGTATGTGCCTTTTGCAAATCTAGACAAGAGTGTCACAATCCCATTCATTGAAGATTGAGAATGGGGTGAAGAAGGTGTGGCTACCCTCATTCTCTTCTTTTGCTTGTTGTAACAAGGGCATGTAGACAAGCTAATTTTAGGGGCACCTCACACTATGTTCCATGTCTTATTAAAATTCAAAATTTGTGAATTTGATTGGTGTAAAGTCAAAAGTTGGGACTTGACACTTCACATCATGTTCCAAGTTCCAAGTCCTAGTTGTTTACATGGTGCTTTTTGAAAGCTTTAGCACCAAAGAAGATGAGGCAACTGTTAAAGTTTGGATTGCCCATTTTGCTACACCCAACTTTCAAATCAAGTTCTAACAATATTTTTGCATAAATTATTCATACTTTTTTGAGAACTCCTTCTTGTCCTTAACCTCTCACCGACCAAGGGGCCCAAACTGGGCCCCTTTGAATTTTATATAGAGATGTACAACCATTCGTCAAGATTTTTTTAGTGATTATTATTATTGTTAAATTTTTATTGAAGTCTAGTTTCAACATCAACAGTCCAATTTTGAACATGAATTAAAGCAATTTGTCTATTCAAGATTTTGTGCAAGGATGTCTACTACAAATCTTCACTTTCTAGTGTTGAAGGCTCTTGGAAATGAGCCTCAAGTACACTAGAACTCGGAGAAAAAATCACATTAAAAATTCAATTTAAAAAAATTGTAAAACAAATTTTGAGAAGCCATAAATTGATTGGGGTTATGCAAGTTAGACTTTACATACATACTCATATTTTTTGGGTACCCTCAATTTCAGGTTTGAGATGCAAAAAGAGGATTAAAAGACTTCAAATCACTTTCGTAGTTTTAACACCCTCATGGTCAAACATTATAATTTTTCAATCCATAAATGATATTGTTGTGATTTCTTTTCCTATGTGATCTATAACATGTCTACTTTGAATTTGTATGGTTGCTCTTCAAAAAAAATTGATAAGATTGATCAAAATGCTGGAATTTTGTTCACTTTCAAGCAAATTCTGAAATACTAAAAGTTACCATGGGCCGTGAGGGGTTAATAACTTAATGAAGCTAGGATCTCACTTTGAGGGCGGACTTGCTAAAATGAGATGTGGGACCAAGTGTGAATTGCCCCTTAGCATTTTGTTATTCTAAAGTTTCTTTTGTTGTCCTTGTTGCAACAAAAGCATGCCTTAGAAGGATGAGCTAGTTCTAATCCTTTGCCCTTTGTTGGTTTTGCAAAGGAATGCGCATACAAGGGTGGAGGTTGAGCTAGTCACAAACCACAAAAAGTTCTAATATCCCCATTTCACGTCCATAGTTATATTTTGAAGCTTGCATGTCCCTGCTTGCGTTTTTGCACAAATAAAATATTTACCTAGATTCATCAAATTTGTTATAAAGAAAAGCTGGTTTATTTAAAACCTCAAGCATGACCTTAGATGATCAAATAGTTATCTGCACCAGATATCACTTTGAAACACTGGGTTCATTATCCAAAATATGAATTTAGGAGCACTTAGGGATCAAATAATCACAGCTAAAAGCACCCACATCATGTCTAAGCATAAGTCTTAGGGAATTGATATATGTATCACCCTTTTAGACTATTCTACTACACCTACTGTATATGGCCAATATTTACAATATTAAAGTTGGTGTGACCACATAAAAAACATTACTAATTTGAAAATACAAATTGACATAGAAATTGTAACTTAATTTTGTTTTTCTTAGCTCTACATCCCGTTCATAATATCAATTAAAAAATCTAAATTGTGTTAAGTTTTTTTAATTGACACTATGACCAAATTTGGAGCTTAAAAATAAAATTAAAGTTGCAATTTCTATGTCAAGTTGTATTCTCAAGTTAGAGATGTTTTGCTCGTGATTCACACCTACTAAACACCATATTTGTTATAATGAGAGAATGGGGACCTCTCAAAATAAATTTGTTAGGTTTTGACCAAAATCACCAATTTCCATCCAAAATCACCAATTTTCATTAAAATGAAAGATTTAAGCTCAAATCAAGATAAATTGACATAAAACCATTCAATTTTAGGTCAAAATTGAAAGGCTTTATGTCAATTCAGCTCAAGGGACCAAATTTTTTCAATTTTAGGTCAAATTTGAAAGGTTATATGTTAATTTAGCTCGATTCAAGTTGAATTGACATAAAATCTTTTGTCGAATTGACATTTTTTTTTGAATTTCAAGTATTTTACCTCTCATTTCACTGAAATATTCTCATTATAACAAATATGGTGTTACTACAATATCATAAATATTGGCCATATATAGGAAGTGTGGTAGAATAGTAAAAAAGGTTGGTACATATATCAATGCCCTTTATATATATATGTAGATTCATATATGCACATGTATGTGGATTAGAGAATGTAAAATCAACTTCTTCAAATCCTTTCCCATCCAATCAATTCCTCACCAACAAAGTTATTTTCAAAACCAAATACTAAGATGAGCATGTTTGATTGAAGTATGGGAAATAAAAAAAATTAAAATTTGAGGCGTATCAAAGATGGAGAAGTGGTGGTAAAAAAATGGTTTTTTTTTGTTAAATCACAATTAGGAAGCTCTTAGAAAGCTCTTGTCGTCAATAGAAGAAATATTGAACAAGGAGTATTGATATAAAAATAAGGAAAAATTCAATTGTCAGTGCCTACTTGATTTGCGGCACTTCCAAAAAAAATTGTTCATATCATTATTAATTCATTATTAAAGGCCCATCAGGTAGCTTAGAATCCACCACCACTCCAACTTAAAAAAGAAAGTAGGAACTTACAGAACGAAAAGAAGTCGGTAGTCATTTATGCTGAACACGACATACACATGTGCGTGCAAAAGGTTCGAGGTAAAGTAGGCTACCAATTCACAATTTTTGATATTTTTTGTGTCCCAATTTGTAGCTTTCACAACACGTAACTTACTTTATTTTTAATTTCTAATTCGGTGAGGGATGGACTAAGGTAGGAGACTCGAAAAGCGACCTGTCAGTTAACAAGTTACATAGGTAACCCAAGAATGAATATGAGGTGGTTTTTGAATGTATCTTTCTTAGTTTTAAAAGAAAAGTTGTTTTTATTGCAAGAGTCAATCACAAGTCTTGGATTCACTTAATCTTTTTATACATTACAAGGGGACTATTTATGAGAAATCTAGAATCTTAAATAGGTACCTACTACAATTTTTTTTGAAAATTCATCAACAATTCAATAATGCCTCAAAAAATAAAAAAAATATTGGGTTACATTTAGCATCCATTTCTCTTTGTCTGAAAATTACTCTTAAATCTTTTGGTTTGGGGAAGACCATGAAAAAGCAGATCAGCCTTTAAAGGGTTGCTTTTTGAGCCTCCTACCTTAAGTGTAGTAGAAGTAAAGGGTGAATAAGGTATCCCTACCCAACCCATTCTTGAGCGGCTTCTATTTCCACATCCTAAGTTTGAGATGTGAACTAAAAGTGCAGCAACAAACGCCACTTGCACAAGCAAGTCATGCCAAAAATCAGCTTAACCCCTAAACGTTGAGGAGGACGAAAAACGTCCTCTGGCTTTGAAAAAAGATATATGTGATTAAAAAAAAAGACGTTTTTCATCTGATTTTTTTAGAATTGACCATAAACACATGGTCCATCATGGAAGACAAAAAATTACCTTTTGAAATGCATTCATCTTTTTTTGTAACCCAAATTGTGATGAGATTCAGAAACATGGTGTTAGCTCCCAAGCTGCCCTTCATGCAATTTTCATGAGGGCACCATGCACTGTTGACTTTTCCAGCTTTTTGAAGCAATACTACTGGTGCCCATGTGCAAAACACTATAGAATGCTACAAGCAAGGCAAGCCACGATGATCAATCCGTCCTTTAAGGTTAAGAGCTAGTTTGTGAGAGTTGGGAGAGCTAGTTTGTGAGAGTTGGGATGGAGATTGTCAAGTGCATTTACAAACCCAAGCAATTTCTTTGTTAGTCTACTTCATTGTTATTATGCAGTAGCTTTTGGGTACTATGAGCTATGTTGAAGGTACTATGAGCTGTGTAGCTTCAATAGTAGCTTTTGGGTCTTATGAGATGTGACTTTGGCCTTTAACCCCTCCAAGCCCACGCACTTTCTTGAGTATTTCAGAAATTGTTCTTAGATGAACAAAATGTCAACAATTTGATAAGTTGCATCAGTTTTTACTAAATTGTAACTGTATATATTCAAACTAGATATATTAGTGATCACATAGGAAAAGAAAACACAACAAGATCACTTATGGATTGAAAAATTATAACATTTGATCAAGAGGATGATAAAATTGTGAAAATGATTTGAAGTCTTTCAATCCTCTTCTCACATTTCAAATTTAAAATTGAGGATACCAAAAAAATATGAGTATATAAAATAAACATATGTAACCCTAATCAATTTAGGACTTCTTAAAATCTACTCTACAACTTTTTAAATTAAATTTCTAATGTGATTGTTTCTCCAAATTCTAGTGTACGTTAGGCTCATTTCCAAGAGCTCTGAACACTAGAAAGTGAAAGATTTGCAATCGACCCTTGCACAAAATCTTAAATAGAAAAATTATAATAAGTCATTATCAAGATCAGACTTGTGATACTAAAAAAACTTAACAAGAACTTTAAAAGAACTTTAAAAAATCATTGTAATTAATCATGGAAAAAAATTTAGGCATCCCAAATTACAAACAACCCGTGATTTCACAACCGTACTGATTTTTTTACTGATTTTTTTCCTGAATTTTCCGAGACTTACCGGTACCCCAAAACCTTAAACGCTCGGGTATGGGTATACCTACCTTCGGTCTATGGGTATGCCTACCTTAGGTCTATAAGTTTGAATCACTTATTTACTATGAGATCTATAAAATTCAGAATACTTCAAAACAAAAAGAACTTGTGAATATCATCATATCTTAACATAATCATTATCCAAATACACTCCTCTACCATATGACATCAAATCCATATACATTTTACGGCAGTTATGAACTCTAAAATTACAATGTGCACTACACTGGCGCATCTTAGTCAAGTAGATGCATCACAAGAAACACACAAAAATGCAAAAATATAAAAAAGTGGACAATATTGCATAAAACATTCATGCAAAAAGGGTTCAGATAAAAGAAAAGAAAAGAGCTCAGATAAAATATATAGGGACGATCCTTAACTCCAAGACCATTAGAAGGCCAGCTCCTTAGCTAAGAGTTCATAAAAAACAAGTGCTTAGTCTCCCAGTTCAACATAAATAGGATCCAAATTTTGTAACTCACCATAAACAAAGTTTTCTCTCTTCTTCTTCCAGTTCCTCCCAACACACCGATTCTGCACACTAAACACTTTGCACATTCACCTGCAATGCACTCACTGCTTGGATCATTTTCTATATACATTGCTTTTGCACGTCTCCAAGATCTGAGCTCCGCTTGCAGCTCATGCAACAACAACTGCTGATCCTCACAACCGAGTGTACCAAATTTCTCGTCAATATCTGCTCAGAATGGAAGAGCTAGTAGCCACCCTGAATGTAAGAGCTCAGGCGCTGCAGCTCCTCACGGTGCTCATGCACCACAGCACGTACCACATCACCAATAGACACCATGCCCTTCATTCCTTTGTCCTCCACCACGGGAATGTGCCGAATACGATTCTCTGCACAAATCCAAACCATCTCAATGCACCTGTAAACTTGCTAAGAGCAAAAATTTCAGTGAACTTTGGAGAGTATTTGAACAGTAGCTTCAAAGCAAACACCCCTCCCGCTGATTCATATCAACGTCTCCCTAAACCCTAAATCCTATGATGTCTTCACAGGCTAAACTTGCTAAAGAATCTTGATGAACATTTAAACTCGACTTTGGAAGAACAAACCCTACATAATGATACTGTCCAATTTAGATGAAATGAATGGTAGAAACTACTTTCTTGTCGTAGAAAAAAAGCCAATAAAACATGCACAACAAGCACCCCCATTACAGACAGAAGCTGACGGGTTCCTACCGGTCATTAGCTTCATAGCGTGCAGCACTTTGGTATCCAAGCTCACTGTGATGAGTTTGTTCTGCAAGCCAGGACCAAAATACGATATTATCATCAATCAAATCGGACTTCTCATAAACGAGATCTGTTACTTTCTTATGAAAACAATTTGAATCCAATTTAGATTGCACAGGTCAAATCAACAAGGTCTAAACTGGAACTAACCTAAATTATAACTTGAGGTGAGATTCAACAATCCCATGAGATTTTGGAGTTTTTCATTGGAGGAAAAAGTGTTCAATATACACCTTGAGAAAATAGTTTGGAACCTACATCTCTAAAATAAAATGTATTCAGTATACCACATAGGAGCCATTTAAGCATCGCCATGTCATTCTCATTCTTGTGAGTTGGAATACAATGTGAACAGGATCATACATAACGAGTTAAAACAGATGAAACATGACGTTTGGATCAAAATGTAAGGATTTCTACTCTTCTCAAGATTGTTTCTTCAACCTGTGCAATCTTAAGACAAAGCTTGGAAAAACAGAAAGACGAATAGAGCACCATCATCAATACAAGAGACCTCTGCAATAAAAAGAGAACTGACTCGGAGCCAAGCCAAACTATACCTCTTCAGTCATGATGTCTCCAACTTTTGTTGTCTTCGAAGATCTACCCTGTACAATGATCTTCCGAAGATAATCTGCACACGACACAAACAAGTTTTCCATCAAAATATGCTCATAAACCAACTCTCAAAACACACATTTGCACTTTGAAGTGCTTGTCATGGTCCCAACAACCTGTAAATTGTAAGATTTTAAGACAGTTTCAAGTTCTATCACAGTAGAAAATGCTTCCATGAGAAACCTTATAAACGGTTGAAGGGAAGCGCTAGGCTTATACTTAAGGCATCTTTACTTCAACAATCCATGGCTTCTTCATAACGTATCCAAATAATACACATACGAATGAGTTATAATTAGTCTCAAATATGGAGAACCACACAAATCCGAAACCCTGAGTGAAAACTACTGAAACAACTGAAAGCCATAGGAATGGATTCCCATCTTAGCAAAGGAAAGTAAACAAGTCAACAACGCAATGTCTACAATAAGAACATCACTTGAAATCTTCAAGACTGGAGCTAGGGTTCAACACATGCAATAGTACAGCTCAATGCTCAGGATTAGGGTTTGAACTCACCTCTTTCAGTGATAATGCCAGCAAGCTTCCTCTCTGATCCCGGCTTCACCACCAACAATGCACCAACATTGTTTGCAGTCATCTGCAAAAGGAAACAGTCAAGATGCAATGAGCTCCAGTAGGGCAAAGGATAAGGTAGAAGCACCCAAAAGTGACACTAGCCGTTTACTGACATCTATAAATAAACCTAAAGCTAAGCGCTCCTGCATCCAAACAAGACATGCAAGTTAACACAAAGGAACAGAAATTGTGTAGGTGGCGGTTTATGGTTGGATGTGACATGGTCTGGGGAGTTACCTTCAACAATTCGTAATTTATTCATACAATCTCAGAAAATTCCAAAAACAAATTTGCTTGCATCTGTACCCCATTTCCTAACAAGCCCATGCCATTAGACTCTCAAAAGACCCTCCAAATTACCACATCTGAAGTAAGTGTCACATTTAGGTGCTTCAACCTTACATAAAATGGCTTTCGAGAACGTTGAAAAACTTTAATGAAGAAGCAGTAACATGCTTACTGATTTCACGGCATCGTACACTGTATCATCCACGCTACACCACAACCAAGAGCCATCAGCCTTGTGGCCCTTCTCCTTGATGATGTCAGCAATGGTGGTGCTCTCAAACCCGTGCTCCTCCAAGCGCTCTCTCTTGCTGGGCTGTCCCGACTCCTGCCGCGTCTGAATGTCGAAAGAAAAGGGTGCCGCTACTCGGACGTGCCGCAGCACACTCCCAGAGAGTGCGCGTCCTTGAGCCTGCGCCAGTCTCACAAGCCCTTGCATGGTGCTGCCTCGACACAACACAAACTCACTCCTGCCGTAACCCCCGCCCCCGAACACCCCGATCGTCAAAAACCCTAAACAGGAAGAATTCCTGTTGAGGACATTCAAAGTCTGCTTGCTCACGATCTCTCACTTCAACGTCCACATGACAATGCAAGTTGCACACAAAACTCCAAACCCTGAACCAAAATCAAATCAGGTCTGTAAGTTACTTCTCGCGCTCACAAGCACCACAGCAGTAGTCACAATGGCAATGACGGCCTCGCAAGAACTACACGGCATGCTTTACATTAAAATCAAATCTGGTCCCTCGATCACCTCTCGCACTCACAAGCACCACAACAGAAGTCGCAATGGCAATGCGAGTTGCGAACAAATCTCCAAACCTTCTTTCAAAACCTACACTTAAGTCAAATCAGGTCCCTGAATAACTTCTGGCACTCACAAGCACCACAGCAGCAGTCGCGATGGCAATGCGAGTTGCACACAAAACTCCGAACCCTTGTTTCAGAACCTAAACCGAAGTCAAATCAGGTCTCTAAGTCACTTCTCGCACTCACAAGCACCACAACGGAAATCGCGAAAGCAATGGCGGTGTTGCAAGAACTACACGGCCTACTTTCAACCTTACACTAAAATAAAATCAGGTGCTTCGATCACCTCTCGCACTCACAAGCACCACAATGGCAGCCGCGATGGCAATGCAAAATGCACAAAACTCCAAAGCTTCTTTCAAAAACTAAACTAAAGTCAAATCAGGTCTCTAAATCATTTCTGGCACTCACAAGCACCACAACAGAAGTCGCGATGGCAATGACGGTCAAATCAGATCCTTCGATCACCTCTCGCACTTACAAGCACTACAATGGCAATGCCAGTTGCACACAAAACTCTAAGCCTTCTTTCAAGCCCTAAACCACAATCAGATCAGGTCCCTAAATCACTTCTCATACTCACCAACACAACAACAGGAGTCACGACGACAACGTGAGTGCCGCAAGAGTAACAAGCCCTGTTTCAGAACCTACACTCTCAAGTCCAAATGAGGTCCCTAAACCACCTCGCTCACTCACAAACTCAACAACAGGAGTCGCGACGATAGTGTGAGTGCCGTACCGTGATTCAAAACCTGCAACAAACTCAGGTCGATAAAAGGAAGCTCCACTTGCGAGTACCACGCTCAGCAGCAGCGACTCTTGATAAGTTAACAATGGAAGCTCCAGAGGATTGAAGGCGAGAAGAGGCGCTTGTATGGCAAGAATGGGGGAAGAGTGCCTGGGGTCCAGAAAAGGCTCCTTAACCCCTAAGCGCCCAGCTCAGGAACCGCATTTTACTGGGGAACTTGACCTCGGGGGGTATAAAAGCATGTAGTGTAGTGGAAAATCGGTTCCACGAGTTTCAAACGTTGAAATCGACTCTTCACTGGATGCTTCAGTCTTGGTGAAAATTTCCTGAAGTTTCACCGTGTAGATCAGTTTATTATAAAGGTCAAACTTCGTTGAAAGTTTGGTTCGGGGGTGATATTTTGGACAGTCAGCGTAGTTCGTGGCCTGTTTGATTCATCTACAGGGGGGCTTTGACTCTGAGATTTTTAGAGTCAGTTTAGGGAGGGGTCAGTTGTGCCCTCAAATTTTCAGGAAATTTGGAGCTCATCTACAAAGCCAAAGCACTCCCCAAAAAGCAAGTGTGTCTAGAACTCCCACCGAGAAGCATGTCCAGGCAGACTGACAGGCTAGCTGCTTGGCTGGTGATTGTGGGTACGCATGCTCCATGTTAGATTTCCCGCGTAAAAAAAATAACCGTTGCGCCAGCTGAATCACGGTTTAGGCGGTCAAGCAGGGCTTCCACATTTTGGGTGTCAGTCGCCGTTTCCTTGCACCCTCGGTAGGATGTGGTAACTCCGACCTTCTTGATTTGGGTAGTTATAGAATTGCCACAAAGCACCGTCTCTTGCTACTTTCTTCTTCGATGCAATGGCCCGGACAGCCACTGCTTGTACTTACGTGGGCTTTGTGAATTTAGTAGTTCTCCACGCAATTGTGGAAATTGAGGTGAAGCCTTCAGAAACGGGGTCCATGTCCTTCGAGGTCTGCAGTTTTGGGATTGACTGACTTACCTTCTCAGTATTGGCGGTTCAATCCACGACAAGGAACACGACGCGCAGTTCCATATATGCGATACGCAGATTGAAGTGTATGAACAAAGGAGAAGGGGCAACTCCATTGTTGAAAGGAAAAAAGTGGGAGAGCAGCATAGTCGTTGTCACTCTTCCTACATGCTTGCAATGGCTTTGGGTCAATGCAGAAAGAAGGAAAAACTTGCATGACGAGCTCCATGAATAGCTCAGGCTCTCTTCTCGACATAAACTTACCATGACCAATCGTGTCCAGGCAGACAAAAAGAATCGCTCATCAGTATTCATTATGTCAAACTACCCTACCAATGCAAACATTGTACTACAAAATTAACAAGCCTAGTGCTCAGTCTGCAAGGCGTATGAAAGAGCTTGTGGAATTGCGGGGCCGGGTTACTTTGTCTGAAGCTAAGCAATGCCTTCACTCCTAGGTGTACTATTGTGCTCTCCCAACTACTGAGTCACAAAAAATGTAATCCAGAGGACTCTGAATGCTGGCTCAGCAGTCCAGCTCCGAATCCTTGTTGCACACCTGATGCTCTCAGTGTCATGGACACGGAAAAGCAACGCTTGAAATCCGTCATGCCTGGGGTGGTTGCCTAAACTATGTCCCACTCTACAAAAAATCGGGACCTGCACCAACACAAACATACAGGAAATGAGGTACTGTCTCTTGCTTCATATTTGGTACACCCCCACGGCATCTCAACCGCCCCTGCAAAAACTAGGAGAATTACAGTACCATAACATCCTACAGTAATACAGCTTGCTGAACCAACAGAAGGGGGGTACCAACATACCAGCCTGCAAATAGAGAGCGGTTGCTGAAGCGAAGTGCCGTTCTCAAGTACGTGGAGGTCGCAGTACACATAGAGCCTATTTACAATAGGTGTGCACTTTTAGAAAACATGTATCCGTGCACATAGCAGCACCACTACATATATTGCATCAAAATTTGGTTTTCTGTTTACAAACAATGCACCTTCTCCACAACCTTGGATGTAGGCTACTGTAATGGATTGCTCCTGGGTGACTGAGACACTGAACTCTACATGTCAAAGGCACATCTAGCCATGGTGCAATCAAGGAGTTTGCCACTTCCATATGGTAAGGTAGTCTCTTACGATATACGTTCTCCTTGCAAGTGAGACAATCATGTTTGAATATCACCCAGGAGTTGTTCAACCAGCAGTCCACCACAAAAAACAAGTGCTTGTGCCACCATTTGTGGGACTGGAATTGCATCGTATACTCGGTGCGCATCTAGTTGACAACGTCGACTCCCTGCATATTCGTTTGGTATTCCACTTATTGGGGACTCGATGGAACCGCCTCTCGCACACTCGCAAGCCACCGCATGGAATGTGCACCTTCTGCTACCGGATCTGCTGAGGTAGACAATATATAGACAGGTTTGGAGTCATACCAGCATGTCGCAGCCATCCGACGTTGAGCGTGCATCCCCCAAATCACCGTCCCTCGAGGATGCTGGCCTTTCTTCTTCTCCAAGATAGAAGAAGGGAGACCAATGCAGTTTTCCCTCACCGTTCCGATAGCCCATATGCCCCTCCGGTACAAATCCTCAAAAAGCTTGGGGGAAGTGAAGAAATTGTCACACACAACGGTGTGACCAACATCACCTAATCCTTGTCTTAGCTCACGCACTACACGTTCCCCTTGCCCAACATCATGAACACCAGATGCCTCCACATACGGTTGTAGGTTGTAGATGTATCAAGAAGGGTTACACATCGTAGCAAAAAATTTAAAGTCATACTTTGTGGGCTTCGTCGACATGTATTGCCTGAACCCTGAACAATGACCTCAATATCCAACCATGATCTCATCCACTGTGATGAACTTATTGGGATTATAAAATGCTTAGCTCTTCATAACAAAATTAACAATCAGCCACCTCACCTTTGCTAGTTTGTCAAACTCCAAGGAGGCTTGATCTATTGCAATCTTGCTATTATCAACCAAATGAATGCAACGTAATAACAACTCAAACCGATTACGTGTAAAACAACGAAGGATCACCAAGCACTACATGAAACCATCTCGTCTCCAGTAGTCACGGATGGAAGACAACAACTTGATGTCCATAAGGATAGCCATCCCAAAGAACGCCTGAATCTCCAGAGGACATGTTGGTACCTAGTGAGGACCACTGTTGGTCCCTTGTGACCGACCGGTGCCTTGCTGTGAGGCGTACAAATTAGTCTATTCAACAATGCGTTGAACTATTGCTTGATCACACCACATGTCAAAAAATTTGACCGCCTCACGCCTTCATCATGTCACTGGATTCTTTGGTCCTACAGGGGACCCATGAAATACCACAAGATCTTCTAGCAGCGTTGTTTCCTGGCTTTGCTAGAAGCTGTCTTAGTACCAAGCACGGAACTCCATGTCGTCTAAAGCCCCCAACTCTTCGTAATGGCCTATCTCATGTCTAAGGTCAACATGTCCTTCAGAATGAGTAGTGTCAAAATCAGTATAATCAAGGGACAACGCGTTGCCGACAAAGTCGCACCAGTCCACTTGCCAGTTACAGTCAGAGCTTGAGTTGCTTCCAGCACCCATCAGTGTATTCTAGAATCCGTGGCTCCCCGGCTCTTCAGGTTCTTGCATTTCCTTTGGATTTTGTTCTGCGATTGCCAAAAGAGGTCGTGAACTGTAGCCTTCAAGAGGTTCTTGTTTGTTTTGCCCACCCGACTGTTGCCCCATAGGCCGACCCTCTTTGGATCCAGCTCCGACATCATCCCCTCAAAATGTAGATGACGGGGTAATCTGGCCGGATCACTCGCCTTTTCTTGCCCATAGATAGCATGTTCAAGCTCTCCATTGAGTCTTTGAGTAGGGAATTCAGGTACCCCGTTGCTGCTAAAATGCCCTGAACGAGCATTTGAAGGACAAAGCAAAATCGTATCTCTCTTGACTAGCATACCGTCATCTGCCACAGGACCGTCTGAAGGATACAATCCACAATCCAAAGCACGGACTTTCCTCCCTCCCATATTTCTGGAGAACATGACAAAATAATATTGGATGCGATGTTCTTGCCAGCGTTGCCTCGATTCTATAGCAAACTCATGCAGACCTCCCCAATTGCTTGGACAATATCTGAGGACAAGAAGTGGAACCCACACAACAGCGGGCAAATCTCTCATTGAGATGGCACCAAAGGGTCCAGTTAGAGCCGGGAAGATTCCCTCGATGCCGTCGATGTGGTCTTTGTCTAGCCATGCCTGAACACAAGCTATGGCAGCAAGAGCGCTGTCCAGGGCAGTTAGTGGTTGCGGAGGAATCACCCGACCTTTGGGTTCAACCCTGCCATACCTAGAACATACATGCATTACCCATCCAATGCATATTGTTTAGTCATGTAATGCTACAGAAGAAACATAGGGCAACGGCTGAGGAAAAATGGGAGGCATCTCTTTACTAATTTGAGCCTGAAACTAGATGGCATGACATCTGAGAATGAGAAGGAACCTAGTGTAGGAGGAAAGCGCCCCGGGCCCCACCTCGATGCAGTAGCTCAGCAGGTCCTTTCCCTACTAGATGCACCCAAGGGACTTGAAAGATGTGCAAGTGCAATTTTGACAGAGCATCATCGCTTTGAGCTGGCATGTCTTACGCGACAATGCAGAAGAATTGGTAAACTAGTGTTTTGACACACTATCGTAGACGTGCTAGTCCAAAAAGGCAAAAGAGGCATCTGCTTGGATTGGAGTCTTCCAACAGCAGGCTCGAGAACTCCCAAACCCGGACAGCTGGTAGACAAACTTGGAAGTGCCGACGCTCACAGCTCAGAGGCCACCTTGACTACACGGGCTCCATTATAAGCAACCCAGGACTCGGTCTGGCCCACATGGGTTTGCATTGATGTGTACAGAGAGGAAATCTACTGACATACAGGAATGAAGGAGCAATTAGTAATAGTATGATATAGCAAAATGAATAAGCGGTGGGTGCATCCAGTCAATGAGAAGTATCGTTGAAGTGCCATTGTGACCCCATGTACATGCTTTGAACATGAAGCACGCATTCAGATATTGCTCTGGTAGGATATTGATGTAGCAAGGACCTAATTCAAAGGCGCCAGTATGGAAGCCCCGTTACTGCAAGCCAAACTCCTATTGGACATCGAAAAACAAAAAAGGACCCAAAAGACATACATAGGGAGCCACATTCATCGCGGTACTCTACTGGCAACCCCCATTTACGTAATCAGATATGACTCTCTCAAAAGGGTACCATATATATACAAGCACTCCATTCAAATACCAGGAACAACCTAGAAGGGCAAGTACTATATACCACAAATACTATCAAATGAACATGCCATTGGTTGGTTTCACAAATGGTGGCTGTGGAACGTGAACCATGATTGTTACTTGAGAATGTGAAAAGGGAGATGACGGAATGTGAAGGACTTGGAAGCTCTATCTAGATTTGAAATCCGAACATGAACATTCAGTCAAGCACTGTCGTAAGAGATGGCAACAAAAGACCCCATGCATGCCCAATTCATGAAAAACTTGATGGAATCATTACGAACCCACCCTTGCCTAGTCAATCAAGACTGGAGTACCCTCAAGGTTTATGACTATGTGGAATGCAAGCCGACACCAGAACGCCAAAAACCGCAGGGTGAGACAGATTAAGGTTTTCATGAACTTGAGGAAAAAAACAAAAATTTAAATGAAGGTTCAATACAACAGATGTGCCAAAGTGTTACACGTGAAGGCAACTGCAAATGCTAACCTTGCTTCACTCTAGCGGCAATGTCGCCGATCTTGGCCTCCGCCCGAGTTTGGTGAAATTGGTGCAGCGTCCCCGTCAATTTCTAGCATTGAATTCAAGAGAGCATCGGGACGTACCGGCATAGCTACCGGAGATTGATGTTGTCGTCTTGGATGGCACCTCAACCAATGTGGTGACTTGATGAGGGGCTCAATGTTTGGACAAATCCACCCGGGTGGTGTACTGCCTCCGACTCGGTTGGGGCTCTGAGATCCCCGGGATATTGGTGAAGAATTCAGTGTACTGCCTCAAGAGCTTGCCCTCCCACGACCCCGTCTGCAGGGACGTCCTCGCATGCACTTGTTGCCTCTTCCTCTTGTTGTAGGCGTCCCGGAAGTCACCAAGTCCAAACCATTCAATGGTGCACCTTGTCCATGTAAATCATGAGGACCTAAATTGAATCGCCCCATTGCTCCTATGGCTTCTGGCAATTCGGCCAGTGGATGTGGAGGGGTGTCGATGTCCCTTTGGTGAAGTGAACTTCTTCTTGCACCTCGGTCTTGCCCTCTCCTGCGTCTAGAATGTGCCCTCACTGGGAGTTCAGCTCCTCGTGAGTGCAGCACAGGTCCCTTAGTGTTGTCAACGTCCTCTGCGGGAGATTTGTTGAGGTTGATACTAAAAGGGCATGCATTCAGGTCAATGTCACAAGGAATCCGCCCTCTCCTGTGACCTTGACTAAGCGCCCACCCACGACCACCTCTCCGTGCCGTCCCATGACCATTCTTAGACCTTGAGCATGGCTCCCGCCTAGGGGGAGGCCGACATGGACGTCCCTCCAAGTTCTCCAGGCTTTGCAGTGGCACCCTCACTGATGAAAACTCTTGATTTGCGTCGTGACTGCAATGATGAGTATGGTGTGCCGACGCGATCTAGATGGATGCCCTCCCCTCATTTTCAATGTCTCCTTCCCTGCACCCCTTGACTAGATCTGTCTGATGCATTGTAATTCACAACCGCATTCGAATTCTCATCTGGCCACCATTTTGTCCGGATGAAATTATTGACGGGAGCTAGAAGACCCCGCAGGTGCCCTTTGAGGATTCTCTCTTTCACTCCTATAACCTTGAAGCATTGCCGCCTGAAGAGATATCGCCACAAATTTCCATATGGACAAGCCGGCCAGTAGTGTTTAGTACTTGGCTCTCGTAATGAGAGCAAAAACTCCTCTTGCAGACAAGATTTGAGCTTCTCCACTTGGGCTGCTCTGGCGCAATATTGTGTCACCGCCCACTCCCCCAGTAGCCCTTGGATTATGGCAAGTTCCTATGGCAAAGCCTTCACTTGAATGTTGTGGAGCGATGGAGGCTCGCATGGAGTTTCCCCTGCATTGAAGGCAGCCATAATTCCTAGCCACCAAGAAGCTTGGTATGAAGTCCAAGTCGCACCGTCAAACTTAGCAAACCTCCAAATCGAGCAGTTGTAGCTCTTGCTCTACTCCTCGTAGTGATGAACTTGTCAACCGCCAAAGTAAATGTAAATGCCTTTGTTCCACAACGCACGCGCTTGCGTGTCCACCCTGAGCTGCACTACGCCGTCTAAACTCCTACAAATGGAATGCATTCCGAAGCAACCATGGTACCAGCAGCACTACATACACCCTGAATTCAACAACCCACACGGAAGCGCGACTCTACACTCATGTATGGAGCATCGGATTCTGGAAGAGGGAGCACTGGATTCTTGAAGACGGAGCATCGAATTCTTGACGACGGAGCATCGGATTCCCAAAGAGACGACTATACTCACGGAGAAACAAAGGCACCCAATGCAGAGCAGCGCGGGGAAGTCGACTTGAGTTTGCCAGGTCACACACACCCAACGGCTAGCAACCAGTTGTAGCCCGTGGCCCGGAAACACCCTAAACCCAAGAAGTGGCCACAAAGTCACTTCTAACATTTACAGACCCATAAAACACATATAACACTCACTATCAAATAGCGGAACACCCCATGCTTACCCCAAGGACACCCAGTACACTTACTACCATTAAACACGCATTATATCCCCATCTGCTAATTAAAATTGCGAGGGGCGATATTATTGCCCCTGGGGCGCTTAGGGGTTAAGATGTGCCGGGCACGGGGCTGCTGCATCGGCTTCTTGTGAGGGACTGGGACAATGAGCTGCTGCTGCAAGTGCAACAGACTGGTGATCAGTCGCATCGAGAGTGAGTGACTCATCACTTTATTAGACACGACGGCGTTGCTCATGCGGAGTCATGCATGCCTGTCCTTGCTATGCTCGTCATGGCTATTCAAGGGAGGTGTTTTCGAAACACCTTAGTTGACGTGGCTGTCGCTCCGGTGCCCTGGGCTTGTGCCCTATCTCTGGATACCCAGGCGCCGTCATGGCGGCTGCTACCCTTCTTCCTCCCTGGGTATTGGTCAAGTAAGCAATTCGGAAACCTAGCTATGGAGATCTGTGTTCGGTTATGGTTTCCAGGTCTAAGGTGGCACCACTCATACCCGACCATTTAACCCTTGAGTGCTCAGGCCGTTTTCACAAAAGTCAGGGTTTTTGGAGACCCATCACTTTGATGTATTGTATCTCTGTGAATTGGATGATTCACAAAAACTAACCATTGAAAGTAGAGGAGCAGCTACTTAGAAAATGGTTTGCAAACTTTGGGAACAATTCACCGTGGGAGATGGGAGATTATAACATTTGATCAAACAAAATGTGATGACAAAATCTCCTTTTTTGGTAGGTGGTTGCTATTTGATGATTTTTACAAAATTTTATAAGCCCCGGATTCATCACAAATTTTGTGCATAGCAAGATTAGATGTGAATGCACACACTTGTAAATTATTGAAGATTATACTTCTTTTTATGTCAAGTTTTAGGGCTTCAAATTGCTATTGCACGGAAAACAATGACCAACACAAGTGGTGTTGATTGCCATAATAAGGGTCTAGAACATGCTTGAACCCTTGCCAACAACTTTCCCGCTACCACAAAGCGCACACAAGGAAGCTTGCAAGGGATATTGACCGGTTGTAGCCTGTAAAACGCTGCTTGCCAACATGCCCCGTACGGTGCCACCACTCCCATATGATGTTTTCAACCAATCAAATCTCTTGTAGCACTTGTACAACATTTGGCTTTCCTTGCCATTACTCCATTGGCATGGACAACTTGAATGCCTTCATAATTGTAGTGTAAAGTAAGACCAAAAAGTTAGATCTAGTCCTCAAAACAAGGATTGAAAATAGTAGGAGGCAATATATGGGGCGTTGGGGCGCTCAGGGGTTAACAACCCTGGGTACATGGGGTCGGGTTTTGGGTTTGTTAAGCGGTCAGGAATGGGTGGTGCTACCTTATACTATGTTTTTTATTACAAAGTGGGAAAATTTCATGGATACCCTTGGAGTTTGCCATATTTTCATAAATGCCCCTACTTATTCAAAAATATCACAAGTACCCTTGGACCAAAGTTTTCAAGCATTTTTTGTTGTTGTGCATGTCACTTCTTCTCCCTTTGTACGTACACTACTTCTTTCTTGTTATGCGTTTGTACAAAAGAAGAAGGGAAGTGGCATGCATAACAAAACAAATGCCTAAATTTTTTGGTCTAAGGGTATTTATGCAATTTCTCAAAAAGCAAGGGTATCTATGAAAATATGGCAAACTTCAAGGGTATCCATGAAATTTTCTTTTATAGATTTATACACTATTCTATTTTCAAGATGTACTGTGCACTCTGATTTTTTTTCAAATCATACTTTGCATAAGGTAGGAGGCTCATGAATGGAGCATCTTAGGGTTGAAACTAAATTTTGGACATGTGAAACTTCTTGAAAAGAAATTCAGTAAATTTTCTTTGAAAGACCAGAAGAATTGGCATCTAACCCAAGTTGTTTCATATTTTTTGGAACTTTATGGAATTAGTCATGAAATTTTGAAGTGGAAAGGCCATATGGCTCTAAAATGGAGCACCTCCTCAAATGTACATCATATGTACAGAGGGGTACACTTGGCTTACAAATTTTTTTGCAAGGAACTTGCAACAAAAAGTTCAGGAACTTCAAAAGGCCATAATTTCCTCAAAAATTGTCCATTTTTTAAACCAAAAATTGAGTTGGAATCTTACTGAAAGGTACTACATGATTTGATAAAAAAAAACTAAAAGTCTACAAATAATTTTAAAAAATTGGCTACTTCCTATATAGTGTTTACCATCTAGTACTTCCACCTCTTGTCGAAATCACCGCTTCAATTCAATTGGGCATACTTGCAATAAGGGTTTGTAATTACTCCATGGATACCTCATCCCATACTCTTTATATGATGTGCATCATTTCTTGCTTGTTCTTTGGCTGTTGGTGGTGGCGTAGCCCAATCAAGTTCAAGCAGTGATTTCAATAAGAAGAATGGTGGATATTATATAGGAAGTAGCCAAAAATTATATATCATTTGTGAACTTTCAGATTTTTTTTATCAAAGCGTGCAGTACCCTTCAATAGGGTTCCAACGCAATTTTTGGTTTTAAAAATGGACAATTTTTGAGGAAGTTATGGCCTCTGGAAGTTCCTGGATTTTTTAGCAAGTTCCCTGCGAAAAAATTCATAAGCCAAGTGTACCCCTCTATACATTGTTGAAAGGCTATGAATAACAATATGTACAAGAAAAGTACATTTGAGGAGGTGCTCCATTTTAGAGCCTGCTCCATATTAGAGCCTGCTACCTTTGCAAGCTCATTTTTGAAACTATCATCATAGAATTGAAGAAAGAGTCAGTAGTTTTGAAGTAGCAACAATAAATATTAAATCATTGTAAGTGGTTGTTTCCCAATATTGTACACAAAAGTTACCATTTTGCAAAACGAATTTCAAGCAATTGCAAAAAAAACATTAAATTTTAAACTCATCCACATTTAGTCACAAATTGGAATTTCTTTGGAATTTTTTTAGCACCACCCTCTAGACGCCTTGAAGTTCAAGATCCTACAATTCCAATTTTGTTTCAATGTTTAATAACGATCTTACAACTACACTTCAAAAATGCCTTCCTGAAACAAGAAAAGTAATCTCAGGGAAAAGTAATCTCGGGCATTTAGGGGATAATAGGATTGATTAGGAGGTTGTGATATAGCTCCCGCATTGGAATCTTTATTACAATACCACAAAACCCGTTCTTGTGCATGTGCCAACCCCCAATTCCAAGTCCGGAAAACAGCTAGTCTCAATTTTACGTCTCAGCCATACAACCGTCCAAGTCTCCAAAAAACATGCAATTTTTCAAAATTGAATAACCGGTTTCTTTTCACAAAATCCTAAACCAACCACCTTCATTTTGTACAATCATCTGAGGGCCTGTACCATTGCCTTATCTCCGAAAAAACCCAAAGAAATAACACAGGGTGTTAACTAGCAATGCAGAATTGTATAACATACGAAATGAACAAAGAGTCGAAACTTAGCGATCTTTCTTGTTCTCCGGGAACAATTGTCAGTCGAAGTAAGGCTACTTCAGAAACCTGTTCCCGTTTTGAAAATTATCAGCACATGCCAGTGCATGAGCTCGTAGTCTTGGAGTCAGTTGCACCAGCAACGCATCTCGAATGTGGGTAGCTCCGATTTCACCAGCCCTTGAAGCCAGCTCCAAAAATACTAACGCCGGCCCACCTTCCCCTTCCTGAGGAGACAAAAAATATGCCACATTACGTCACCCAGTTGCAGAAAAAGTGAAACATACAGTGGCTGGCAAATATCTGCTAAGATTCAGACCGACATCCTTGCCAAATGCACGTCATATTCTGAAGGGAAAATTTCATGGATAACCCCTGAAGTTTGCAATATTTTCATGGATACCCCTGCTTTTTCAGAAATATCACAAATACCCTTGGACCAAAAAAATTAGGCGTTTGTTTTGTTGTGCATGTAACTTCTTTCTTCCTTTGTACGCACAGTACTTTTTTGTTATGCGTGTGCACAAAGGAAGAAGTGGAGGTGGCATGCACAACAAAACAAAGGCCTAAAATTATTGATCCAAGAGTACTTAGAATATTTCTGAAAAAGCAGGGGTATCTACGAAAATACAGCAAACTTTTAGGGTATCCATGAAATTTTCCCTGTTCTAAACTAGTGTACAGCTTTTACCCCTTCCAGTGTTGCACAAAAACAGAAACAGTATGAAGTGCTACAACGTTGAAGAAGTCGTTCACTTTTAAAAGCAATTTACGCTGTTGCTAGACTTAGAAACACTATTAGATGAGGTCACGACTGAAGACTAAATAAAGAGCCTCCGAGGGGCATTAACACGGGGAGTGCCAGAAGACCAGCCCGTTCAAATTAATTTGTGAATAAAATACATTAAATTAATTTGTGAATAAAATACATTAAATTAATTTGTGAACAAAATACATCGGGGACTGAAGTGCAAATTCAGGCGAGACGATTGAAGACTAAAGCAAAGGGAAATAATAGAATATGTGCAATGATGGTTGCTTTTGCAAACATAACATGAGCTCGAGATTTGTGAACAAAAAGAATCTGGATTCCTTGACTTGAATCCCTGTTCGTTGATTCCAAGGGTATTCGAGCAGATCCTTCAGCATGTTAAAACTCGTTTTGCAGACATTGCAGGAATAAGACGATAATGAGTGCAGGAGAAGAATTCACATGTCGAATACATACCGCAAACAAAATGAGGCCATGCTCAAACATGGCCTTGCCGTGACCAGCCATTGCAGCTCGACGCATCCAACGCTTAGCCTCGAATAAATTCCTACTTACACCTTCACCTGATCGTAAGCACAAAGCGGTGTTGTACATACCCCGAGAGCTGCCTCCCTCTGCAGACTGTAAGTACCACCAGGCCTGCATCCACGTGGCATATCAGCATACTGTAGTGTGCAGTGGTTCTACAAGCTCAACTGGTCAAAATTTCAAACGCAAGTTATCATTAGACACCAGAGTTGAAAGTAGAGTACAACGTTGGATCAGTTGAAGTAATTTAGCATAAGAAATAGAATGATTTTGGGAGATTTATAGCGCTGTAAGAAATTACTTTGAGGTACAAAATCCAGAACTGTAGAGGTCAAATTTATATTTCTATGCATGTTTTTCTTACACGATTTCAAAGTGCAAGGTTGTAGACCAATACAAGTGACAAAAGACAACCCCATTGTCATTCAAAGATTAGTGGTAGTAGACATTTGGCTGGGTCATGCTTACACCACTTGCAGAGGAGTCCAACCAAGTGTATAAATAGATAGTTATTAGTATAAAATAGGACACGGGATCAGGTACCTAAGGTTTTGGTGTCCTCTACCATATCACCGAGCTTTACAGTTCAAAGTCAAGAATTTCAGACCACAATTCTTGGAATAAAATGGTTGAGGACTTACAGCTTTCTGAACGTTGCACTCAACTCCCCTGCCTTGCTGCAGACATAACGCTAAGCTGTATTGCGCCCGAGCATGACCAGCCTTGGCTGCTATACGAAGCCACCTTACTGCTTCTACTGGGTTACCGAAATCTGTCAAGGAAATGATTTAAACAAAATGAAGCATTAGTATCTTCCGGCACCCACCCCTATTGCTCATCTAATTTTAAGAGTAGCGAAGAAGAAAACCAACCTTGTAGGTAAGCAAGACCCAAGTTACACATTCCAGCTGGATGTCTTAGCTCTGCAGCTTGCTTGTACCATTTGATCCCCTCATCACGTCTCCCCTAAACATTCAACAACAAAGGGCTCCTTTAACACTCAAACAGATGCTCACAGAAGGAATTCTCTCACAAATTTGTATACAATAAAAGCTGGCTGCTGTATGAATCAATAAACTTATGCATCTTATCAAAGAGCAAAAAACGAGAAGCAGCGTAAATACGCATGATAATGAACTAACCAATTCCCAAAGCAGCAGGCCTGCATCCGCCATAGCAGCAGCACATCCACGAACAGCACCCCTGGTGAACGAATGCAGAGCCTTGTCCAGGTTTTTGGCTACACCATGGCCGTGTTTAAATTTTTTACCCCAGTGTAAAAAATACATTCCTTCTCGCAGTGGAGCGAGGGCCTTATTCCACGTCTTGCACGCACATGTAGCAGACCAGAGGTCGTGCCATGAAAAAGACCCAGCAATACGTTGCAGCACATCAAAAGGCAAAGATATGGCTGCAGTAGTGGTTGTATCAGAGGATGTAGTCGCCTCAACAGAAGTCCGAAAAGTTCCTGAGCTACTCTTCACACCCTTCGGCCTATTCTCGAGTTTTTCTGTCCAAAATCTTCTGTGGAGAATCGAAGACTCTTTCACTAACCCCCGGGAATCATCGGGACTAATGCCACTCATCCTACTCAAAGGTGAGCCAATGGCAGCTGGAATTTTGTATAACGGTGTCACATTCTCATGTGCTGGATACATTTCCTGGTCTCGTGACGCGGATGGAAAATCCCCGTCCCACAATGACGTGCGAGAAGACGTTCTTGTGGTAGACTCCCTTGCACGTATGTCCAGTCTTCGTGTGTGGTGTCGTTGCCTGCGTGTGCCAAGCCCAAAAGAGAGTGTCAGATTATGAGCTTTCTATTGTGCAATAAGACGTAATGCTTGAAATTTGAAAACTCTAAGCAGGATTAGTGTTTCTGGGATGAGATTGTGGAGATGAGGGTTGCGCAGTACTCAAAATGAAAACAAACAGTGAAATCTTGCGGTACAAGTTGCAAGCTCTGACACCCCCTCATAAGGACTATTTTTGTGTGAATGATAGATCAAAGAAGAATTAATCACCCAGCTTCTAAGAGTTCACGAAAGAAATAGGGTGAGGCACACAGACAAGCGGTTAAATCTTATAACTTTGTGCCAAAGCTGCCATACCCCCAAACTGAGTAACCCTAAGATCAAGAGTCAAGTTTGGATTCCAGGAGGCACGCCAGCATTAAAACATGTAGCCATTTCGCAAACAAGTTCCATACCTATGATTTCTCGCAATGCCCACAACATTGGAATGGATGGATCTTGTGCGCCTTTGCAAGCCTGAATCTGAAATACAAATCTCATGAAGCTGCCTTCCATCTGATCCTGAAGGCCAAGTGTTCCGTTCCATACTCGAGTCACCTCTTTTTACAGCAACTTTACCATCCTGAAGCAAGCCATCCGTTGTTTGACACAAGCATGAAACAAGCCACATACAATTAGAGCCAAAAATAATTTTCTCATATTCAGAATTTGAAGTCGACCCGTATTTACAAGACTCGGTTAACCGATCTGCGTAGTATAGTCATTCAGAAAGCAGGTAAGCAGTTTCATTAAACCCTGCAAGATCGGCCAGTTCGACTGATAATTAGGGTAAACGTAGCAAAAAAAAATCCCTTGCTCTTTCTCCTCCAGCAATACAACTACCGATAATCAGAATCTGAAGCAGAGGCAACTAAAACAGTTACGACCCTGATCCCTTCTCCTATACCATTGCAACTCACCTGTTCATACACTTGGTTGGACTTATTCACAAGCAGTGTGAGCATGACTTGGCTGAATGTCTAAGGGCGACTGAGGTTGCAATAGCAATAGTATCATCGACTCTCACTAATAATGAACTACAACCTCCCGCTTTGCAATTGCATTCGAAATCGTACAAGGTGAAAATAATTAAATCTCAACAAATTTTGCAGTTCTACCGCAAAGTGATCTAGCTCTGGACATCTCCCAAAAATCGCACTTCTACATACATCAAAATGCTCGAAGTGATGCCAAAAGTATCCTCTACATTAATTGCGATTCAATCAGGCGCAAAATCACTTAGTGCCTCTTCTCATCAAATTTTTATTTTCCAACGTCTTGTTAGCAAGAATTAAAGAATGAACTGACCTATTTGGATGCCCCGCGGGAAAGCATGAGCCGGTAGAGATCGCCGGTAGAGATCGAACTCCGAATTGAACTAACTCCACGAATCGACCAAAAAATTCTTCGAACTACAAGTGCACTCCAACAACTAGGAACTGCGGTTCCATAACTGGAGCTACTACAACTTGGCTGAACTGCGAAATGCAACTAAAATAGGTCAAAATTCGGGTCCTGAATTGAGCAGAAATGTGAATGGAGCACCGCAAAGCACCGCCGTTCAGCGTGAGAACACCTCATCAGATATTTTTCGTCTCCAACGTCTTGTTAGCAAGAATTGAAGAAGAACTGACCTATTTGGATGCTCCGCGGGAAAGCATGAGCCGGTCGAGATCGACCTCCAACTTGAACTAACTCCACAAATCGACCAAAATTTTCTTCGCCACTACAAGTACACTCGAACATCTCGCAACTGCGGTTCCATAACTGAAGCTACTACAATTTGGCTGAAATGCGAACTGCAACTAAAAATAGGTCAAAATTCGGGACTCGAATTGAGCAGAAATGTGAATGGAGCACTAAAAAGCACCGCCGCTTGGCCTGAGAACACCTCAACAAATTGCGTGTTGCGTGTAGAGACGGGAGTCTCGCCGATGGAGCGCTCTACTGAAATTTGCAAAGAAGTGGAGCAAACAAGTGGAATGGACAATCGGACACATGAAGCTGGACTTGCGCTTTACGAGGCGAGAGGGCGAACAGGGGAGGTGAAAGTGGGAACGGGTCGAGAAAGTTGCAGTGTGCGCATGGGACCAGCCCGACCCGGCCGGACCCGGCCCCAGGATTGGATGGTTCAACGCAGCGAGAGGGCGGGGCCGCGAGGGAGGCGACAGCGGGAACGGGTCGGGTAAGTTGCAGTGTGCGCATGGAACCAGCCCGACCCGGTCCCGGGAAGGTGGACCGTTCAACAAGACAATAGGGAGGAAGGCGGTGCACGAAGTGCATTTGAATAATAATAACTGGCCAGCCGTCCTGCTCCGCTTCGCGTTTTGCATGTATAAAGTGGGTGAGCAAGCGTGTGCATGTAGGTGCAGGCTTTCTAAAACTGCTTCTGCATATGCACACGCTCATTCTTGTGCAAGTGTTTTATGAGTTGTATGCATGGAAACCGTAATTGAATGAGAGCCCCTTTCGTTTTTTTTTTAACCTCTGAGGAGGACAAAAAAAACATTTTTTGGCTTTGAATTTTGTGTTACAGAAAAAAATATTAATTTTTTTCTCCAAAAGTAATCATAAACACATGGTCCATCACGGAAGGCAACAAAATTCTCATAAGATGCATTCATAATTTTAGGTAACCCAAATTGTGATAAGATTCCTAAACACAATGTTAGGTCCAAAGGTGCCTTCTTGCAATTTTCATGAGGGCACCATGCACTGTTGACTCATATAACTTTAGAAAATTGTATTATAATTGTTAGGCATTGAGATGAACAATGAAAATATTGTAGCCGAGTTGGTCATGGTGATCAACCCGACATTTAAGGGTTAAATTTTTGTTCAACCAACTATTGTTATCATTTTGTTTTTTGGAAAAGAGTTGATAGATCAGTTATTTTTGGGAGGATTTGCTTGGACTCATTTTCAATGAATGTTGTTAGTTATTCATTCCTGCTACCATAATAAATTTGTCAATCCATGGATCACTGTGTAGTGTTTTCTAGTAACGTTTGCTATTTTATCTCTATCAAAGTCGTAGCAACAAAAAAAAACTATAAGTTGGAATTTACTAAAAAAAAAACAAAGCTTGTGAGTTTAGTTTCTAAACTTCAATTTGAGTGCTTTTGATAAAGTTACAATTGATTGTTGTGGAAGTGAGGAAGTTTGAGAAGAGTTTCACTCAAAAAGTAAAATAATGTTTCAAGGATAGATCTTCTTATAGCTACAATGGAAGGACCGAGTTTTGAAGGAATTTTTGACAATCAAAATTAATATGATACATGTAACAAACTGAGAATGCATTGAAAACCAAAATCAGAAGACCTTTAACCCCTAAATCTCTGAGTGTCCCCTTGGGGGACAAATGAGATTTTCGGCAAGTACCTATGATTAAACTACTTTGTGTGATTTTTTGAAACTTTTATGGAAGATGGGGAACTGGAAGATCCGTGTGCACATCTTTTTTTTTTCATTCTGACATTTTTTGAAGAAGTAAAAAATGAATTTCTGAATTTTTTTGGAGATGGGGCAATCCGGGCAGCCCAAAAACTTTTTTAAAATTTACATTTTTTTGAAATAAAAATCTGAAATTGGTTCTTGGAGTTTACATATACATGGGAAGCTTTGAATCACTGGTTTCCACTAAATGAAATGAAAGTTATGAGGACTTTTAGTTAACTCGTAGATATGGAGCCATATCTACCAGTTAACTAAAAGTCCTCATAACTTTCATTTCATTTAGTGGAAACGAGTGATTCAAAGCTTCCCATGTATATGTAAACTCCAAGAACCAATTTCAGATTTTTATTTCAAAAAAATGTAAATTTTAAAAAAGTTTTTGGGCTGCCCGGATTGCCCCATCTCCAAAAAAATTCAGAAATTCATTTTTTACTTCTTCAAAACATGTCAGAATGAAAAAAAAATAGATGTGCACACGGATCTTCAAATTCCTCATCTTCCATAAAAGTTTCAAAATATCTCACAAAGTAGTTTAATCATAGGTACTTGCCCAAAATCTCATTTGTCCCTAGAGGAGACACTCAAGAATTTAGGGGTTAATAACAACAAAAATCAGGAATATGCTTCAATAATAAAAAATTAGATTGGATTCTATTTGAATCTACAACCTCGTAAGAATGGCTCATTGTAAATTTCTCAATGAAAGTATGGTGAAACTAGAAACAAATGACATTTCCTACTATTTATTCATGAAATGTCCCATATTATATGGAAATGTTGTAAATGACGTTTTTGTAAATTCAAAAAAACTATTATTAGTTTGTAACATAGTTACATGAAGAACACTATGATTATAGATAAGTATTCTCAATATATTGAAATCATCCACTAACAAAAAAACAATGAGATTTTTTGCATGTAAAAATGACCTAATCCGTCATATCCACAATTCCATTCATTCAATTTTTAAAAAAAATCGTCACATTCAAATGAGATATGGTGCAAATAGAACAGTGTCTACTATAATTGCTAGCTTTGTAATAGCTTTTAACTTTTAAGTAACCTTTGATAAAATCATGTGATAGAATAGGTTAACATGTTACATCACAAAATTTCCCTAAAATCATGATTATTTGCAATAAGGTGTAATTTCTAGTTGCACATAGTCACGGGTGCCCTACTAAACTCAAGTAAAGTTCGAGAATATTGTTTGAACATTGTAATTAATAGCATAAGAAATCAACATCAATTCAACAAGTTTCTAGACCCATGCCTCTAATTGAGTGCCCTAGAGTTGAACATTCAACAATGGTTTATTTTGGATATTCTCCAACAAAAATCTAATTATGGCTTGAGTTTATCAAGGCAAACTTTTTCATATCTGCTTGTTTTTACAATTGTTACATTAGATTACTTTGATTGGATTATGCATTGCTGTTTATATAGAATTATTGAGGTAGCTGTAATGTATAAGAGATAAAGGAGTTGTGTATTGTCATGAGCTATTGAAGCGTTTGCATATTGTGAGACCATCTCCACCTAGTACATTGGATCGGCCCTTAGTGTCAGGTTGCAAGGCTAGACAAGAATCAACCTCCCCCTCCTCCTCCCCCTCCCCCTCTCCACGCCATCAGTGCCATGCCAAGAGAGTGGGATATCAGTTGGGAAGGAGGGTCTGCAAAACCTTATCAAATGGCAAGTGGGGAGGAGAAATGCCGGGTCTTTGGTCCTAATTGGAGATAGTTGCACCTTCTTCATCCAAATTTTAATCTTCAAAGAATGTCACTACAAGAAAAAGGCCATTTTTCAACTCATCACTATGAGTGTTGGTGAGTCATTTTGGACACATTTTGTGTCTAAAATGACTCACTGTGGTTATAGTGCTGAGTCAAAGAAGGATTGTTTTCTTGTAGTGTGTGGACGTGACACTCTCTTCTAGATTTGCAAAGATCACATTTTTTGAAGATTGAGAATTTCTTCTTTGTCACCTATTCACCTCTAGAGGAGAAGAATGATTGTGATAAAATTTTAGCATGTGAAATTTTTACCTATGCGTGTCTCTTTTTCATCTTACTCTTCTTGGATTCACTTTTTCTTATAGTTGGAGAGTGCAATTGAATGTGTGACCGCAGCTTGCCATCTTTAATGCATTACCAATTTCAAGGTAAACTCATTCTCCATTATTCACCACCCACAAAAGCGGAGTCACGCCTTCTTCATATGGGTGATTGCAAGAATGACATGTACTACATTCTGTCCCCCTCACCTTCTGCGGCTTGTTTTTTGCTTGTAACTTTTGCAAAAGAAGTCATATTGACTTGTCCTTTTAGAGTAACATGAACATGCAAGTTATTGACATTTAATGATTTTTTGGTGTTTTTTAAAATAATTTTGCTATTTTTAAGCAACCCCAAAATAAGTGTCTACCTTGGCCATTTTTAGGGTTTTTAGTACTATTTTGGGTCCAAAAAAGCTTTTCTAGGGCTATAAATCAAGGATGTTGTTTTTGGAGCATGCTTACATGCATTTATAAAAGAGTTTTGCAAAATTATAAATTCCATGGCATCTACATTGTCTCAAAGTGGGCATCCTATCTCCCTTCATTGGCAAAGTAAGAAGAAATTCCTTAGCAAAGCAATTGTACCATATGAATATGTTTAATGGATTCTCAAATGGCCATTTTTTATTTTATTTTTTTGAATTATTTTACTATTTTCTAAAAAGCTAGAAAGAAATTGGCTTTTTGTTGGTGATTTTGTTTTGTGCATAACTTTTAGAATAAAAAATTTCTAGGTCTGAATTTTCATAAGTATGCTATTTTAAGTGCTTTACAAATTGTCCATATTTTATTTTATTTTAAAAATATATATTTCAAAAGCTCATAGTACTACATAGTACTACTAGTTTTAAGGGTGTTTGAGACAAAACTGGCAAGTCATTCTTGCATCTACCCATATAGAAGTGATCCCATTGGCTCCTTTTTCTACTCTAAAGCTTATCATTCTTCACAGAAGTTTCATTCTAGGAGAATGTATGACTATCCCTATTACTTCTAGTTTTGTTACTATAGTAGTAGTAAGTCTAGAGAAGGGAGGAGATGGTAGGAAATGACAATTGGGTAGGCCCTGCAAACATGCCATGCTCCAAATCGTCCAATTGCACCCACTGCCTATTGAGTTGGAGAGAGCCGGTGTAGCATCTGCAGTGGAGTGCTCTAACCCTTGCAATTTAATGGAGAATTCACAAGTGCATGCCAAGCTAAAATGTTGCAATGCAGCTATGTGCACTCTAACACCATTTTAAGAAAATTGGGAAAAACAACGAGACCATTTTGAACTCCACTTCAATCTTACATACAGTAAATGTAGGCATAATTATAGCTCAAAGTTGTAATTATTTGAAATTCTTGGAGGCAATCACTAAGACTTCACTATTGTACAAGAAAGTGCACTTTTTTTTTGTAAGATACTAAATTATACATAATTGCAAAAATAGTGAAAGTCTTGTAATGTACTATTTTTCCCAACTTACCTCATATGGTGTTACTATACTTATAGGGGCGTTGTATAATTGCGGTAATAATTGAGGCTAAAATGAAACAGTATTGTGGAACTGAAGTTTTGAAGTATGTGCTATGGAGGTAATGTTTTCATGTTTTAACCCCTCACTGCCTATGGTATTTTTGAGCATCTTAGTATTTGCTTGAAACTAAACAAAATGCAAACATTTTGATCAATCTTATCAATTTTCTTTGAAGTGCAACTGTACAAATTCAAAGTAAACATGTTATAGATTACATAAGAAAAGAAATCACAACAATATCTTATATGGATTCAAAGATTATAATGTTTGATCATGAGGGTGTTAAAATTGCAAAAGTGATTTGAAGTCTTTCAATCCTCTTCTTGCATCTCAAACCTAAAACTAAGGGTTCTAAAAGAATATAAGTTTGTAAAGTACAACATGCATAACCCCAATCAATTTACGGCTTCTCAAAATCTATTTTACAATTTTTTATGTGATTTTTTCTCCAAGTTCTAAAGTACTTGAGGCTCATTTCCAAGAACCTCCAACACTAGAAAGTGAAAATTTACAATGGACATCCTTGCACAAAATCTTGAATAAACTAATCATTTTGATTCATCTTCAAAATCAAACTCTTAATACTAAAACTAGACTTTAATAATAATTTAGAAATAAAACTAATCATCAAAAAAATTTGAAAAAAGATCGCACATTTGTGAATAAAATTCAGAGGGGCCAGGATCGGGCCCCTTGGGCGGTGAGGGGTTAACCAACACAGGACTGTCTACTTTTGTTCATTTTCATTTATTTCTTCTTTTATCGACTCAGTCATGCAATATTTTCCTCCTTTTCATTGATTATTGTGAGACAAAGTTTGGCCTCATCTGAATCAAATTCTTCCTTAAGACCGTCAACTAAATTGGCTAAACCATGACTCATTGGTTCCACAAAGGTTTTAAAGAACTCAGTAACTGCAAAAATTGTACCAATAGTTGAACCTGTCGCTTTCCACAATGCAGCCATGGCAGGAGTAAGAGTCAAAATATCATATTCACTAATTTGAGAAAACCAGATTCCCAAGTTATACTTTAAAGGTCGGTTTAAATTGGTCACCTTAACCCTAGACCGCCCACGGACGTTCTCTAGTATCTTAGAGTGTGCTCTTGGATGAACAAAATGGCAACATTTTGATAAGTTACATCATTTTTTTATAAATTGTAGCCTTACAAATTCAAACTAGATATATTAGAGATCACATAGGAAAAGAAAACACAATAATATCACTTATGGATTGAAAAATTATAACATTTAATGAAGAGGGTGTTAAAACTATGAAAGTGATTTGAAGTCTTTCAATTCTCTTTTCACATCTCAAATTTAAAATTGAGGATGTCAAAAAAAATATGAGTATGTAAAGTACAACATGTGTAACCCTAATCAATTTACGGCTTCTTAAAATCTACTCTACAACTTTTTGAATTAAATTTTTAATGTGATTGTTTCTCCAAGTTCTAGTGTACTTGAGGCTCATCTCCAAGAGCTCTCAACACTAGAAAGTGAAGATTTGCAATGGACACCCTTGCACAAAATCTTGAACAGACAAATCATAGTCATTCATTTTCAAAATTGGATTTTTGATACTAAAACAAGACTTTAGTAAGAATAATAAAAAAAATAACCACTTAAATTAATCTTCAATAAAAGTTAAAATATTTCAAATTAAAATGCACAGCAGCCACATTCCATCCTTGTGCGGTCTAGGGTTAAACCCAAAATACTACAACCAAAATGTTACAAAATTCCCAATTTAATGAATATGGTGTTTCAAACTATTCCTATACTTAGGCATTGTGAGGTTGCTGTACGGAAGCATTTTAGCTTGTAATTGTTTTGCAGATTCGATTGGAGGTGACAAATGAGTTGAATCGAGAGGACAGATTTTCAAAGTAAAGAAACCATCAAGAGACGAGGATGGCAAAATAATTTTGAGTGCTGATTTCGGCATGCCGATTTAGAGAGAGAGAGATTGTCGCATTAAATATTTACATAATGTATAAAGGTTTTGTCAAAATACAAGAAAGTTTTGAGTGTTGTAATCGACACTTTCTTGGAATGAGGAGTTTCTAGCTATGGAGGACGCCTGTTGAAGTGAGGTCGTCACATGGTTGTGACATCAGGCGAAATTTGTCTATTGGACAAGACAAGCAGATGTATAAAATGGACGATACAAATGGATATGTCCGTCACTCTTGTGTTTTAGAGTTTTTTTTAGATTATTCGATTTAAAAAAGGAAAAATCAAATCATTATTTTTAATTTTTATTACATGGTATGGCCTTAATTCTACACTTTGATTTCATGTTGATAACCATGAGTGTTACTAGCTTGTACAAAATAAACTTTTTTTTTTCATTTTTTGAAATGAAGTAAGGTAGCAACATCCATAAGCATGAGTTTAAGGGCAGGGTTGTCTAAACCAACGTGACATTGGGTTTTCACGTCCAGATGTCATGACGCGTCCGTCTTGACGTGTTCAGAAGCAACAAGATCCGTCCGCAATACTGATGGGTCGTTCAAGCCGTGAATGAAGTCCGTTGACAAGACTGTCGACTGGACAAAGAGACCGTCTGTTGGACGCATGGCCCGTCGACTAGGCAACAAGTCTGTCGACTGGATGCCGTTTCTATCGACTGGACGCATGGTCCGTCGTCTAAACGCCGAGTCCATCGACTAAACGCAGAGGCCGTCCAGTGGACAATTCGACGACATTTTTAGTCCATTGGGCAAGACTAGCTGTCCACAAAAGTTTTAGGATTTAGCGACCATAAAAAGGACTCCTTTGTATTGAAGATCACTTTTTCTTGTTCATGTTTGCTCCTATGACTTAGTTGGTTTACAACCATTGCACTAGAGGGAAGTCCAAGAAGGGTGTGTGTGGGGAGCACTTGTTGTGAGAGCAACAAGTGTTGTTTCTTCAGCACATTTCATTCAAAATACTAATCTTGCTCTCTTCTTTGCAGGGTCAAGTAGAAGAACAAGTAGTGGCAATGGGAGGGGGGAGGACTCAGTAGAACCCATGGTACACGCAACAACCAGATGAGAAAAGTGCATGCAATTATTGCGGGATTTTGATAAGTTATCAAAAAGATTGCTTACTTTTCTATTTTGGGTACAAAAGAAATAATAACCTCCTTGGCATGAGGTCTTGCAACAAAGTTGCTACAGTTGTGAAAACCATGTTTTCAATTGTGGAGGAAATGTACCTGTTGTCTCTTTGGGCAAAACTGAAAATAATGTAGAAGTGACATTGCCGTCAACAACTCCAGCAAATGTGGTATAGGGGGAGCGGCAGCGTACTACTTCAGTCTCAGTAAATGATGGTGCGCAACCGTACGAGGGACAATGCTCCCAAGTACAATTGTTAGAGGCGTCCGGCCCTAGTTTAACCCCCAGTTGACCTTTGAGGCAATTATCTGTACAAGAAATAATGAACTCCTCAAAGAAATAGTTGCTAGACAAGAAATGGGCTAAGTTTTTTTTATGAAGCTAACATACCATTCAATGTAGCAAAGCACTTTGCTTTTGTAAATGCAATGAGATCAACTTTGGAGGCAAAAGTTCTATACAAACCTCTAGCTTACCATGCACTTTGTACAAAGCTCCTGGAATCTGCAAAAGACAAAGTGGTAGCAACGGTGGTAGAAAAGACAAGGGGATCAATCCATAAGTATGGTGTGACAATAAGCTCTGATGGATGGGACAATGTCTCACATTGGCCATTGATCAATATCATGTTGGCATGTACAAGCGGAGAGGTATTTCTTGGATCGGTAGATACCACAGGTGAAAGCAAAGACGCTACCTATGTGGCTAATTGTATGCTTGATTTCATCAAAGAGGTGGAGGGGGGGGGGTCAGAACGTAGTATAGGTTTGAACAGACAATGCAAGGAGCATGCGTGCTGCATCTGCTTGAATAATTGGACGGTTTCCTCACATTTACTTCCAAGGTTGTGCAACGCATGTGCTAGACATTTTACTTGAGGATTGGAAAAAACAAGATTGGATAACTAGCATTGTGGGGAAAGCAAGGGTCATTGTGAATTACATTTGCAGGCATCACATGCCACTCGCAATCTTTCGTTGGCATTCTCCCTATCACATGCTAAAAAAATCAAATGAGACGCTCTTTGCGACCACGTTCTTTGTGATAGAGCGGTTGGTGGAAGTAAGGGAAGTTTTGGCATTGACTATCCATGATTTGCAATGGAATGAGTACATGAGGAAATTGACAACAGATGAAACGCAAAAAAAGACAAACTTTGTTCAACGACATGTGCGATCAAATGCCTTTTAGAGGTTATGTTTGAACTTCGTGCGCATGGTAGAGCCTGTTTTGGTTGCCTTTCAAGAGTTTGATGGCAAGTGTCCGTGTATGGGGAAGGCATGGCTTGTGATGAAGAACGTGGAGAAGACAGTTTTATCTTTCAGGGATCCACTATTTTCTTTACCAGCTTATTATGCAGGTTGCACTGAATTTTTTTTTTATGCAAAGTGGGATATGATGAGAATAGATCTGCATTATGCGGATGCTCTATTGAATCCCTTCTTACTTGATGAAGTCACGCTAATGGACCACAATGAAGCAAAACATGTCAAATTGAGAGTATTGCGCAGAATGTCAGTTGAAGACCAAGTGTTTGCTTTAGCTTTGTCTGAGTTCCAAGCTTTCCAAAAGGGGCAAGGCCAATTTGCTGGACTCCCAAGGATTCACATTTTAAATTTGGAGCCCCATGAATGATGGGATCTTCTTGGAGCGGGTGCCCGTACTTTTACACTGATTGCCAAAAAGATCCTCGCATAAGTATGCTTTGCATCATCATGCAAAGGCAATTGGAGCATGTACTCCTTTGTTTCTCAACAAGGCCCGCAATAGATTGACATCTTAGCGCGCAAAGCAGTTGGTTTATATTTATAAAAATTCCAAGACTCTAAAGAATAAGGCTGCAGCTAATCCAACAAGGTAATATACTGAGAACATGATATCAAAAGACTCCATGACAGAAGAATCTGATGGTTTGGACCGTGGATCTGTTCTCTCCAACCCTGACAATGACAACTCCGATGAAGACGGTGACCCATTTCATACGGACAGTGGGAGGCAGGAAAGGCATATACTAATTGACGAGTCCGTATTTGATTTTGATGCGGGGGATACCATTGGCAATGACCCTGAGGGATTCGAACATAGACCACCGCATATTCCACATGCATGGATTGATGTACTAAGTGGGAGAAATACAAAGGAAGACAATGTGGCAGAAACTCTGCCAAGTCTAGACACTCATGACAAACGAGTGGCCACTTTAACATTACGAGGTGGTATTCAAGTTCAAGGAGAATGCAAACATGATGAGGTCATACCACCAGCATTGCTTGCTGAAAATGCTTGTACAAAAGGGCCCTCTTGTACCTCTGCGGCGGATATGCCCCCTCCACATGAAGTCTCAATTGGAGTGCAACACAAAACGCCCATATTGGACAATCCACCAATTCAAAATTTGTCAAGGCCATCTTCTTCCGAGGTTCACCCTTTTGCACCGTCTTTGTCGATAGGCACACAGCTGACTAATCTCTTTCCAACTCTGAATATGCCAGAGCGTAGGACTTCAAACCGGGCTTCATCACGCCTAGGTGTACGTCCAAACTATCCATCTAAGCGTCCTCATCCACAAGGTACTACTAGTGAACATGTGAGTAAAAAAAGACGGCAAAGGTTGCAAAGAGAACATGCGGCAGCCCAACCATTTGACTCTGTAGGGATGCCCAATATAGACGGGGTGATGGATGCAATAGGGCAAAGACCTATTTGGACAGTGTCCTCCATTGTTTGTCTTTCTCCTTCTACGGACCCCATCTCCCTTCCTGATGCATCAAGTCAAAGTGGCAATGCTAGATCTAATGATGATGACAATTCCAAATCCGTTGGGGCTATGTCCAGTGACTCAGGCAAGGTTCCAAGAGATAGTGATTATAGAGTGCCGCGACAAATTCCAATACCTGGACATGGCGACAATCAAACTACTACCAAAGAGGGTAATGTAGTTATTTCCAGGCGCAACCTTAGGCATGGAAATCGTTGAGTGATTCTATGTGGAAGAGAACAACGTCTTCATATTCTCATGTGCAAGGGTTTAAGGTGCTCATTGTTCATCACCCTACATGCCAATTTTGGCATTATTATGAATAATCACTCTTTCTTCTTTCACTCTTATAGTCTCATGAAGTGACCAAGGACGTGCAGAATTACCTTGTACATCCTTTTTGCACATTATGTCCATGTGTTTTTGTACTAGTCCATAATATATCTTTTTCCCTAAAATTTAAAACAAGCTTCGCTTCTGCAATATTTCATTCTTTGCATAAGGGACAATGGGTTGAAATTTGTAGTGCTTCATTTCATTTTGGCTCGTGGGGTACTCATAAAACGTAGAGGCGGTTTAGGGTTTAGGGTTTAACCTTCTAAGGGACCATACTTTTCTCTATGTCAATATCAATGCAAAACACCACTTCTATGAGGTTTAGGATTTAGGGTTTAGAGTTTAGGGATTAGGAAAATGCAACTGAAAGGTCTTTGCCCCAAGGTTGTGAGACTACACCAGTTAATTGTGGGAATCAGCTCTTTCCAGATGATACAGAGTGACACACTTTAATTTTAAGTAACAAAAAATGTAATTTGTGATGACCACACAATTCATGCACTCATACTCCTTTTATCCTTGATTTTTTTAAGATTCAGGGTTTATGGGTTGCAATATGATTTCTCCATGTACGACATCAATTTAGGGTATAGATAGTTCAGTGTTTAGGTACTTTATGGTTTAGGGTTTAGGAATTTAAAACAATTGTAAGTTTGGAACCATACATACGACAATCGACAAATGGGAAAAGGGATAAGCAGATATAGGTTTAGGGTGACTGAAGTCATTAAATGGATAAGCATTTAATTATTAAAATGAAACATGCTAATCTGGAATCCCAAACAATTACAAAATTGTGATACACAATCTACTTGATTTGATTTAATTGATTTCCCAAAATATATAAAATCAATTAAACTAAATGGTTTCTATGATTATTTTAGAATCTACAACCCGTCATTGACTATAAACAAAAACTACCAAAAAGGCTAAAACCTTCACTTTATTGATTGAAATTTAATCACTCTAAGTTCCTCTTTTAGAGCTCACTCTAAATGCCAGATTAAAATTCTAAAATTGGAACAATGTACATTACATAGAATTTGACTAGTTGGATTTAAGGTTTGGGGTACACTTGTACATGTAATCTTAAGCAAATGTCCCTAAGTAACTAAGATCATGCATAACTTTATCATCAAATGACGGAATTAACATATAACTAAATGCCCACATAGGTCTCTGCTTCCCCAAACTTTAGTAAAACTCTTAGAAAATCACAAGAAATAGTTCACAGATACATACATTTCCAAAGGCCAAAGCAACAAAGCCCAGCATTTCCCCCAACTAGATAATTGTCCTTTGAGAGTTCAAGTTAAGTTTGAAAAAGATCAAAGCACAAGTTGTACTTCTAATGCTTTTGTTGAATTTTGCATATTAGCATACAAACTTTGACCCTTCAAGGTACACTTCACAGTTGGAATAAATTGAATGATATACCACAAAACAATTCATTACAAACATCCTAAAAAAGGATCAACAAAACATTTATTTATTTATATAAAAAGGAACAAACAAAACCTTACATTCCTAGAAGAATGCAAGCATTGCTACACCTCTATTTCCCCACTATTATAATGGAGTAGTAGACTCCAATGCTACGCACTGCAACCCAAAATTTGCACTTGAATTGTAATATACTAATACCTAGCCTTTATTCCTTGCTTCTTTGTCCTTTAATTCTTGTTCTTTTTGGGCTTCGCAATAGGAACCCACAAGTGGTGTCCAATTTGTTGGAGTCCCACTAAGTCGTTGCATGGCATGTGTCACTGAGCGTTGTTGCAGTAGGTCCTCCTTGCACAATTCTCCCAATATTGCCTGGAACATCATAAATGCAATATTATCAAGAATCATCTTTTCATTTCCTCTGTCTTCTTTCCATACCTTTGCCGCAATTTTTCCTATAGCATACCCATCTGTATGTATACCTACACATGGTGGCTTCACCACCCTAGTGGGAGACACGGAAGGCCTTGCCCCTTTGGTCAAACATATCAATTCCGATGCCACCCACCAATGTTTTTTTCTTGTTGCCTGCAACTGTCCAAGGTCTTGGAATTGGTACAACAAAGGGGTTATTTCATTTAGGCAACTTCCCATTCTCCAATCACATAGCCCAATCCACACAATTCTTCCATCATTATTTGAAAAGTGCAGCATGATGTTGTCCGGCATGATGTTGTTGTGTAGTACCAAATATTGCTGCACTGCCTCAACAATGCAAATCAACGCCCACGCAAGTTCAAAGCGGTTGCGTCTGTATGCCATCATTTGTTTGGCTTCTTCCATCACTTGTGAAGTTGCGTGATATGCAAGCTCTCCAATTTCTTCATAATCTTTGTTCATGCAATCCAAATGAAACATGACACCCAAGATACCTCTGTTCCACCACTGTGAATAACATTTCATAGTCGTGTCATTCAAAGCAAAGAATTTGATGACTCTTGGATGCTTGCATGGGCAAACCAATGCCTTGATGGACAACTTTTCTTTAGCCTTCTTCAAATCATCAACACGCAAAGATGTCTTTCCGCTACTTCCATCGTATCGGGAATATGTTTACAATTTTGGAGGGTAACTCTACGCATCCATCCATGCCCCCCTTGTTTGCTGCTACTGGAATAGGCGTTCACCACCACCTCTCGCTCAAGGAACACCACCCTTCCTGCTGCCCTTTGACCTATGGCCAAGTTTTGACTCTTCTGAAACCACGAAGCAGAGCGAATATTGCTTGAGGAGAACCCACAGAGTGCATTGTGCCACTAGTACACCTTCCTATGTAGCAGCTTCAATGCTCCTACCATTGGCTCATCATCCCATTTGAAGCCTTTTATGTTGTCGGCAACTTGGGCTAGGTTGAAAACGCAAGTCTGCACTTGAGCATCTAGGCATGTTTGGAAGTTCACTTTTGTTTGGTCTTCTAGCCACTCGTCCTCGTTCATTGCTATCCAGAACAAGTGGTGCAGTTTTTTCTTAACGGTATCCACTCTTTGCATTCCGTGTGAAATGTATACTGTATTTAGTTGCACGGTGGAATATTACTCAAAAAAATTCATTGCTACTTCTTGCAACCTCCTCGTTGCAATCTTCCTTGGGTACTCCTCAGGATTTGTAGCTTTGTATCTCTTTCATAGCTTTTGTTTCTTCCCCTTCAAAGATTCCCTAGCACCCATAAGATTGACCCCATCTGGTCCTGCAACCACGGCCTCCAAAATGCCATTTGTTGGCTCTGGAGATATTTGCACAATTGGATCCCCAATGCCTGTGAACCAGGCATCCACCTTCTCCTTCAAAAATCTCGCCCCGCCATCGAAATATAATTGAAGTATAAAGAACAAAGGATTTAGGGTTTAGGGTTTGCAAAATTTGCAAAACTCACCCCACCCCTCCTTCACCCAAGCCCCTATCCAAACACCCGTGCTCCCAAGCAAGGATTGAAGACAATCCAGGACAAGGAAGCACTGTCAGAGCAGGAGGGACTCATGCAAATTGAACCAAAAGGGACGTATAAGTATGCAATTCTTGTGGATGACAGTTTGTGAAAGAGACAGGCAGTCCGTCAAAGGGATGGGCAGTCCGTCCTAAGGAGATGGCTTGCCGTCAAAGGGACGGGCAGTCCATCCTAAAGAGACCGCTGGCCGTTGAAGGGATGAACAATCCGTCCTCAGGAGATGGCTAGCTGTCCAGGCATCAGGTAGGCAAGCAAGGCAATGGGCAGGCTGTCTTGGAGACGTGCATGCCAACAAGGCAATTGGAGGGCATCTAGGCAACGGGCTATCCGTCCAAACGATGGGCTCGCCGTCCAAGCAACGGGCACGCCAACTAGGCGACAGTTTAGTCCGTCAATGAGGCCGTCCGAGGAATGGATGTGGAAGCCGTCCAATGAGCAGGCAGGCTATCTAGTGGATACCTTGCAAAGATAGTTCAAGCAACCAAGGGTCAGAGTATCCGTGGAAATTCCCTCCAGATTGCGACTCCAAAAAAATTTGTACACTTGTCAAGCTAGCTGCAATAACTGGCTGGACTTGGGTGAGAACCAACATTTGGTCATTTAATTCCAAGAATATTCCTACAGAACTGACACGCTCATAGAACCCTATGCTTCATTAACCCCTAAATGCCCAAGGCACCCTATTTGGGTGTTTACAAAACTTTGAAGATGAATAAAACCTTATCAAATCACTTTTGGTAGTAATATCTTTTGAGTAGAAGTTGGTTTTGAAGTCTACTTTCAACATCAAAAATTTGATTTAAAAATTGAATATTGCTGATTTTTCTACTCAAGATGTTGTACAAGGGTGTCCAATGCATTGTTTAGTTTTTTAGTATTGGAACATCTTGGAAATGAGCCTAGAATACTCTAGAGCTTGGAGAAAAATCCACATTAGAAATCCATTCAAAAAAAATACAAGAGTATATTTTGAACACTATAAATTGACTAACGTTAAACATGTAATAATCTTGAACCTCATATTGTATTGATGACAATTTGTTCAGATTTGACATGTGAAATGAGGATTAGGAAAATTCAAGCATCTTTTGCAACCTTAACACCCTCACATTCAAACGTTATAATCTTTTGAACTACAAGTGATACTATTGAGTGAAGCTTGGTTGGTTGTTCAATTCCCTGAAAATGCAAAGAAGTTAAGAAAGGGCTTGGGCATTTAAGGGGTTAAAAGTTTAAACAACCCAAAGCATCACACTTCTTAGTTAAGGTTCATCATTGACCCCGACTAACCATCTCTAACGCACATTTGAGAAAACCCTAAACTGCAAAGGGAGTCACAATCATGACCCTAAATCCTTACGCTTCTAAATAGAGTTAAAGTGTCATCATACCATAACAACTAATAAGTACATGTACTTCAAGTTTAAGCTATGTAGCATGTATTTTTTCTACGGATATATACTTGCCTTCCCATCTTTGAGCAAATATATGAAATTATGAGCCCTAAGGGGATCACCAAGGAATTAGCGTCAATCAAATCCACAAAAATTCCCACATGATCTTCACCCTAAATGGAATTTAATGTGCAAGTTTCAAGTCATTTCGACTATTATTGCTATGTGGTTTGAATGGGAACCTTGTTACTCCATCTTTGAGCAAATATATGAAATTGTGAGCCCTTAGGGGATCACCAAGGAATTAGCGTCAATTAATTCCTCAAAAAGTTAGTTTCTCACTTGTTAGGTCATTCCCCTAGAAGTAGATGTTTCCAGTGAGTTTTGAATAACAAAAAGGGCTTGGTCCTCTTGTTGTTGAAGAGTACAAAGTTAGAATTAAAAACAAACCCTAAACCATACTAGTAGGGTTTTATCACTTGGAGGCTTGGAGCTTTGAGTGGCAATTTATGTTGGTTTAGGGAACCCCTAAGGGACCATTGTCCCTTCGGGGGACATGTTGGACTTTGGGCATGTACGTATGGTTGAACTATTTTGTGTGATTTTTGAAACATTTGTGGAAGGTGGGGAATTCAAAGATCTATGTGGGAATCTACCATTTTCTTCAATCTGACATTTTATGAAGAAGATATGCATGAATTTATGAAAACTTGGGGAAGACTTCCCGTTTGGGACTTTGATCAATCCAAAAACTTCTTTAATTTTTTTTTTTTTTTTTTAAATTAAATTTGAAACTTGTTCTTTACGTTTTTGTAATAGGTTAGCCGTGAGAGGCTTTGAATCATTCAATTTCAATCAATGGCATGGTAGTTATGAGGAGTTTTTGATTGCGGGCCATTTTGGATTCTCCACTCTAAAAAAACTTTTAACTTTGAAGTCATTTGTTTTACTAAATTTTCCCTATTTTGGAATAAAAATTAAACCAAAGGCAATAGATTTTTTATTCCAACATTATAACCTATAGGATTTGCATTTTTCATTTCAATAATTAAATGCTAAACAATTTAGTGTTTTGACCCATTCTCTGCTTCTTTTTGCTTACTATTTTTTCCCATGTGCTTGTGCTGTATACTTTGAATTGATTTGAAAATTCTCCCACACATACCTAGATTGATCTTCTACATGGAAAAAAAAAGCGCAACTTGGGATTCATCATCATTTTTGTTATAAGAGTGCTCAAAGGCTGTTGATATTTTTGGAATTAGGATTTAATTTTTTTATCCCAAAAAAAAGGGTTTAGGGTTTAGGGGTTAGGGTACGCCTTTTATATACAGTTGTACACGCCGTTCATAAGAACTTGAGACCGTTGAAATGGACGGGCCGACATCCACTGGAGAATGGGGTTTTTTTTTTTTCTTTTTTTAAACAGTGCCAAAGTGGCAATTAAAATGTTATAGTGCTGCTCCATGTTTCAACATTCATCCATAAATTGGATAGAAAATATCACATTAGCACGTGTTACATGTCTATAATTTGGTATTCATTAATTATTTGGCAATTTCATCCAAGTTTTTTAAAATCATGAAATATTTCGACAATTTCATTCAAATATTATTGTTTTTCTTCTATAGGATTGCTGCTAGTAAAAAAATTTGGTGCAATTCTGCCCCAAATCGCCAGAAAAACAAACCATGCTGCGGATGAAGTGATGGACGGCAAGTTTAGGGGCTGTTGTCCTGATGGAGATATCTCCATCATGTAGATACTCGTTATATATTTATGTTTGTGTTGATTTCAATAAATCAACAATTGAGGCAAAAGGGGTGGTCGTGGTGAGGACCACGGTTTGGTGACAGCGCAACGGCCATAGATTCCAGTGCGCTGCGCCGTCTTGTCACATGCACAGCTCAGGGGGGGTAGGTAGCGGGTTGGCTGGGCCAATTTCCTACTTCACTAGCTGCCAAGCCGTGAGCCGCCATCACCGCTCGACGAGCCCGATGGGATTCGAACCCGGACCGGCGGGCGACCAGAGACGACCGCTTCTCCAGCCAACCAAGTCCACGACTTGGCGACTGAAAACAAGCGTTTGACGCTATTATATGCTCGCAAGGGCACGTGGCCACTTTACGATGGCATTTATTTTGTAATTTAATCATTTTCATATGTTTATCTAGATGTTTTGGAAGGTTCATATATTTTGCCTTTGTTTGAATAAAAATACTAAGGGTTTAGAAGTCAATATGAAAGGTGTGAAAAGAAAAAGGGTTTGGCATCTATGGTGGGGTTAGGATAGGGAAGAGCAAGGGCTGATGTGCCCCACCTCCCTACCTTAGATAGGGTTGAAATTATGGAGAAAAGATCCCTTAGTTGTTGGAAGTTAGTGGATGAGTGTTGATGAGAAGAAGGAAGAAAAATCCCGAAACTTTGATGTGAAATTTTTTTCTGTGTATACATGATTTTGAGTTGAAATTTGAGGGGGTTGTTTCTTGTGTGATTGCCTTTTCAAAATGAGTTTGCAAGTTTGATTTGGAGTTGTGATGCAAAAATTATGAGTGTTTGAATTTTAGAGTCAAAAAGCCAAACTATGAAGAAAGGCTGAGACTTCGACAAGCCATAACTTATGATCTATATATCATTTTGCAACAAGATTTGGAGAGAGTATTTATCTTAGTCTTGGCTTTCTTGAAAGTCCTTAAACTTGAGGTTTGAAGCTCGGACGAGAAAGTTATGGAAGTGTGAAGGTTTGGAGGTGGCTGCCCTTTTGTTAGGAGAAGGCCGAAATTTTGAAGAACTACAACTTTTGGACAGTATGAAATTTTCTTCTCAGATTTTTAGAAGTGATAGTTTGTTGTCATAGCTTTTTGAATTGTCTTTAATCATTTCATTTGGAGTTTTATTGAAGAAGTTATAGTGGGTAGAAGTTGGAGGTTTGGATGCTCTTTAAAAAATTGAGACCCACATTTTGATTGACTAGAGCTTTCGGACAAAGTTTTATTTTGAAGTGAAAATTTTATGGATTGTAGCCAGTGATATCATCTTTCTAAATTGATATCACGTTTCTATGAATGATGTATAGAACAAAAGTTATAGAGGTTTATAGAGGCAGTGTTTAGTTTGTAAGAAGAAAGAAGAGCCTCTACTTTGAACCCGCATAACTTTTGGACAATATCTTAGATTGAGTTGAAATTTGAAGAGATGTTAGAGGGTTAGAAGAGCTTTTCAAATAGCTATTAGAATTAGCATTTGAATCTTTGAGCCATCTGTGGCACTAGATAGAAGGTCGCTGCTTTTCTAAGACTTGTTATTTGTGATTTTCCTCATTGTTTTTTATTAAAACATGAAAACTTGAAGACTTGAAGACATGAAGACTTGAAGATCTGAAGATATGAAGATTTCAAAAGGAATGTTTTGGGTTTATTTTTTATGTATGTGTGGGATGTGGCTTTGTTATTCCTAGCCGGTTTTGGAGGCTCGTTTGTCAATTCATTTCCATTCTGTTTTGTAAACCTTGTTGCGGGCAGTTTGGGTTAAACCAAATTTAACCCCATTTATTATCGTGGTGACGAAGTGGGACTGATCACCCACATGGTCGAGACTTGCTCTGTTCTCACGATCTGGAGTTTTGGCCAGCAAATCGTGAATTTGATTTTAAGATCCCGTCATACGGACGACAGCTCGTGTCTGTTGTCCCGATCTACCCGTCCCGTATCCAGTGGGCTCTTATTCCTACCTTGACCCTTATACCCTTAGAGCCAGCTACAGGATAGGCCAACAGAAGACTGAAGACTGAAGATTTGAAGAAAAGATCAAGATTGAAGACGATTTAGTCGGCAACGCACAATTGCAGCAAGACACCCTGCGTGTTCCCAAGGCGCGCTCCTCTCAACACAACACCGTCGTCCTGAAACAACGGGTCGTCAATGCTCAATCGTAGCAGTCCAATTAGAAGGACCATCCGTCCGCCAATGCTGTTGACAGGTGACGCAGGCCGTCCAGGCCTTTGACGGTCACTCAAGGCCGCCAAGGTTGTCGAAGAGCAATGGTGGCCGTCGATGATGTTGGCTTGTCCGTCCATGTAGGCCGTCCATGGCCCTTGACGGCCTTTGAATTCTAAAGATGAGAACACGAGGCTGAAGACGGTGCCCCGACCCTATGGACGGTCTGCCGAACCTCTGAACAAACAATTGAGTCGGCAAACGTTCCCTTGAAGCGGTTGATGGTCTTCCAAACCTGCCGACGGACTCCCCATCGATGCGCAGCCCGTCGATTAATGCGAACGGCCCTAAACTTTTCACGATGACGGTACAAAGCTAGGAACAACCCTCCAAACCTGTCAATGGGCTGCCAAACCTCCGTGGGCGCTCTGTGGATGCCTTGGCCGTCGGTATAGGGGCGCATTTGTCCACATCAACGTCTAGATTTGGGGCTTTAATGCCAATTTGACCCCAATTACCAACCCAATTAGCTTGGGAAATTGTGGTGTATAAACTTGCAAAATCCCTTCATTACCATGCTTCCTCTTTTGAGTTGCTTTGTGTTTGCTCGAGAAAGCTTTGCATTGCAAATTGACGGGAACTGTTAAACACGTGGCATTGCTTTGCCGAATTTCAGTTGCCTCCATGCAACAAAAGGCAGAGCAACTTGCCATTTGTATCCTCCTACAGACAACGGTTTGTTATTGTGCACATAATTAGTATGGCTACTCCAGGCTCCTCAGTTCAATGTGCAAATGAAGGTGAACCTCCCAAAGAAAAGGAAGAGAACAGGTCAATGGTGGATTGTGACACATATCATGATTTGAGGATATTGGCACGTTGTGAAGACCTTAAATTCAGAAAAAAAGAGCTATTTCTATTTTATAGAAATAGCTAACCTCTTTTGTTAAATTTTTTTGTAATCTTTAAACCGAAAACAAGGAACTTAATAAATGAATATGATTAGTATCCTATAGACATCTCAGATGGGATAAAATGGTTAAGAAAGAACCTTCTGGTTCCTGTCTTAACCGGATTGTCAACCAGAAATTAGGACTAGAATCAGGAGTTATCAAGTTTGAACAGTGTGAACAGTATTGGAGATAATTAAGATGTACACCGCGCACTAAATACCCTTATAGGAAACTTAGGCAAGATTCTAAAAACGGTCCTTAATATCCAATGATTAGGTGCAACGGCCTTTTTAAACGGCCCTAATCATTAGTCCGGGCAGTAACTACGTAGGGTTAGGCGGGAACGGCCATATCCCCGCCCCTCACTTATTTTGTTCCCTCTTTCTTTCTCCTACGCGCTTTTGCTCTTCCTTCCCCTCTTGAGAGCTTGTGTGAGATTGGCTTTGTGATAGTCTAGGTTGTAGTTCTTCCTTCTTTGTGTGTCAGGATTGTCAGGATTGTCAGGAATGATGGGGAGGACCGGACAAGCGATAGCTCTTAGATTGATGCAGCCGGGCATACCTCAGGACCCTAAAGAGAAAGCAAACCTGGAGGAGGATTTGAAGAAAATGGGGTGCTTAGGGTTGATTAACATACCTTAGAATCTGATGGATGAGGAGGTTATGAGGGAATTACAGAAGAAACCCTCCAGCGAGTGGCTTGGCACCGTGAGAGCTAACCCAGATAGTTGGACCCCCAAGGTGTGGAGTGAGGTTTACGAGTTTAGCAAGAAGGGGAGCGGATTAGCTAACCGGACTGACAGGTACACTGAGGGAAAATTCTGTAGCACACCCGACCCTCATAACGGTCACTTGGTCTCGGATTGTAAAGTCCGGAGGGATAAGAGAGTATTAGAGTTCCTGGTCCCCATCCTACTTCTTGAGCATCCTACTTACCTCACCCTCACCTTTGCCAACACCATATTCGGTGCGCTATCAGGAGAGTTTCCGGTGAACTAGGGGTAGTAATCGGAAAAGTCATGGAAAAACTAATCAAAGGGTTAGGAAACACCAAGCCTTCCGGACTTTCCCCTTTTCTCTTCCACCTCTACTCTCACAACAACATGTTGAGAAACCGAGAGCGCCTTGAATGGAAGAAAGCAGAGGTGATGAGGGTAAACGACATTACCCCGGAACTAGAACCAGAACCGGAACCGGAAGAGGAAGAATACAAAGAAGACTCTGATGAGGAGACACCAAATGTCGAGGTGGTCCGCAAAGTCCGTGTGAAGGGGAAGGAGTCCGCTGAACCTTCTGGGGTTTCTAAATTGGAAGTCCAAAAGAAGTTTAAGCTGGATCTAATTTCCGGGATTATAAGGGAGCTGGGAGAGGTCCAGCGAGTGATACGCTTCCACCAGGAGCACAACAAAAACATGCACAAGCTCCTGGGAGGGGCTTCACAGCAAGATTGCCAAGGTGAAGAGTTTAATTGAACTCAAAACCTCGAGGCAATCAGAGGTGGACAAGCTATCCCGGCAGGTGAAGAATCTGCAGGGCAAGCTAAGGGAAGAGAGTGAAGGAAACAAGGTGACTCGCAAAGCCAACATGGAGATCGCTAAGCTCACACGTTTCATCGGGAATCCGGGCGACGTGGTGAACAAGGCAAAGCTCTATGACGTGGAAGTCTTGAAGGAAGGGTCGCAAATTGGGGCCAAGGTGGTTGCAGTGGTGGTGGAGTACGGAATGGCAATGGAGGTGATGCTGCTGGAGATGAGGAGTATTCTGGTAGGTCTTAGAACCCGCTAGGGTACGAGTGAAGGATCCGGGCAAATCAAGGATGCTACACCCATCCGGAAGTCTCCTATCGTGCGATCGCCGAAGCCAACCACACCAAAAGAGAAGGAGGTAGTGACGACCCCGACGTCTGATTGTCTAACCAGCAAGATCAATTTGGGTGCTGAAGAAGAGAAGTCAGTACTCAGATCCCAAGATCAAAGCCAGGATCCAACTACACCAAAAGATTAAGCTTTGAAACGGGTTCCTAGTCCGGTGGAATGGAAGCTCACATCCAAGCGTGCCATGGAGTTGTTTTCTCCCGACAAGAGTGAGGTTTCTCCGATCACAATCAATGTTCCGGATGACTCTCCTTCTGAGGCGACAGTAAGTGATGGAGAGACACCAGAGTCCTTGGAACGTTTGGCGAGTTTGGATTCCTCCGGTGATTCTGATCCAAAAGCATCCAGGCTTGCCAAGCAAGAAACCTGGAAGACCAAAGGTAAGACTCATGCCAAGGGTAAGACTCATGCCAAGGGTAAGGGAGCGAGCGGAAGCCGGATGCTGCCAACGCGAAGGGCGGTGTCTACTTCTCAGAAGAAGAAGAAGAAGAAGACCTAGTCATTTAATAGTGGTAATAACTGAAGTAACTAGGATAAATAGAATAAAGGGGACCAACACTAGGAGTAAAACTGTAGTGACTTTTTGGTACAGTGCATGTAGTACCCGGATCCAGGATTATAAAATCTTAGATCCATTTTTTTTGGGATTTAGCAACTAAAGGAGGGACCACTACTTTTTGGTAAATGGAATGACGCCTCTCATTCCGCAGACCATTGCTTTTCAGAAAAGAACTTTTTAGTTCTCTAGGATTAGCTATTAGAGGCATGATTGTGATTAGTGCCTCGGTTCATTTTGTATCTCTAATTCTCCTAATGCAAGCAAAGTTTTCTCATCTCTATGCTTTGAATTGATCACTTGGGATGTTGTGCATGGGAATGTGAGTATTGGAGGAAGAGGAGAGAGAAGTAACCTCGGATCCTGTCTGATCCAATTTTTGGAGCTAGTAGGGAGGTGTTTAGCAAACTATGTGTACTAAGGGGTAGTTTTTGTTTGGGTTTTCAATCCGAATACTCTTGTGAAGGATAGCCAATCTTAGGTTGGGTGCGCCCGGATAGCAATCCCAACGCATGCTAGCTTACAGTTGAGAGGTTCCACTACCATCATGAGTGATTGGGAGCAAAGGAGCAGGGATCCTTTAATTATCTAGTTACCATCTTCGCATCAGGAATTATGTCAAGAAGGATTTGTCATTGTAGTATGTTGGGGTTGTGGGGGTTCCTTGCATGACCTGTTAGTTTGGATCTACTTTTGGACTAGCTATGAGGGAGTGATTGCACCCTTTGTCTTTGTGTTCTTTGTTGTTGTTGTTTTGACTAGTGATACTTCACTCACTATAAATCGCTAAGGGGTAGGATTTCACGTGGCCTTCCTTAATCTCCAATCACAAAACCCTTTGATATAGAGGCTAAACTTCTGTTATTTGGTGTGTGTTTTGACGTCCGGATCCGGAAGAGGTACAAAGAGAGACCACTCCTTTCGGAAGTCTGGATCGTTAGTGAGGAAAGGAAGGATAGTTAGGAGTCCTATTGGTTGACCAAGGATCTTCTGGTTACCTTTTCTCTTTTTGTGTGTGTTTTGTGTCTACTTGCAAATTACCTACAAGATTTCTTCATTTTGTTTTGGACAACCAATCTACAAACTAAATCTCTGTGGAACGAATATGAGTCATTTACTTGGTGGTTTAAGTCTCTTTTAATGCCAACATGAGGATAAGTACTTTCTTGTGCTATCACACCAAAGTAGAGTTAGTAGAATTTAGATGTAATTGATTTTTTTCTTTTGCTTTACATCCAATTCTTGAGCTTTCTTTCTCCTAGTCTTTTCTTTTCTTGTCCAAATCTTTAGCTTTGTCCCCCAATTGGCTGCAGCACTCCACTAGGCTTGGCAGGTTCACAGCTTCATCTCTTGATTCAAAATGGGATTTTATTATCCTCACAGCCACTTGGAATATTAGCTCTTAGTTACTTCCCAATTTGTTTAAACACTCATTTTTATACAGCTTTCCCACTTGGCAAATTCTGTCAAAGACTTATTCCAAAATTAGAATTTAGTTCACTTCTCTTAATACTTTGACTTGGATTAATTTTATTTATTTATTTTCAACTTTCCAATTTGGCTCATTCACTCCTTTATCATGTTCTCTCTTTTCTTTCTAATTGGGTTTTGATCAGACTCTTGAATACACCCAAGTAGATTATAATCTTTTCTCTCAAACTTCCAACTTGGCCTTCTCTTTGCCTCTCAATACTTGTCCTTCTAATTTGGAATATTCTATCAATCACTCTCCTAGTTGGAATGTTTCTTATCTACTTCTCCCACTTTCCAACTAAAGCTGATTCATCTCTTCTTAGGCTCATTTTCCAACTCAAGGTCTTTATTCCCTCTTGACTTTCAACTCTTGAATTGGAATTCAGTACTCTCTCTTTTTATCTCAACTCGGAATTTATGCTTTTAGACTCACCCATGCTCTAGACTTGTATTTTCTAGCTAGACTACAACGACACCAGAATCACGCAAAAGTCACGAATGCTCACACATCATTAGTGATCTCCAACTAGGCAGATCAAAAACTTGTAGGAATTAATACAAATTAAATTGAGCTCACATCGACCAGGTTCATAACTTGTAATGCAACAAGCACCTGATCATGTCTTCTAGCACTCAAATTCCCTCTCAAGCTAATCCTTTAAGTTTCTACACACAAGAAAAATTTAGTTGAACTTTCCGACTTGGAAATCAAATGCAACCGCAATTAAGCTTCATTCCAATCAACTCAACTTGAATTGTAACATATACTTCTCACAATTCAACTCCCATTTGGGTTGAAACACATCCATACAAACAGATAATTGTTTAGTAAGACTCCTCCCAACTTGAACAAAGCATCATACATTAAAATTTAAATTATTTTCACAATGATATAACAAGTAGGAAAGATAATCCAATCAGAAACTCTCCCTCTTGGCTTTAGATTTCCTCACACATTTGGAATAACTTCAAATTACTTCAACTCAAATTACAACTTCAATCTCAAAAATAACCACATAATTAATCATCACAATTCAACTTGAATTCAACAAACATGACAACACAACTTCCATAAATATATTCCATTAACAAGCAAAGTTTGCAAAACAACAAAAACAGCCTAAGGCTGGACACTATGCTCTCTCTCTAGCAATAGGTGTCTTAAAACAAGATCTTTTTTCCTACTTGTAACCTCTTGATTTCCCATTCGGTTTTTCTACTTGACTTTTTGTGAAACCTCCTGTCTCTTGACCAACTTGCAGCTTTTTTGATCTCAATTATGACACTTAGCCTTCCAATTAGCGTTGAAACTACACAATTGTAGGGACTTAACACTTATTCACTAAAAATTTAAGTTTTGAAACAATTAGGTATTCTACACTTCCTCCAATGAACCCTATTGCTTGGCCCTTGTATATTGTCTTTGTCATGCTTGTAATGAATTGGCATGTGATTTTGGAGGCCAAACATTTTGTAAAGTTAGTCATGAAAGAGGGCCTTGCAAGTAACGCATCTCTTCCTTGTCACCATGTGGGCAATGAGACACTTAGGATGGTACATATACGGGCACATAACAAGGCTCCATTTGCCCTCATGGCCAAAAGGCTCTTGACACATAATGCATATCGTGCCGTCCTTTACAAAATCTTGAACTTCAGGCCACAATAATGAGAGTTTGTCTACTTGGCCTTTGCGCAAATACCTACATTGTGCAGTGTTGTATTTGAACTGCAAAGTTGGGTCCACGTTCCAATCAATGCTTGTGTTCAGGCAGTTTGTTGGCAATATGTTGGGGAACATCTCTTCAATGCAAGGCCACAAGATCAAGCCAAAATAACGATGACCTCCGTCATTGAATTTTGCAACTACTCTCTTCACTTCTCCCTGCATTTGCAAGGCCTTATTCTTTGAAATGTTGCATGCAAGTTTCATGTTCAGCAACGACAGCAGCATTCTCTTCCTTTCAAGGCTTTGGACCAATCTTAAAATCGAGGCCTTCAAGATGTCCTATCTTTGTTGCAACTCTGTGTTCGATATGGTGAGAACCACAACATTATCCTGAGCTGCCACGGAGCAACGTTCAAGAGCGCGCATGGAGTTTGTTAGTTCTTCCATGTTTGTCCTTATACTTGCCACCTCTGCTTCTACTTGCTCCGCACTTGCACGCATGGCATTGAAATCAATTGTAGGCCCCCTAAGGTTTTGCACCGCTTGGATTGCTTTAGCCCCGGCTGCATTTGAATTTTCACCCCTGAAAGTTTGAGGTAGGAATGATAAACGAGGTCGCACAACAAATCCATTTGCATGAGTGGCGGCTACTAGGTTGTCATTTGCAGCATATGTGGTGCTTGCCATGACATCATCTAGCAATGGAATGTTATCCATGCTCAATTGTCCTCCACAAACTAGAAGGGTGGCATGGCTTCTAGCTAGCCTGTCATTCTCATCCATGAGGTGCCCTACCCTTACTCTATGCACCTCCACATCCAATGCATGTGCCCTTATTGCCTTGTCCTTCTCCGCTCGCAGCGTTAACTCTAAGCCGTGTAAGTTATGAAGTTCCTCTTCATTGGCGGTTGCTCCATGAATCAGATTGAAGACGATACTCTCCTGTTGCAGCGGAACAATTGCTATCACATGCTCCTCAGTTGCCGCTAGAACCACAATCATATTTGTTGCATTTGGTGCATGCAACTTGTGTTCCTCCAGTGGTTCAACCTCCACCGCCACATCTTCAACTTTCACTTTGTGAAAAACTTCCACACGGCCCCTACCATCATTTGCCGGAATATCTTGTGCCATTGGTTCAATCGCTTCCATGTGCATTGGCATATTCTCCAAAGGCACATCATCATTTGCAAGAATGCTGCAAAGTACGTTTGAAAACCGGTCTTTCCATTTAGTGGCATGGTAGGTAGTCCAATCTACATCCTTCCCAAGAAAATCCTCTGCATAAACCATTTGGCACTGTGAGAGCGTCGCATCCTTCTTTGTGACTTCCCCCCAAAGTGCCAATGTCACTTCCGTTAACATTTTCTTGAACATATCGTGCTTACAAATCTTGATGTTTGCTCCTCTAGATCTCACGTATATCAAAATTAAGAGAAGATCCTAGTGGCGTTCTATGTAGGCCAAGTCGATGTACTTCTGACATGCCATTTTTGTCCACATTCCCACCTCTTGTTCCCAACCATGATGTGTGTGATAGAACAAAAAAGAACTAATCCTCATGTTGGCATTAAAAGAGACTTAAACCACCAAGTAAATGACTCATATTCGTTCCACAGAGATTTAGTTTGTAGATCCTTAAGGTTGTCCAAAACAAAATGAAGAAATCTTGTAGGTAATTTGCAAGTAGACACAAAACACACACAAAAAGAGAAAAGGTAACCAGAAGATCCTTGGTCAACCAATAGGACTCCTAACTATCCTTCCTTTCCTCACTAACGATCCAGACTTCCGAAAGGAGTGGTCTCTCTTTGTACCTCTTCCGGATCCGGACGTCAAAACACACACCAAATAACAGAAGTTTAGCCTCTATATCAAAGGGTTTTGTGATTGGAGATTAAGGAAGGCCACGTGAAATCCTACCCCTTAGCGATTTATAGTGAGTGAAGTATCACTAGTCAAAACAACAACAACAAAGAACACAAAGACAAAGGGTGCAATCACTCCCTCATAGCTAGTCCAAAAGTAGATCCAAACTAACAGGTCATGCAAGGAACCCCCACAACCCCAACATACTACAATGACAAATCCTTCTTGACATAATTCCTGATGCGAAGATGGTAACTAGATAATTAAAGGATCCCTGCTCCTTTGCTCCCAATCACTCATGATGGTAGTGGAACCTCTCAACTGTAAGCTAGCATGCGTTGGGATTGCTATCCGGGCGCACCCAACCTAAGATTGGCTATCCTTCACAAGAGTATTCGGATTGAAAACCCAAACAAAAACTACCCCTTAGTACACATAGTTTGCTAAACACCTCCCTACTAGCTCCAAAAATTGGATCAGACAGGATCCGAGGTTACTTCTCTCTCCTCTTCCTCCAATACTCACATTCCCATGCACAACATCCCAAGTGATCAATTCAAAGCATAGAGATGAGAAAACTTTGCTTGCATTAGGAGAATTAGAGATACAAAATGAACCGAGGCACTAATCACAATCATGCCTCTAATAGCTAATCCTAGAGAACTAAAAAGTTCTTTTCTGAAAAGCAATGGTCTGCGGAATGAGAGGCGTCATTCCATTTACCAAAAAGTAGTGGTCCCTCCTTTAGTTGCTAAATCCCAAAAAAAATGGATCTAAGATTTTATAATCCTGGATCCGGGTACTACATGCACTGTACCAAAAAGTCACTACAGTTTTACTCCTAGTGTTGGTCCCCTTTATTCTATTTATCCTAGTTACTTCAGTTATTACCACTATTAAATGACTAGGTCTTCTTCTTCTTCTTCTTCTGAGAAGTAGACACCGCCCTTCGCGTTGGCAGCATCCGGCTTCCGCTCGCTCCCTTACCCTTGGCATGAGTCTTACCCTTGGCATGAGTCTTACCTTTGGTCTTCCAGGTTTCTTGCTTGGCAAGCCTGGATGCTTTTGGATCAGAATCACCGGAGGAATCCAAACTCGCCAAACGTTCCAAGGACTCTGGTGTCTCTCCATCACTTACTGTCGCCTCAGAAGGAGAGTCATCCGGAACATTGATTGTGATCGGAGAAACCTCACTCTTGTCGGGAGAAAACAACTCCATGGCACGCTTGGATGTGAGCTTCCATTCCACCGGACTAGGAACCCGTTTCAAAGCTTAATCTTTTGGTGTAGTTGGATCCTGGCTTTGATCTTGGGATCTGAGTACTGACTTCTCTTCTTCAGCACCCAAATTGATCTTGCTGGTTAGACAATCAGACGTCGGGGTCGTCACTACCTCCTTCTCTTTTGGTGTGGTTGGCTTCGGCGATCGCACGATAGGAGACTTCCGGATGGGTGTAGCATCCTTGATTTGCCCGGATCCTTCACTCGTACCCTAGCGGGTTCTAAGACCTACCAGAATACTCCTCATCTCCAGCAGCATCACCTCCATTGCCATTCCGTACTCCACCACCACTGCAACCACCTTGGCCCCAATTTGCGACCCTTCCTTCAAGACTTCCACGTCATAGAGCTTTGCCTTGTTCACCACGTCGCCCGGATTCCCGATGAAACGTGTGAGCTTAGCGATCTCCATGTTGGCTTTGCGAGTCACCTTGTTTCCTTCACTCTCTTCCCTTAGCTTGCCCTGCAGATTCTTCACCTGCCGGGATAGCTTGTCCACCTCTGATTGCCTCGAGGTTTTGAGTTCAATTAAACTCTTCACCTTGGCAATCTTGCTGTGAAGCCCCTCCCAGGAGCTTGTGCATGTTTTTGTTGTGCTCCTGGTGGAAGCGTATCACTCGCTGGACCTCTCCCAGCTCCCTTATAATCCCGGAAATTAGATCCAGCTTAAACTTCTTTTGGACTTCCAATTTAGAAACCCCAGAAGGTTCAGCGGACTCCTTCCCCTTCACACGGACTTTGCGGACCACCTCGACATTTGGTGTCTCCTCATCAGAGTCTTCTTTGTATTCTTCCTCTTCCGGTTCCGGTTCTGGTTCTAGTTCCGGGGTAATGTCGTTTACCCTCATCACCTCTGCTTTCTTCCATTCAAGGCGCTCTCGGTTTCTCAACATGTTGTTGTGAGAGTAGAGGTGGAAGAGAAAAGGGGAAAGTCCGGAAGGCTTGGTGTTTCCTAACCCTTTGATTAGTTTTTCCATGACTTTTCCGATTACTACCCCTAGTTCACCGGAAACTCTCCTGATAGCGCACCGAATATGGTGTTGGCAAAGGTGAGGGTGAGGTAAGTAGGATGCTCAAGAAGTAGGATGGGGACCAGGAACTCTAATACTCTCTTATCCCTCCGGACTTTACAATCCGAGACCAAGTGACCGTTATGAGGGTCGGGTGTGCTACAGAATTTTCCCTCAGTGTACCTGTCAGTCCGGTTAGCTAATCCGCTCCCCTTCTTGCTAAACTCGTAAACCTCACTCCACACCTTGGGGGTCCAACTATCTGGGTTAGCTCTCACGGTGCCAAGCCACTCGCTGGAGGGTTTCTTCTGTAATTCCCTCATAACCTCCTCATCCATCAGATTCTAAGGTATGTTAATCAACCCTAAGCACCCCATTTTCTTCAAATCCTCCTCCAGGTTTGCTTTCTCTTTAGGGTCCTGAGGTATGCCCGGCTGCATCAATCTAAGAGCTATCGCTTGTCCGGTCCTCCCCATCATTCCTGACAATCCTGACAATCCTGACACACAAAGAAGGAAGAACTACAACCTAGACTATCACAAAGCCAATCTCACACAAGCTCTCAAGAGGGGAAGGAAGAGCAAAAGCGCGTAGGAGAAAGAAAGAGGGAACAAAATAAGTGAGGGGCGGGGATATGGCCGTTCCCGCCTAACCCTACGTAGTTACTGCCCGGACTAATGATTAGGGCCGTTTAAAAAGGCCGTTGCACCTAATCATTGGATATTAAGGACCGTTTTTAGAATCTTGCCTAAGTTTTCGATAAAGGTAATACTAGTAGAAAATTCCTTCCAAAACAATAGAAAACCAACAGTTTCTTGTTGATTTGGGCACTTGCCCACGCTAATTGACTAATTTAACAAAATTCTGTAAAAAACTAAACACGTTCTGTTGATTTGGACACCATTATGTGAATCTACAGAAATTTTGGAATCTTTTGAAGATCTTTTGGGAATTTTTTGTGAATCTTTAAAAATCTTCAAGAATCTTTTGGGAATCATTGAGAATCTTTTCAGGATTTTTAAGAATATTTAAGAATCTTTTCAAGATTTTAGAATCTTTGAGAATCTTTTAGAATCTTCATGAATCTTTGGAAATCTTTGGAAATCTTTTCAAGTTTTTTTGGAATCTTTGAGAATGTTTGAGAACAATTGAAAATCTTTGAGAATCTTTTAGGAATCTTTGAGAATCTTTTGAAATCTTTGGAATCTTTTCAAGTTTTTTTAGAATCTTTGAGAATGTTTGAGAACAATTGAGATTGTTTGAGAATGTTTGAGAATGTTTGAGAATCTTTGAGAATCTTTTGGAATCATTGGAAATCTTTTCAAGTTTTTTGGAATCTTTGAGAATGTTTGAGAACAATTGAGAATCTTTCAAAATCTTTGAGAATCTTTTGGAATCTTTGGAAATCTTTTCAAGTTTTTTTGGAATCTTTGAGAATGTTTGAGATCAATTGAGAATCTTTAAGAATCTTTGGAAATCTTTGAGAATCTTTGAGAATCTTTTAGGAATCTTTGAGAATCATTTGAAATCTTTGGGAATCTTTTCAAGTATTTTAGAATCTTTGAGAATGTTTGAGAACAATTGAGAATCTTTGAGAATCTTTGGGAATCTTTTGAGAATCTTTTTTGAAATTCAAAATATCTTTGAAAATCTCTAACAATTTTCAAGAACCTTTTTGGAATCTTTGAGAATCTTTTTAAAATCTTTATGGAATTTGTTAAAATACTTCAAAATACTTATAGAAATAGAATCTCTTAGACTAAATTAGAGTCCTTTAGGAATCGTTTTGTAAATCATCAAAATACTTTCAAAAAAACTATCACAATAGTTTGGGTTTGTTTTTGAAATCTTTCTAAAACCTTTTTGGACCTCATTAAATTTTTTTGAAGTTTTAAAAAATAAAAGAAGTTTTCAAAAAAAAGGAATCTTTTAGAAGTTTGAGTGTACATTGACTGGTTTTATTTTTTTTACTTTTCACAATTTGGTAAGTTTTAAAATTAGCAACCTTTAAAGTCAAGTAAACACATGACCATAATAACAAAAAATTCAACAATTTTTGGTTGATCTAGATACTTTTGGACACAACTTCACTAATTCAACAAAATTTTATATAAAAAGTACAACATTTTGTTGTTTTAAATACCAAAATTTCTTTACAAACAAATGTAAATGATGCTCCTCAATTCTTTGAAGAAATCATAAATGTCCTTTAAGGATTAAAAGTACCAAAAATATCTTTGTGTTACATGATAACCAAGTGTATAGTTTAATGCAAATTCTTACAAGAAACCAAAGGTGATTTCTACATTTCAAATAATACAAGGATATATTTAACATTTCAAAATAGAAGAGTTTTTTTATTAATTTTCCAAAATAATAGGAGTATAATTGATATTCCTACAAAAAATAAGGACTAGTTTTTATGTTTCACATATTTTTGGCGTAAACTTGATATTTTGAAACACTTAAAGGGTATTTTTAGTAATTTTCCTTCTATTACTAACCAAATGAATTAAAAAAAACAATCTTATAAAATATTTTTATAAGCTTTAAAAGATGGGAATTGATATGTGTACCACACTCTTCTAATTACTATACCACACCATGAGGTAAATTTTTAATTTCTACCATCAAAAAGCTGAATTTGAAAATTTTGAATTTAGATTTGGACTTAGAGACCATGGTATTGTCTAGAACCATAAAAAAAGTCGCAATTCAACAATACCCAATGAAAAAGTGTAGTTAGGAAGAAAATTGTTAATTTTACTTTTGTTTGTAAAAAATGATAAGTTTTTTCATTGGATGTTGTTGAATTGCAACTTTTTTTATGGTCTTGGACAATTCCATGGTCTCTAAGTCCAAATTTGAATTCAAAATTCTCAAACTCAAATTTTTGATGGTAGAAATCTAAAATTTTCCCCAAGGGTGTGGTACAGTAGTTCAAAGGGTGTGGTTCACATATTAATGCCCTTAAAAAATATCCAAAAGTATTCAAAAGTCAATAGAATTTTGTTTTTATAATTGCAAGGATTTAATTTCGTAACTTTTCACAACTTCATGTTATTTGAAGCTATCAAACTATGGAGGCTATTTTAACAAAGTAAGGTTCTTTTTACAAAAAAACTAGCACTAAATAATAATTATGAATGAATCCAACCTTTGCCTGCAACAATCCTTATGAGATTTGTGAATTCCAAAAAAAAATTATAAACAAAATCAAAATGATGGAAATAAACAATTTATTTAAAATTTCTAAATACCACCTCTGATTTTAGCTCATAATTTTTGATAAAAAGATTGAAATCCAAAAAAAATTGATGGAGGTGAAAGTAAAATACATTTACCAACTTTTTTTAGTTTTAAGTTTTTTGAAAAAAAGTCTTTTAATGGGTGGAAATAGCCTCCAAAGTCTACTGGATTACTAAAAACATGAACATTTAATGTACAAATAGAATCAAGATACTAATGTATGCATGTGCATTTGCACATTCTTCAGTGGTTTTGAGAATGTGCTAAGGTTGTGGAGTGTGAGAGGAGAGGTGGAGGGTTCAAACCCTGTTACCGGCAGTTGCCCGGGAGTTTGGGTAGCTGCCCGGGAGTTCAGGCAGTTGCCCATCCCCCTAAAAAGTTCACATTTTCATAAAATAATAACAAATTCTTTGAAAAAAAAAAATTTAAATGAAAAGAAATAGAATTGAACAACATAAAATATGTAATAGAAATCAACAACAAATTAACAAAAAACTGTAAATAATCAACAGAAAATCAACAAAAAAGTACCCAAATCAACTTGACCAAATTCACAGAAAAAATCAACAGTTTTTGGTTGAAATTCTGTTGATTTTGTGCTGAATTTTCTACTAGTGTAATTAGTGCTTGGTATACATCTTAATTATCTCCAATACTATTCACACTGTTCAAATTTGATAACTCCAGATTCTAGTCCTAATTTCCAGTTGACAATCCGATTAAGACAGGAACCAGAAGGTTCTTTCTTAACCATTTTATCCCATCCGAGATGTCTATAGAATACTAACCGTATTCCTCTATTAAGTTCCTTGTTTCCAGTTCAAGAAAACAAAAAAATTTAACAAAAGAGGTTAGCTAATTTCTATAAAATTCATCTACACTGATCGTCATTCAAACTAGATTTAACCTTCTTTTTCTAGGATGATCCGCCTCCTTATCTTCACACAAGAAGTGCGCTCTCCACTATTTCCATTCACGTTTTTTACTATATTTTTTTTTATTGATCTTGTTTATGGACCCCATCAAAAGGATTTATTTTCTTGGATCAGTTTTCACTAAACTTCGGATGGTTGTGGAGTTATGGAAATCTATCAAAGATTTGTTTCTGAACCAATGTCTGAGGAGATCCTTTTGGCTTTCTCTCTCTCTTGTACAAGCCGTAAAAAAGCCGTAAAAGTGCAGTCATGGACACCTCATATCTGCCACCAAGTCTAGAGATTTTTTGTACTTTATTCATTGAATCACAAGATTCTTCAGACACTTCCTCAACTTCCTCAAGTATTATGGTTCTCATGATTTGCAAAACATTTGTATAAAAAAATGTGAGAGGCCTTGTCATCATACAATATATGAAAAGCGTCGTTGAAATGAGAGGCGAGATTTCATCATAAAAACACTATCCAGCGTTGTATCTGTGGGGTTCATACGGAAGAGGACAAATTATGTACGTATACACATGTGCCAAGCAATGTACACAGTGCCCTCCAACAAATTTTTGAGTTCTTTAAGACTCGGCTAACCACTTTTTAGACTTTTGCAAACAATGCAAGTCTCACACCCTTGCTAGTATTTTGTTCATTGATATGATTTGTAGATATGAGGCTTGAAATTACTACTATACGACGTTGTGGGATTTTATTAATTTTGAAGTCTATGCTGAGTTGCTTCTCTTCACCAGCAGTTTCTATTAATGTAACCAAGTTTCAAAAAAACTCACAAAGTTGTTGGAGGGCAATGTACAGCAATACTGCATGAACGTATTCAAATTTTATATTTACATGAATGGAAGATCAGAAGGTGGAGTCCATACAATGAAGACAATATTATTTTATTGTTCACAAATGTGGCTAAACTTAGCAAAGTTGGTAACTAGAAACAAATTGTAAGAAAGAATGTGAACATCACAATTAGCAAAGTTTAGTAAAATCAGCACCTTTGAGATATTAGCATATTTAGCAAACTGTATAATAGCAGCGTGAGCTAACAAATGCCAATCCTGTTTGGCAAAACTAGTACTTTTAATTGATAGAGTTGAGGGCAAAGAGGTGTATAGACAGATATTGGGATCAAACAAAATAGATTACATTCATTTGAAACTTGCTCACTTTTGATCAATTTGTTGTAATTGTATAGTATTTATACTACCGTGCACCACCGCGGTATCCACCATAATTTGAAAGGCAAGGGTAAACCCACAACAGGTCCTCTGCCATACATACAATAGTAAACTAAACTAAACTAAAACACACAACCAATGCCTCTTGAATACCAACAAAATTCATCAGTATTTGGCTAGTTTGACTATTGTCTCTCCAGCTCTTTTTTTTTGCTGGCTAATTTTTTGGAAGGACCAATTCAAATTACATATCGATTATGTGTTGCTTCATTTCTTGGCCATGGTTAGTAACATCAATATCAGACGCGTCATGCTTAGTAACATCAAAAGTCTCACAGTCACCCCAAAGCGCATACGCCTCCTCACCATGCACAGCATCATTACCAATCAGCAAGTGCTCGTCACTCATCCGCAACGGAATCACAAACCAAATCAAAATAAGAATAATACTCGTCATGACCACATTCCATTCAATAATGAAATACGCCGCAACCAACTGCTTCCCGAGTTGTTTATTGCCCTCACCACCATAAAATGCACCTTGTATACCAAGCATTGGCAAAAAGTAGTTACACAGCGTGGGCTCAGCAAGGCAACTAGACAAAAATCCACCAAGGAATCCAGCGACAGCGTGAGTATGAAAACCCCCAAGCGTGTTGTCAATCTTTTGCATGAACTTCAACCGCTTATGCAACACCGTCATAGTGAACCACGACATAGACCCCGCAAACACGCCCATCACGAGCGCCGCCCATCCTTATACCACACCCGCGCCGAGCGTGATCACCACCAGCCCCGTTATCATCCCCTGTACAGCCCCAATGACGGACGGCTTCCTGAACACGAGCACATCAAGACACGTCCACGTCAGCAAGCTCGTCGCGGCGTAGACGTTAGTGTTGATCACAGCCATCGATGCGATGAGATTTGCCGACAACGCAACGCCGCCATTGAATCCGTTCCAGCCAAGCCAGAGCAATCCCGCGCCCGCAAGCATGACGAGGATGTTATTTGGCGGGAACCATTCCCGGTCGCGGGTGAGTCGCGGCCCAACCCAGTACTCCGTGGTGATACCCGCAATCCTTGACAAGAGATGAATCACGTACCCTCCCGCGTAATCAATCACGCCCCATTGCCAAAACACCTCGCCACCCCACATGGAAAACGCTCCAATTGTGTAGCTACACGTCAGCCAAAGCGGGACAAAGAGCATCCACGTACGGAAGTTCATTTTGCCCAAAAGGGATCTTGCCAGTAGCACCACCGTAATCGCTGCAAATACAAACTGGAAGTAGACTTGGATTGCCATTGGATATAAGGGTGTCAGCACTGTGACTTGTGACATGGCGCTCGCTGGGAGCGTTGCTTGTGACAGGAGGTACTTGTAGCTTAATGTTGTGCTTGCTTTTCCCCAGATGGATATTAGCTTCTCCCCAAATGAGATCTTGTATGCCCAACCTACCCAGTAGAAGAGGACTGCTGCGAATGCGTAGAATGCCATGAATGCTAAGTTTACTGCCCATTTTTTTTTGACGATGCTACCGTAGAGGATTACTAAGGCTGGGACTATTTGTAGTCCCACTAGTGTTGTGGCTGTCATTTGCCATGCGTTGTTGCCCTTGTTTAGCTAGTCCGGTGCCACTCCTCCTGTTTGGATGTACCCTATTGGCACTCCATCGCTCGCCATCTCAACCTTGCAAGCTCGTCACCTTCTTGCTTTAGACCTTATCTAGCTTTCTTAGAATCCTGCAATTTGATACACCATATGTTAGCAACACACCCAAATTCATACGATGCAACTAATCCAGCTACATCTTTCATGGAGACGATGACCTCGTCATGAGCACCAAATTTCATTCAAAGGGAAAATTTCATGGATACCCCTTGAACTGAAGTTTGCAATGTTTGCATAGATACCCCTGTTTTTTCAGAAAATGACATATAAATACCCTTTGGACCAAAAAAATTGCACCACATTTCATTCAAGGGAAATTTTTTTGATACCTCTTGAAGTTTGCAATCTTTGCATAGATACCCCAACCTACTTTTTCAGAAAATGACACAAAATTAATACCCTTGGGACCAAAAAGTTTAGGCATTTATTTGTTGTGCTCCTACTTTCCTTCCATGATCAATGTTGAAGAAGGGTATGAGAATGTAATGAAATAATATAAAAAAGCGACATGCACACAAGGGAAGAAGAAGGGATGTTGGCATGTACAACAAAATAAACAAATGCCTGAGAAATTTGGTCCCAAGGGTAATATTAGTGTGATTTCTAAAAAAGCAGGCTGGACTATCTCTGTAAATATTGCAAACTTCAGTTCAAGGGGTATCCATGAAATTTTCCCCTTTCATTTTCAAACAAATTGTCTCTGTCACCTACTGATCCTCCAAAAACAACAAAAGGCTGATTGTGTCAACATTAGCACCAAAGTCAATATACAGACAAACATATGTCCAAACTCTGCAACCGGCTTGCAATTCTTATACACCAACTGCACACAACTCTACAAAAAAAGTCACACTTTCTAATACAAAAAGCACATCATTTTTGCCATCTCTCCAAGCTTGTGATTCACGTCACCTTGACAACATAGAAGTCTACAAAAAACATACGCTTTGTCTAGAGGAGATAAATCCATAAAAGCTTCGGTACCAAACTAGGTAGACTAGACCTAGAAGCATACAATTTGCAATTTGTGAAATTATGCTTTTTGCATCAAAAACTAAGATTTTGTGGAATTGAATGAAAGAAAAATGGCCAGAATGGAAAGCATGGAATTGTGTGAGTTTCAATGGAATCAATGCAGCTGAGGCTTCAGCTACATACCTGCTAGAAGGAATTGGAGGGCATTGCTTTGTGATAAGAGAGGTCAGAGAATTGGCTGGGTTTCTATAAAGCTAAGGCAGCAACCGTCTCGGCGAGAGAGTTGCTCAAGTCTTAGAGGCAGGGCAACTTTGCGTTGCTGGAGGCAAGAAACAAAATAATCTTTCACATTTTGGGGGTGGGTTCGTTAGTTCTTATATACAGCTCGACCCTGGTATCCGATTGTACTTTTACTTTGAAGCTTTTACTTTTGGCGGTTTTGCTCCGCACCTTTTTTTTATCTTACTTTATGGTTTTACTTTTCTTCTTTGGTTTCTAGGGGAGGGGAAAGTCGAAAACCGGAGATGGATTTTTGTGAGCAAATACTTTCTTTGCGTGCGTGGTTTTGACAATGACATTGGTTCATGGGAAGGGGACATTGAGATATACAACTTTAAAGTAGTGGCTAAGCTTTACTTTGTGGAAAAGGAGATGGTCTTTTGTATGCAAATATTTTCTTTGAGTGCATGGTTTTGACAATGACATTGGTTCATGGGAAGGGACATTGAGATATACAACTTTAAAGTAGGGGCTATGCTTTACTTTGTGGATCATTCATATGTGTGCTTAGCAATGTCCAGGGAGAACTGGCTTTTAGTGTATTGTCAGCCGGTTGAAAACTTGAAATTGCAAAAAAAATTAGTTGAATTTGAAAGCACTAAACCAAGTAGTGCATTAAGGTTGCTCAACATTGATTTCTTGACATTTCACACTATTTAAATATTTACCCAATTACAATATCTTTTGTCAATAATTATTAGGATAAACAATGGAGGAAGCAAGCAAAGGCTGGGCACCCCAACATGTGCTAAAATTAGGGAGCATGGAAACTAAAACTTTAGATAAAATCAACAATTAATGTAGCATAAAGAGAGTTGCATGCCCCTCCAAGTGGCCAAGGGTTAGTCATGAGGTAACTTTACCAAGGTAAGGTAACCTAATTGTTAAGGCAACCTAAATGCACTATTGGATGTAGTTAACAAGCACTCAAGTTCTATAAAAGAACTAATTATATTTTATTACAAACTAGCATATGCACCTGTAGTACCAACTGAGGCAATAGAAATATCCTTGAAATACCAAATTCTTTACTAGCAACAAACTATAGTCCATTTAAAATTTTAAGCTATAATTGACTGGTTAACTCACAAATGCCATTAAGTTGATTCAAAGTAAAGCCACAACTTAAACCACTTTGTGCATATACCCTCTCTCTACTTTACGCATTTTGAAACCCTTAAACCCTAATCAACAACCAAAATTTCAAAAGAGCATTCAAAAAATAAACACCTTGTTGTTGTCAGGTACCATAAAAAGATATGGTCTCTCAAAGGAGGTAACACGTCAAATGCTTGGCTTGTATCCCAAATAAATTGGCCCTCTTGCTCTTCATCAAATTTCAATGTATGAAACATTCTCAAAATAGTTGCACCTTTTTAAAATTTTTTGGCCAATCAAAGTGAACAGCTCTATGATTCATGTAGTGGTTAACAAAAAGTTAATGCAAGAAATATTCTTTGAATAGCTTATTACTAGAAGTTGCACATTTTAAATTTTCTTTGAACCAACCAAAGTGAGTAACTCCATGGTTTATGTGGTGGTTAACAATAAGCCATATAATGGATTACTCAAAGTTACACCACAACACTTTCTCTTGACCAGTGAGGTTGAGCTGCTTCACTGGCTATTAACAATAGGTCGCTAGAAGGTCCACCAAAACACTCTCTTTAGTCAATCAGAGTGAGTGCCACAAAAGGTTGTATATATTAAAAAAATTGTATTCTATTCTTGGTTGTGTTCTCCTATTAGTCCTATATATAGAAAAAGATGGTTGTATTCTATTATTATATAGACAATTGGCATCTATTCTTGGTTGTGTTCTTCTATGTCTAGAAAAGGTTGTTTTCTATTCTTGGTTGTATTCTTTTATATATAGAAAAGGTTGAATTCTATTATTTATAACGATACTTTACGTACCCATTGTACCAACAAAGGCAACAAAAATAACCTTGCAATAAACAAAATTTGCAATAGCAATCTTAAAAATGTACCAATTTAAAATTTAAAATTGTTTAACTCACAAACGCTAGCAACCTAATTCAAAGTAAAGCCTCACTCTAAACCACATTATGCATGTATTCCTCTCTCCCATGTTGGTCTTGCACATTCAAATTAGGTAGAAATAGAAAGAAAATAAACATACCTTCTTCATCCATGTCAAACTTTTCAAGAACACCAACATCAACAACAAATACCAACCTTCATCCTTCCCTTCATTACCTTGCAAAGCCACAAAAACACAACGAACCTTTAAGTTAATTCTGGTCCCATGGTGACTCATCAAAATCACAACAAAAAATAAGTTGTGTGTCATAAACCTCACAACACCTCAAGACTTGAATGTGGGGTATGCAAGGTCCTAAACCAAAAAAAGCTCATCACCAAATTGTGGTGCTACTATGCCGCATGTTACAGGATTTTTTGTGCAAAAAAGCATAACCGCTCAATTTAAAGCAATTGATAGATACAAGCCTAACTCCTATGCATGGAAGAATTCATACCTTACAAAAGCAAAATCTAATCTATACAAAAGAGAATACAACCATTTGAGCCACTCATTTTAATTGGGTGAGAGAGTGTTAAGGTGCAACCTCCAGTGACTTGTTGTTAACTTTTAGTGAAATGGCTCAATTTAATTAGCTGAGAGAAAGTGTTGTGGTGTAACTTTTAGTGATCTATTATACTTTACTAGTTTACTCACCCTTTGTACCAACGGGTTGATCATTGTGCCTCCTATTCTTGCACCTCCCTATCTCGTGCCCCCTATTCCCATGCCCCCTATCCCCATGCCCCTTAAATTTAATTTATTCCATTTATAACTTTAGTTGAACTTGTACTCTACTCTATTTTAAGTGGAACTAAAGATGAATTTTGCGGAATCGTCTTCCTCACCTATGGAACTATTGAGTCCTACCGCCTGATATTCAATTATTATATAGACTAGTATACTAGCTGTTGTACCGACGGGTTTATGCCCCCCAACCCTTGTCCTTGTGTTTCCCAATCCTTGTGCCCCCATATTGACATGCCCTATATCCCCGTGCCTCTATCCCTATGCCCCCTTATCCCTGTGCCCCCTTATCCCCGTGCCCCCTTATCCTTGTGCCCCCTTATCCCTGTGCCCCCTTATCCCGTGCCCCCTTATTCTTGTGCCCCCTTATCCGCGTGCCCCCTTATCCCCGTGCCCCTTTATCTCTGTGTCCTCTATCCTTGTGCCCCTTTATCCCTGTGTCCTCCCATCCTTGTGCCCCCTTATCCCCATGTCTTCTTTTGGCCGAGAGAAAGTTGTGGTGCAACTTCCAGTGACTTGTTGTTAACGTCTATTGAAATAGATTAAAGAGAGTCATAGGTGATTTTATTTTATCCATTTATACTTTTTTGATCCTAGTCATGCCTAAACCTAACTTATGCCCGACCCTAACTGATTGAACGCTATTATATGATAGGCCCTAACTGACTAAATGCTATTCTTTTATTAATATAGATTATTAACCACCACATGAATCATGTAGCTACTTACTTTTATTGGCTAAAGAAATTGTAAAAGGTGCAACTTGTTAAACTACTGTTTACTACTACATGCATGGAATTTGACTTATAGTTGCACTCAAACTCTCTCCTTTTCATCCAAAATGCGAGCTTGGGATTCTTTTGTATATGTAGATAGAAAACATCTAATGCAATCTACCAAAAAACAAGTTGAAAATGGGAAACACCTAATTTTAGCCAATAAAGTCAACATTTCTCCCCTAACTCTGGTCAAGGTTTGGGAAGAACCAACCGCTAATTCAATGCTAGCCAATTGAAATGACAAAAAACCATTTGCAATTAATAAACTTTAACTAAAAACCCGTGAAAAGTCTTAAGAAATATCACTTATCATATGAAATAGAAAAAATAACCAAACGAGCTCCTTGATAAACTGGTTTAGTATAGGAATTGAAGCAAATCTACCAAAAAAAATCTCAAATATGTTCATGGACACTGACACCAATGCTTAATATCCTTCCATGTTGAGAAGGAGCCTTGATATTCTAATACATCTAATGTGGCATATTTTGCTAACTCTAAACAATTTAAAGTTCAAAAATAAAGACCGTGCTTAACTCCTAAATGCCCAAGGCACTTTTTGAGCTTTTAGGAATTTGTTCTAAGTTGAACAAAAAGCCAAAATTTTGATAAAGTGTATTAGTTTTTTAAAATTATAACCGTACAAAATCAAAGAACATATGTTAGAGATCACATAGGAAAAGAAAACACAACATCACTTGTGGATTGAAAGATTATGATGTTTGATCATGAGGGTGTTAAAACTATGAAAATGACTTGAAGTCTTTCAATCCTCTTTTCACATGTCAAATCTTTAAAAATGGTCGCAGAAAAAAAAAGGAGGTTAAAAAACATAACATACGTAATTCCAATCAATTTCTAGCTTTTCAAAATCTCCTCTACAATTTTTTTAAATGAATTTCTAGTGTAAGTTTTTCTCCAAGGTCTAGTGTATTTGAGGCTCATTTCCAAGAACTCTGAACACTAAAAAATGTCAAGATTGCAATGGACACCCTTGCTCAAAATCTTGAATAGAAAAATGATAATCAATCATTCACAAAATTAATTTTTTAATTTTTTAATACTAGAAGTAGAATCCGGAAAGAATAGTTAAAATTTAAAATTTATTAAAATAAACAACTTAGTTAGATTTTATAGAAGTTCAAAGTATTGTCAACACCATAATGTGTGTGGTGCTGTAGGAGTTTAAAGTGCAAAGAAATTAGAAGTTTTTGCTAACAAGATATATGTAACTAATTTTTGACTGTTCGTACAATTTTAGAGTATGCAGGTTAGTGAACACAGCGAGAGTGAACATGAAGAGATACCCTCATTTTTCATAGGATTTGAGTCAATTATATCTAGCTAATTATGGATTAAATTAAAAAATCAAGATTATATAGAGCCATGATAATTGAGGAACTCTGATGTTATACACATTCTCTAAAACAAGACTCTCTAAACACGAATTGAGATTATTAACCCCTAAAGGACCGGACCTTTTTTTTTAAGAAACATAACAATTTTGGGCAAATATCTGTGATTGGAGCTTTTCATATTTTAGGCTGAAATTTTAATAGAATGCGGGGACAAGGTTTATCTTTCATATGCATTAAATTTCATGACATTTGAAATTATGAGTAAAAAGTTATGGCCTAATATGTTGTTTTTTAAGTTTGTCGAGCAGCCTAGGCAAATTTTTAAAAATCACTTTTTTCAAGGACAAATTTTTAAAATTGGTTTAGGAGATTTATGTGAATGTAGGGAGCTTTGAATCATTCTATTTGGATCAATGAGATGAAAGTTATGAGGATTTTTTGTTTGCGGGCAATTATGGATTCTCTACTCCAAAATAAACTTTGAAGTCCTTTATTTTACTCAATTTTCAACATTTTGAAAAAAAAACAAAATTGGTGGATGAATATTGTTTATGACAACATTATGACCATCGGGATTGGCAATTTTCATTTCCATAATTAAATTCTTGACAATTTAGCATTTTGAATCAAACTCTACTTCTTTTTACTCAATGATTTTTTTCCATATGTTATACAGTTCCAAATGATTTGAAACTTTTTTGACATGTACTTTACTTAGGCGAAATAAAGAAATTAGAGAAGCACCACCCACATGACCTTTTTTCCTTAGGAATTTCACCTTTTGAAGGGTGGCTGCCCAGTTTTTCACAAGACGTTTTTGAATATTCAAACCATTCTAACTTCCAATCCACATGGTGGAAATCTCTGAAATTTTTTCCGCATTTTCTCAAACCATTCTTCTACAAGATCCTATAGTCACATATGCATAAAAATGTTTTTGTTTTCAAATTTGGTTGATGCTCTAAAAATGGCAATTTTGAAGAGTTTTTGGTGAAAACTTTGCTTGGTCCTTTAGGAGTTAACAAACTTTTTCAATTCTCTACACTTTTTATGACATGGTTCTTATTTGTGGATTTTGGACTATGTACAGGTGATTAACCCTTAAAAGATGAGGCTACTATTATACATGCTACGTACGCTACTATATTACTAGCATTTACTACCAACAATTTTTTTTAATTTGGGATCTTGACTACCTCACTAGAATTGTATTGATCTATTCTCCAACTTCTTTGTTGGTCTCAAACGTAGTAGAGGTGTGGATCCATTCCAAATACTAGAAAAATACACCATATTATATTGGTCGCAAAGGGTTGCCTCATCTTTTAGGGGTTAAGTTTGGTGTTAAGTGTCCCAATTTAGGTTTGGATAGTTTAGTTTTAGAGAATGTGTATAACATCATAAGCTTTCAACCATCATAGCCATATCTAGTCCAACAAAAACTCTTGGCTAATTTCATTTAGCCCCTAAAGCCCCTAAAGGACCAAGCCCTTTTTCCTGCCAAAATCATAGAAAATTGCCACTTCTAGCTTAGGGGATAAGTAAGGAGGTAGATTTTATTTTATATTTTTGGAAATCCAAACGTAGGATCTTGCCTTAGATTAGAAGAGGTACTTATGGGGAAAAAAATCAATTTGGTCATTCTAGATGGAGGAGGGAGATATTTACATCTAAAGTGAAGGGCAAGTTTGTTTTCCCTCCTGTCTGTAGATTTTAGAAGCCTTTGACCACTCTTGCAGAAAAAAAATTGCTCTATTTAAAGTTGTGCTTTTATTTTACCATGTAGGAGATCAAGTTAGGTATATGTGGGAGAATTTCATATCAACTGGAACCACACAACCCATGGGAAAAAGTTAATAAATAAAAAGAAGTAGATAATGAGCCAAAACACAAAATTGTTAAGAATATAATTATGGAAATGAAAAATGCAAACCCCGACAATTATGATGTTGTAACAAACAATTTACTTCCTTTATTTATTGTTTTTTTCCAAAATATTAAAATTTGAGTAAAATAAAGAACTTCAAAGTTTATTTTAGAGTAGAGAATCCATAACCGCCCACAAACTAAAACTCCTCATAACTTTCATCTCATTGATTGAAATTGAATGATTAAAAACTTCCCACATATAAAAAAAAATTAAAGAACCAATTTCAAATTTTTATTTAAAAAATATGTGAATTTAAAATATAAAAAAATTAGGGTGCCCGGATGGGCAATCCTCCCCAAATTTTGATAAACTCTTGCATAACTTCTTCATCAAATGTCAAAATGAAGATAAAATTAGATATTCACATAGATATTTGAATTCTCCATCTTCCATAAAAGTTTCAAAAAATCACACAAATTAATTTAATCATAGGTACATGCCCAAAATTCCATTTGTCCCCCAATGGACAACGGTCCTTTAGGGGTTAAAAAGTGTTCGGAGAGAATGCGCCTATTTGCTTCAAAAGAATGTTAGAAACAAGCCAATAATGTACAAAACATGGCAGTTTTTTACAAAGCTATATATCTAGCTAGAATAATATTTTAAATATCCCTATCATATGCTATAGGCTGTACCGTTTTTTTTTTTTTTCTGCTACTTTAGGAAAAAATCACTAGAAAACAATACTAACTTGCTCTGCCAAAACATAAGTTAAAATAAAAATCTCTGGATACGGACAAATAGAGACCAGTACAATACAGTATGACTAAAGTACGTAGAGTACCATTGCACATGAAACAAGTAACTACGCCGCAAAGGCTCTTGTCCTTGTAGCACTTTGACTTGGAAGTAGCTTCTTTCTCTTTTTCATTCGTTTATTAAAGTCGGCTCGTTTTTTGAGTAAGGTACCTATTCAAATTTTCTCAAAACATTTACCCAAAACATTTACACAAAATATTGTGTTGAGGTTGTCTTAACCCCTAATAAAATTTCATGTTTACATGGTCAAATGACTCAAAATGGACCTCTCTCAATAAAATGATTAGTAAATCAAAATTTTGATTTTAAAAAAATAGATTAACCACAAGATCTATTTTGTCACTTGCTTATGTATATCTTTTAAAATTTCAAACTTTGTGAGGGCATATTTCATTAGATTATAACACTCAAAGTAGGAGCAAAATTATTTTTGAAGCTTCTCTAAGGTGTCAATTTTTTTTGGTCATTCAAAATGATATCTTCCACTTTATGAATTTCTTGTGCAATTTGAATTCTTGTAGAGCATGAAGTTGGCTATATGCCTCACAAATTTCATGATCTTCCAATGCTTAAAACATAGTGGGAAAAACTAGAAGCAAGAACTACTTTGTTGAAATTGTCATTACACTAAGAAAACTTCACAAAAGAGATTCTTATAGTAATAAATCTCAATTATAAAATCCCTACAATGTAAATCTAGAACATCATATGGAGTACTTGGCAAAGGAATTCTTTTCCAAAAATAAAAAATAAGTTAGAAGTTATTACATAGTCAAGGAGAGTTGATTGCAAATTTTGCCCATTGTCCAAGCCATTGTAAAGTGCTAGTGAACACTATTTGGGCAACACCCTTCCTTAATCACTTTGTTTCTAAGTTTTTTTGAGGATGCCTCTGTTGACATCTAAATCACATATGGTACCATATCTCACTCAAAAAGTATTCAATTCCACTTTTTTCTTGGAAGGTATGCAAGCCTTTTAATATGAGCACATACACCCTTATCTCAATCTTATTGTATATATTTACTAGGAAAATGCTTGCCCAAATATCCCAAAAGCCCAAAGTGGGCTCCTTAGTCCTTTAGGGGTTAACAATTAGGTTGTCATATCTTGGAAAGTCACCTCACAAACTCAATGCTTGGCCACATGGAGACACATGCAATTCTCTAAATACTAGGATCTCACATGGCATTGGTTTACAACATAGATACTGCTCATTTGTTTTTCCACACTTTGTTATTGTTGCTTGGCCCTTTAAATGTTTTTTCTTGCAGTGATTATTGATGAAGATTATTGAAGATAAGTATTCATGCATAGTAAACTGTCAAGAAATTAGTGTGGGGCAACCTAAAAGCAATACTCAATGTACATCCTTATTTGTCAAATTTTGCCAAATTTGACACGAGGAAAGTTTAGATATATTTTTGAGAAGTCCTCAACATCTTACCCCCACTCATACTCACCAAATTTGCTTCATAAATAGTCAATTGAGCAATTACCAAGAGGATTGTAGGAGAAAGCTCACTAAGCTTAAGGTGAATAGTAATTTCACAAACCATTGCTTGACATGCTATAAGATTGAGTTAGGTGAAAATATTTTGAAGGTCTTGGAGTACCTATCATCCAAGTTGGCAAGTGTCAAACCTTTCACATATAGAGGTGTGAAAGCTTGTAGTGTAGCTTCTCTTAATGCAAAATCTCCTCCCTTGTGGTCCAAAACCAACAAACACACTCCCTGTTGGATATTTTGTCTAACTAGATATGAGCAATGATCCCCAAATAACATCATATTTGTTATAAGGAGATAATGGGGACCTCTCAAAATAAATATGTTAAATTTTGACCAAAATCACCAATTTCTATCCAAAATCACCAATTTTCATTAAAATGAGAGTTTTCACTTCAAATTGAGCTGAATTGACATAAAACCTTTTGGTTTTAGATCAAACTTGAAAGGTTTTATGCCAATTTAGCTCAATTAATTAACATAATTTTTTTCAATTTTAGGTCAAATTTGAAAGGTTTTATGTCAATTCAGCTCAATTTGAGCCGAATTGACCTGAAACTTTTTGTCAAATTGACATGTTTTTTTTAAATTTCAGATATTTTACCTCTCACTTCATTGGAATACTCTCATTATAACAAATATGGTGTTAAATGTGGTTTTCATAGTAAACTCAAATGACCACAAAAACATTTTGTACACCTTGTCATTCACATTTGCTGTATCAATAAAATAAGGCAAACCTTTAATGAGGGCATGCCATTAGAAAACAAGAACAAAGAGGAACATAATATGAAAGCAATTACAAATTCAAGCATGTCAGCAATTTCGTAGTTGTCATTTGCTCACTTATCTAATTGTCAATTCTTTGTCTTATCTTTGTCACCAATTGCTATCCGGCCATGGTCCAACCATTGGGCATGTCTCACCAACAATGCCATTCACATGTGCAAGCATCATCTCCATTCTCACCACACTTAGACTCACTGGACCCAGCAATGCAAGGCTCCAAAGGCAAACCTTCTCTAGTTATACTACTGAGCCAAATATTGTGGTGGCAAGCAATACTTTGAGTGTGACCCTATTTATCAATGATTTCAAACTATATTCATGGTTGCAACTGTTTTGAGATTTTATCCTTTTATTTGTAACCTTCCCCATATAGAGTAATATTTAGTAAGAATTTTGTTAAATTTAGCCACATTTGTGAGAGTGCATCACTAGTAGAAATAAGGTCTTGAAACACCAAGTTCTAACATTTCAACTTGGTGTCCTAGGACCTTATTTCTAGTACATTTTAAGTGAAGTGTGAGTTGTCATTTTCAACAAAATGGCGGTGATTTAGCACCACTATTACTTGGATAAGAAAATGACAAATATGAGAGAAGAAGAGGAGTTTAACCAAGGTTCAAAGTGCAAGGTATAGTGGAAGCACCCATAGCCAACAATGCTCCATACCTAATCAATAGGGTGCGCTATTTCCAATCTCAACAAGGATAGGTGCTTTGGAATACGTTCTTTTATCCTTTTGAAGGTTAGGACCACTTGTGTCATGCCACGTGCCTCAAAGTGAAGTAGGAAGTAATGAGCAGACAGTGGTTTAGTTACTTTTAGAATTGCATGACTCTAGAGGTTGGCAATGGGTTCAAAGCACTTTTTAAACTCCCAAAATTCATAACAATTTCAGTTTTGCAAATAAATTCATGAAAAATTTGCAATCCCAATATTTCTTATCTTCCTACATGGGAACACTATTTGTTGCCCCAAACTCTTTATATTTTGTTGCAAAATCACTTAAGTTATCAGGTATGGGTGCTTCCACCATGTGTAAGCAATTTTAGCAAACATACTCAATGTTTAACCCTTAAAGGCCAAGGAGGACAAAAAATGTCCTCCGGCTCTTAAAAAATGTTTTGTGTGACAAAAAAAAAAACCATTTATTATTTTATTTTTTTACAAAATTGATTATATACACACGGTCCATCATGGAGGGCAAAAATTTATCTCATTCAATGCACTCATATTTTTGGGTAACCCAAATTATGAGAAGATTTGGAGACAAGGTGTTAGGTCACATGCTATCCTTCTTGCAATTTTCACGAGGGTATTGCGCACTATTGGCTTTAACAAATTTTGGAAACAATATTATAGTGACCGGGCACTTTCCACACCACTACACAACACTGTAGAACACTGTACATGGGATGGCCACAGTGACCAACCCGGAGCTTAACCCCTAGATGTCAAGAAAGCCCTTTGCGGCCGTATGCATGACCGTATGTATAGATGTATTTGAGCTACTATGAGAGCTTTCCAAATTTTGTATGCACCCATCATCATACAACCCTTCAATATGTATGGTTGTAACACTTGATTTCCAACTAATTCAAACTTCTGAATATTGGTTGCAATCGTATTTGATACCGTAGCTCTAGAGCCCAAGGGCTCTTTAGGGGTTAAGGGTTAAGGTTTCTACTCTGACACTTTTTCCTGCCCTCAAAAATTCTAAACATTTTTCCCTTGCACTATTTTAACAATTATTGTTTTGAAAGTCAAAATTTCCATAGTACAATACCCAAACCAAAAAAATTGCCGTCCCCCTTTTGTCACTTTGATCACCCATGGAATTTAGCCTTTTAGTAAATACAATTGGAGTTTCTTTATTTTGCAGCATGGATATTAAATTTTTACAAATAATCCCAATCACTCATACCAAAAATCAACTTCAAAAAATCAAAACCCAATTTTTGGTGAATTGTATTGTATAATAACCATGGTTTTACAAGAAGATTGATTGAAAAACATTGGTGATGAATTTTTGAGATTTGATTGCATAGGTATGTAGGAAACATCCATGTGCACATTTTTCATGCTAAAAAGGACCCCCTTAAGCAACAAAATTTTAACCTACAAAAATTTGAGTGCAACCTTTAGTATGTCCAAATTTTGTAAAATAGACATTTCTTTATGAAAATCAAAATTTTCTATTCTACTCATACAATGTGACTAAGTTTGTAATTTTGAACATGATATTATGTTTCCTTAGTGAAAAGTTAGTTAGAACATAAAAATATCTATTCTACAAAATTTGGACATATTAAAGATTGCACTCAAATTTTTGTAGGTTAAAATTTTGTTGCTTAAGGGGGTCCTTTTTAGCATGAAAAATGTGCACATGGATGTTTCCTACATACTTATGCAATCAAATCTCAAAAATTCATCACCAATGTTTTTCAATCAATCTTCTTGTAAAACCATGGTTATTATACAATACAATTCACCAAAAATTGGGTTTTGATTTTTTGAAGTTGATTTTTGGTATGAGTGATTGGGATTACTAGTAAAAATTTAATATCCATGATGCAAAATAAAGAAACTCCAATTGTATTTACTAAAAGGCTAAATTGCATGGGTGATCAAAGTGACAAAAGGGGGGCGGCAATTTTCTTGGTCCGGGTACTGTACAAGGAGCAATTTTCCTGTGACCACTGACCAGTGCAATCGATTGACTCGGCAGTGAGTGGACTTTGGGGCCTAATGAATGAACTTGAGCAACTTTTCAAGTCTACAGCCTGGTTCCATTTGTACGGTTATTTTGGTTCAAAAGCAATATAGTTCTTTTTGTTCAAAATGCAATATAATTTTCTGGAGAGGATATTTGGTGGTACATTCTTCCTTTTCTTTCTGTGGATAGAATCGCTCAATTGCGCCACAAAAATAACTACAGGTAGTTTACCTTATTATCACTCTGCTCCTTTTATCATTTTTTTATCTTCAAAAAATCATATTTTGTAGAGTTTAGTTTCAAATTTAAGTTTACAAGTACTGTAAGAAAGGGAGTCATAGAGTCTTTTACTAGTAGTGTAATTTTGTTCCATTTGACTAAAATTTGCAAAAGATATAGCGTATTAGCTATGAAGACCTTAGTTAGATATACAATTTATTGTCCCAATGCCTCAGCTATGCCTATGTCAGTTGCAAAATACCAAAAACAAATAAAAATTGTCAACTAAGTTAGCACTTATGGATGACCACGGAGGTTAATGAAAGGAAGAAGAAGTTCAAAGATGAAAATGACAAATTATTATCTTCTATGACAATGAAAACCTCTAAGGAAGTGGTAAGGAAGTGATAATAGGACAATTTCAAATTTGAGCAGAACCTTGACCTTACCTCATTGAAACCTTCATAACTAACTCATAATTCACTCATTTAGGAATTTGAAACTTGATACAAAACCTTGACTTGATTATTTTTCAAATGAGACCATAATCATGTCATTTGATATGTTATAATAATTTTTTTATTGATTTTTTTTTTCTAAGGCCCAATGATAACAAGGTAAACTTGTACAGCATATAACGCCATATTTGTTAAATTGAAAAAAACGGAGGTACCATTTTGCACTCTGCCTTAAACTCAAAAAGTTACCTTAAACCAGATTTGAATGTATCAGTTTTAGTTTGAGTCACTAAGATATTTTCCCTTGCAAATTCCTTCTCTCAAGTGAGGGCACTTGTACCAAAAAAAACACAAGAGCTCAGATTAAGGTGACCACCTTAATCCTTCAAAAGTCCCAAAATGTACTATTTTCCCAATTTAATGAATATGACGTTATATTAACTTTTCAAAAAAACAAACAGTTATTAATTCAAATACACACTTTTTTTCAGATTTAAGCAAAAAATAGTTAATAATAATTTTTTAAACAAAAAATAAAATAAAATATCATCTTTTTAATTGGGAGCTAGTTTTAAATTTATTTGTTCGACAAAGAGCTTTGTCCTTTGAACAGCTAGAGCAAGAAAAATGGCAAGTACTAGATTGCTCCTAGAAAATTGTTTGGCTAAATAATTTTAATAATTTTGATCAAATAAATAGAATAACTTTTTAATTAAACAAATGTTTTATTTTCATAAAAATTTCCTACTTCAAGAAATTTGAAAAGAAATGCCTCGATGGACATCAAAATTACAAAATGATAAATTCATTGAATATTGAGATCACATTGCTCTTTTGTATGAGTGAGGAATGTATTTAACAAAGAAAATAAGTTTTCATCCATATATTGCATACAACATCCATGTCCATGCCTTTATGGATGTAAATAGACTCATCACTCTAAGGACAGCGTTATACCAAGAGCTAGGGGTTTTTTTTGGAGCCTTTGCCACTCTCAATACAAGGCTCTCAGTGGTTTGGTTTTTTGAAAACAGTCCCAAGGCCGTTTACACCAAGAGTGAAGACCAAATTTTCAAAACATTTTTGGTATTTAAAAGATAGGATTAACATGGCCGCAACTCCAAATTTCGGCCTTAAAAAATGGAGGCCGCTTCTTGACTCCAAAGTTGTTGTCAAACTAGATCAAAACATGATTGTTTGAGTAGGAATATTCTTTTGAAAATAATCATCATCATAAGATGGAATAAAAATCTCAATTACCCTACTTGGCCTCTCAAATTTCTTCCCCTTTTCATTCGGAAAATTTCAAGCTTTGCATTAATTGGCTTCAACTTTCTGACAGCAAAATTAGTTTCAACTTTCTAACCTCAAATTGACCCTCAATATAATTTTAATGTGTTTGATACTTGGGACCACCCTTGAAACCATTTGAACTAATATGACCCCAAATTTTCACAACCTCAACTTGCAGTGTACAGTGACCCTAACGAGGATAGCTTTATGCATAGCCCAAATTTAAAAAAAAAAAAAAAAAAAAAAAAAAAAAAAAAAAAAAAAAAACCTATATAGATGGGGAATGCTATTTTGTGAGTGGGGATCAATGAGTTGTGAGTTGGAATTCATAATCAAAACAATAAATTTCACTTGTAACCATGTACATAGGGTCTTATAAATGTGCATTTTAAACTATCATCTTTTGAAAAACTTGTAATATTTTTTAAAAAATCTTTAATTTTGAGTTAAAAATCAATTTGCACTCACAAAATTTTGAATCTTTGCCCATGACTCACAGTTTTACGCTCACAAAATAGCTTCGTCCTTATACATACTAGTTCACGTGGTTTCGCAAACAAATCCCAAAATTCCCTTCAATAGCCTTGTCTGGTTTGATTAAACTGTTAAACAAATGAGAAAATACTCACCAGCGACTTTTGATTCGGTTTTGTGCCCATATGGCTTCAGGTACAATATTCCACAGGGGTTTGTACTTTGGTGAACTCCACAGACGTGTTTGTGGGGGCCAGAGTGGAAAAGCTCTGATTTTTCAGCATGCAAAAAAAAATGCAAAAAAGTAAGAGTTTTAAAACTTTAGATATTTATTACCATGATAATGAAAATGAAAATCTTGAATCCATACTTGGATTTTTTATTTAAGTTATGGCAAACTTCTGTGCTAGTCTCAAAATGGAAAATCACAAAATGTACAAAGAAGTTTTGTAAAGAAAATTTGCTTGCTATTGTTGAGTTTTCTTGTTCATAGACGAACATGAGAACCCGCTCTTAGGGGCAATTTGCACTATGTCTCACAGCTCACGTTTCACTAAAATTTGAGAATTGGATTGGTGTAAAGCAAAAAGTTGGGATTTGATGCTTCCAACTACGTCCCAAGTCCCATGTCCTAGTTCTTACAATTTGCCACTACAAGGGAACAGTGTCAATTTGGACATTTCTTGTAGATTCAGATGTGTTGGTTTGGACACTTTTTTGTCATTGTGGACATTTTTGTCATTTTGGACACATTTAATCAATTTAGACACATGGCTTTTGATAATTTTTCTTATAGCATGCTTACATCACAACACTATTTGAAAATTTTTGCATTAAAAAAAGTGGGACTTCACTCAAGGTTTGTGTCAACCAATTTGCTAAACCTAACTTTTATCCAAATCTCACCAATATTTTTGCCCTAAATATTAATGATTTTCTTGAGTAATCCTTCTTGCCCTTATAACCCCACTTAATTGGGATCTCATGTTAAGTTGGGACTTGTAAAGATAGGATGTGGAACATAGTGTGAATTAGGGTTTTTTTTTTTTTTTTTTTTTTTACAATAAGAGCCTACGTGCCCTCCCAGATATGGAGATTTCTTTGAGGAAGGGAGATGCATCGATCGAAATCAAGTAAGGCAACTTCAAATGTGGCACTAAAAGGCCCAAAAAACAACCATCATTTAAAGTCAAACCACTGAAAATAAGATAAAATCGACCAACTACAAAACAGGATCCGGTTCTTTATACTTTTGCCAGTATTAATAAGAAAATCTGTACTTTACCACACTGGCCCCACAAATACGTATTTGCGGTACATAACATTGTTCACCAGCTATTATCCTTCCCCAGTGTGGAGGGAAATTCTTTGCTATATACTTGGGAGCCTTTGGCTATAAATCCTCAAATTTCATTGGTCCTCGGTGAGAGCTAGCAAATGGGTATTTGCTCGGGGTTCCTCATATTTGGGGAGGAAAAGGGACCCCTCAGTGAAGGTTAATAATGTTATGTATGTGAAACTTGTAATGTGTGCGCAGCCAAGCGACAACCTTGCTCGGATTCTCTCTAAAATGCTTTAGCAACGAGGTCGGTAGTCCAGTGTGCGGGGAGATTTTGAGCTTTTTCGGCTAAAAGCCGACATTTCTCATTTTCATCCGGTTATTTCAGTGGATGCACCGGCTATTCTCCATATACCTATACTATAATTGAAAATTTTCCAAAAACTCACTCAATTTTTAGCCGATTTATTTAGATTTCAATTGGTTTTTTGCACATTTCATTCGGCTGACTTTCTATTGTTTTTTGGCTCTCCCCTTTCATTGGTTGGCATTGGGCTAAAAGGGCCAGTAACAATCGCTGATACAGTACATGATCTTGGCTAGCTGGATGACATACCTTTTTGTGGGGCAAGAGTAGAAAAATCTCATCTTTTTCACTAACCCAAAAAATGTAAGAGTTTAGATATTTATCATGTGGAGATTGAATTTGGAAATTTTAAATTTATATTTTGGATTTAAAAATCTTGATTTAGTTTAGAGTAGAGAAAATTTGATGGATACCCTTAAATTTTTAATATTTGTACAAATATCCTTAGTTTTTTAGGAATTGCACAAATATCTTTGGATCATAGTTTTTAAGAATTTTTTTTGTTATGCATGACACTTCCTTCTTCCTTAGTGCTCATGCAAATATAAGAAAGAAGCAGCTTGTGTACAAAGGGAGAAGGAAGTGACATACATAACAAAACAAACACTTGAAAATTACGGTCCAAGGGTATTTGTGCAATTTCTGAAATCCAAGGCCATTTGTAAAAACATTGCAAACGTCAAGGGTATCCATTAATTTTCCTTATAAAACTACGGAAGAGGATAACATTGATCAACTTCAATATAGCAAGCAAAGTATTACTTTTACTCTTGCTTGTCAAAAGAGTTGGAATTTTTCATCTTAGCCTTACAAAATGGCATGTTGTCTAGGATTGTACTATTGCAGATACGTGTTTGAGGGGCCAAGATGGGAAATCTCAAAAAAAAATAGAACAGAAGTAAAAGTAACAAATTTTCCCTAATTTGGCGTTGTTAAGTACTATCCTCCCCCATAATTCTAGATAATAATTAGGGTCTCCGAATCCAAATTTAAATTTAAAATTCTCAAATTTAATTTCCTTGTGGTAAAATATCCAGAGTCTTACATTTTCTAAAATCAGAGCTTTCCTGCCTTTGCCCGACTTTGAAGTATAACTCAGCCATGTCATCAAATCCCAGCCCATGATCTCAGTCATCTCTCCCGTGGAATGCCAAGCTGTGGCTCAGATTCTTCCTCCAACACATTTTTGGTGTGAAGCAGCTCACATGTTTTAGAGCAAAACTCTTGCCAAAATAGTTCCTCATTCTGATGTTGACTACTTTAACCCCTAAGTGCCCAAGCGGATCAAAAGGGTCCGCAATCCCATCTTATTTTGAAAAGCTGGGTTTTTGGGGTTACGACCTCCTTTCATTGCATTGGTGGGCAAGTTTGTTCTTGGCCTTTGTCCACACTCGGTAATCTGTTGTAGGGAGAGTCCACTAAAATGTGCATTAAGGTCCTTCCATGTGGGAGTCTATGAAGAAATTTTTGACTTGTGGGAGCAAGTGAATGGATTCTACTTACCCTTCTCTACCAATGGGAGAGGGTTGCATATTCAAATGACCTTCCACAAGAGGTCATAAAGAGAAAAATGACCTTCTATTGCACTTTAGAAGCCAACTAATCAATTGGTAAAATTGGAAACCCTGCTTTCCCGTTCACCAAAGTCGGCCAATTGACATTTATTGGCCCTAATCCTAAAGTTCCTTCCATGTGAATCTATCGGGGAAGCTTTTTGGACTTTAGCGGGACGTTTACCCACCAATGCAGCCTGGCAGGACGCCCTTAGCCCATCATAGCGAACGATTATCAAATAAGATAGGAATTAGGGACAGAAATGTTTGCTTAGGCAATGAGGGGTTAACCCTTGAACATTAGACTAGCTCTATGATGTTCATAGAATCTTTTGATTGTGCAAAATACCACTTAATTGTAGTATTGGAGGATAGTTTAGGCAAGGGTCCTTCAAATAAGCTTAGTGCAAGTCATTTGTGACACTTTAATTTACAAAATTAGATTCTTCCATGTTTGCTTGCAATGTGCATGCAAGAGGTTTGAAAGATCATTTGATTCTTGCCCATGTATCAAGTTGATTTGTCATGCAGTTGTTTCTTTATTGTGGTTGGTATGCATGCATGCACGGCCTCTATGTTTGCTTCTTATTCTTTGTGTGGTTGTGCCACAAGGACTTGAAGTAACATTGAAGGGTTAGTTTTTGAAAGAAATTTTAGGTCCCAACACTAGTAGAAATTGGGACCAAATCAACACAAAAATGTCCTAATCAACAATGATATGTTCAAAATGTCCGGATCAAGATGTCCAAATCAGCACAATATTGTTGATTAGGGTCCTTTTCTTGTATTGAGGAAGGGACCTCAAGAAGCATTAAAAAAATAAGAAACAAACATCAAGATTAGGCATGGATGCACAACCAATCACAATAAAGAAAGAAGCACGCATGTAATCAATTCCAAATTTTAGCAACTATCAAACAATAATACAATATTATAAAATGTGCAAGGAGAATTTGAGCTTTGTTTGCAAAAATCTGACATTTTTCATTTTCAACCAATTTTTTGAGTACATGCACTAGATACTTCCTATGTTGGTTACTGTAATCAAACATTTATGGAAACATCCCTAGTTTATATATGGTATATACGAATACTGATCAGGTTTTAGCTAATTCATTTGGATAACTTTCTATTATTTTTTTGGATCTCCCTGCTTGTTGGTACTATAAAGAAACAAACTAAATAAGCTCTATCCAAAATGTATGTGAACAAATATTTTGGAAATTTTTGAGCTTTCCCTCCAAAAAGCTTTCTTACCATTTTCAATCAGTTAATCATATGCATGTTTTGGATATTGCCTATAATTATTACTTGACATTTTTCAAAAATCAAACATGTTTTTATGTTTTATTCCTAACATTCAAATTTTAATTGATGTTTCATTCACTAAAATAAAATGTGTCTTAAACAAGTGGTTCACAATGACTGCAAATACCTTAACAACTATATAATGACTTAATTATAGTTGTTTAAGACAATTGTAGTCATTGTGAAGTAGTCTTTTAGAACACGTCTTTCTTCTAGTGATTGTTTCTGTTTTTATATTTTCATTTATAAAAGAATAAAATAATACTCTAATTTTTTATTCTCCCCAAACATTGGTAGAAGTAAGTGGCTCCAGTGCTCCACTATAATATATTATTGTTTGCCATTTCTAACATACTCCGCAAAGTGGAAAAATAAAACAAGGGGCACATGGATCAGTCCTGATGGATGGACACGTCAGCAATTTGCAATATTGGATCTTGTTCAATGAGACTGACATGGACTGCCTACATGGGCAGTTGGGCACTGTTCTCCGAACAATGTCCACCATGGATCTGCCTCACACTGACCTCCTGCTCAAATTATAGTCAAAGGAGATGTTTATTTATTTATTAACCCTTTAGAGACCACCGAACCATATTTTGGTTGAGCAGGGTGGTTTTTGACCTGTAGAGTAAAATTGCTCAACGATTTGGAAGTAGTTTTTGAAGAACACTTGTGGTTATAAGAATTTTGTATCCAATCAAAAAAACAACAATGGAATTGGGTATATGAGTTGATAAATAATGGTGTTTATACGACATGGCCTCAAAATACGTATCCATATTTGGTCAAAGATGGATCAAAGCAACAACACAATACATTAAACATCCGAAAAGAATGCCACATTTCAAATGGTGCGGTCTTAAAAAATTTCAAATTGCTTAAGAAATATGCTTGTATTGTTTCTCTATACGGTAGTAGTACAACTGTAGTATTTGAAAATCTACTAAAATTGTGCTATCATTTCATCTTTAAAATTTGCCATCTTACATTTGAGGCCGATTCTTGATTGTTTTCACCAATTGGATTTTCCATAGCATTTATCAAATTTCTTGTAGACTTGTTTTAGGATAGCAAATAAAGTGGGTTTTTTTACCCTTTTTGTCCACTTAGCTACACCTTGAGATTGATGTTTTTATCCATTTTGTGTGAAACCAATCTTATTGGAAAGGTGGGAAAGCTTACTTTTTAGAAATATAAGGCTCTTCTTGAGCAAAGCTTGTATGAAGCAGTAATATCCAAAACCACACAAGCATGAAAACTAGAGATTTTTCACTTGTAGCTCACTTAATCATTATAATTTTTCACCTCCCATGGTAGATCTAGTTGAAATTTTGACGGTTTATAGTAAAAAAGGTGTTCTTTCCATTTGTACGGTTGGATTATGCAAACAAAGTCAACATTTGATTCAACTACACATTTCTATTTACTACCCTTGTTTCTGGTGGATTTTGTGAAAATGTGTGTGGTCTTTAAAGGGTTAATCTTGTCAAATGAGAGAAGATTAACCCTTTAGAGACCACCAAACCATATTTTGGTTCGAGAGAGTGGTTTTTGGCTTATAGAGTGAAATCGTTCAACAATTTGGAAACTAATCTTGAAGAACGCTTGTGCTTACAAGAATTATGCATCCAACCAAATAAAAAACAATGAAATCAGGCATGTGAGTTGATAAAGAATGATGTTTATATGGCATGGTCTCAAAATACGTATCCATATTTGGTCAAAGATGGATCAAAGCAACAACACAATACATCAAACATCTAAGAAGAATGTCAAATTTCAATTAAGCGGTCCTAAAATTTTTCAAGTTCCTCAAGAAATATGCTTGTATTGTTTCACTATATGATAGTAGTATAATTGTAATATTTGAAGATCTATTAAAATGGTGCTATCATTTCATATTAAAAAATTGCTGTCCTACATTTAAGGCCAATTCTTCATTGTTTTTACTGATTGGATATTCCATAGTAAATTGTTTTTGGGTAGCAAATAAAGTGGGATTTTTTACCCTTTTTGTCCACTTAGCTACACCTTGTGATTGCAATTTTTATCCATTTTGTGTCATTGGAGAGTTGAAAAACCTTGCTTTTTAGAAATATTAGGCTCTTCTCAAACAAAGCTTGTATGAAGTAGTAAGATCCAAAACCACACAAGCACAAAAACTAGAGATTTTCCACCTACAACTCACTTAATCATTATAATATTTCACCTCCAATGGTAGATCTAGTTGAAATTTTGATAATTTATAGTAAACAAAGTGTAGTGCCCATTTGTACGGTTGGATTATTGAAATCACGTACGTATTTGATTCAACCGCACATCCAAGTTTACTACCCTGATTTGCAATGGATTTTGTGAAAATGTGTATGGTATTTAAAGGGTTAAGTACCCTTCAGGTATTAGAAGATTTGCTTGTGCACTAAATAATGCATTTAGATTGTCTCACACTATTTTGTTTTTGACATTAATTACACTAAACAAATATTTACTCATACTATAATATTTTCCATCAATAATAAAAACAAAAATTAAATTTTAAAGGGCGCTGCAACAATAGCAAAGCCTCAAAAAAGAATCGTCCAATTGTTGTAAACAATGTGAAATCCTGGTATCTAAAAAGTTGCATGTGTCTCTAAGTGATCAAGCAATGGATCATGAGGTAAATTTCTAAGATAAGGCAACTAAATTGCTAAGGCAACCTAAATACTATTTTTATTGTAGATTTAATATATAACTTCCAATTTCCAAGGGTTTACAAAGGAATATAATACTTATGTCCACAAATCAATTACAAACAAGATATAGGTTTTTCTGAAAAAGTACATTTGAATGTGATGTTTTATGAGGCTGGTCAAATTTTATCAAGTAGATGATGGATTCGTTTGTTCAAATGTAAAATTTTTTTTTTTTTGTTAATGGGTAGTTTCAGTACAAGCACGCTTTTGCATAAACCATTACTCAATTCAGATTTGTAACACAATGTGATTCGGGAACGTTAAATTGTGAGCGGGGATTCATGACCCAAGATCCTAGAATTTTTTTGCCAAAATATCAAATCTCACCTGTAAACATGTACTTATGGTTTTATAATTGTGCATTATAAATATTCATCTTTTGAAAAACTTATTGTTTTTGAGTTTTCCCATTGATTTTGAATTCAAAATTGGTTCCACTCACAAAATCTTGGCTTACTAGACTGCTCATGTGCTCATGTGCTGGTCGTTTTACGCTCACAAAATAGCATTGTTCATGCACATGATTGTCAACATGAAGTCAAGACTTTGATTTAAAACCATATCATGTAGTAAAGATAAAAAATGATAATTTGATTTTTCCTATTTTTAGGTCAAAAATCCAATAATGAAACATTTGATGGACACGCACACCATGTGGTCCAGAGTGCCTGCATGCTTGCCTTGCCCTGCCCTTTGATCAAATCTTGCTCAGTATCACTATTTTAAGCTCAACGCATTATTCATTAAATTGGGAATAAGCTTACAAATTGGACTTTTTTTTCATTTTTAAGAGTTTTTAGGTGATTTAGAGGGAATATTAGGACGATTTCTTCAAGACACCAATGATGAAATACCTTGCAAGAATTATAAAAAAAACTCACTTCAAATCACCAAAATATTCTCACAAATACAAAATTCAATATTAGCAAAATAAGTTTTGGGAAAGTGCTTTTTCCCAATCTAATGAATAATGCGTTGCTTTACAGAAATAGCATTGTCCATGCGCATCATTGTTAAAATGAAGTCAAGATGTTGATGATTAAAAACCATATCACGTAGTAAAGATAAAAAATAATTTGATTTTTCCTATTTTTAGGTCAAAAATCTTAAAATGCAATATTGGATGGACACGCACACTCATGTGTCCAAAGGGCCCGCATGCTTGCCCTGCCCTTTGATCAAATTTCGCCCAAAGTAATATTACACTGGGATAGTGTAAGAACATCAAGTGATAAGAACTCACTTAAACGCAGTCTCTCATAGCGACACTCACCGTTTCTGTTGCAGCGCGTGAGTCTTGCAGTTGAGATAAACTTAATTATCTTTAAAGTAAGACGGGCTGCACACACAATTCCACAAAATATATCAACTGACTGAAACTTCGAATTGGCTTCCAAATTCTACACTGATGAGATATTCACAAGTAATTGATCTTTTAATAAAGGGAAGATTTTAAGGATTCTCCTGAAGTTTGTCATAATTGTACAGATACCTTTGTTTTTTCAGAAATTGCACAAATACCTTTGGATCATAATTTTGGGATGTTCGATTTTTGGTGCATGTCAATTTTTTCTCCCTTGTGTGTGTTGTTTCTTTTTTGTTCTATTGCACGTACTACTTGCTGTAACATTGGTTGTGAAGAAAGTAGCATGCATCATAAAACAAAGGCCTAAAAATTATGGTCCAAAAGAATTTGTGCAATTTCCGAGAAACCAAAGGTATTTATACAAATGTCGCAAACTTCAGGGATATTCATCAAAATTTCCCTTTAAAGAAATGGTGGTCGTCTTCCATCTTCTAGAATAAGGTTATGGTTGTGCTCCCATTAGCGTATATCCCTCGATCGATATCTGTCTATGGGAATTAACCAACAATGTTCAGCTAAACAATGTGTGCTAAGAGAATTCAGGAAGACGAAAAAAGAAAAATAGAGTGTGCCCAAAGGAACATTTGGTGTCATGGCAACACTAGAAGTTCAAACGTTAGGTGTTGAACCAAACACCAATGATTCAATATATTGAAGTTTTCAATCGGTGAGATGGCAATGGGACCTATGTCCCAATGCTTACACCAAAGCTTAGCCACTCATAATTTGACCGATTTGGGTGAAGATCAAGTTCATATTTGTCAAAGACGCTTCCAGATTTTTGTGCACATCAGTTATTTCATACTACAAGAGGGTTTGTACAGTTTTCTAGCAAAGCTCTCCTTGTTGTGAGGAAATAAAGGCAAGGTTTGCAAATAATGTCTCTGGTTGAAATAGTATTGGACCATAATTCAAATTTACTGCAGTGTTCCTCATGTTATGCTCACCTATTATTCCACCTGAAAGTGTTGCTCCACAATTGTTGTCATGTTATAAAGGATAGAAGGCCTATTAGATTGCAGGAAGTTTAATCCTTCCAGTTATTGAGTACTTAAATTCTACTCTTTTATCTTGTCTAAACGTAACTCACTCAAAATTATATTAGTCAATGTCAACATACATAGGCCGCCCAAAACGCCCATGGACTACAAAAAACTCAATAATGTCATATTGGGTAATCTGAAAAAAAGGAGGTACCATTTTGTACTCCACATTAAACCCAAATAGTCACCTTAAACTAGATTCAAAGGTAACAGATTCAGTCCGAGCCGCTAAGCTTTTTTCCCTTGCAAACACTACAAGAAAAAGGGCCATTTTTTATTAAGGATTTTGACTACAAAAATGACTAAGACAACTACAATTTCATGACTAGTATTTATGACCACATGTAGTCATAAATAATTAATTTATGAGTGAATAATTTCATTTTGTCAAAAAGAATTTAATTTATGACTACATGTAATCATAAATTAAATTATTTATGACTACATGTAATCATAAATTAAATTATTTATGACTACATGTGGTCATAAATACTAGTCACAAAAGCATAATCGTCTTAGTGTTTTGGTAGTCAAAGTCCTTAGTCAAAAATGGCCCTTTTTCTTGTAGTGAAATTCCTCCTCTTTGGTGAGGGCACGTTTATCATTTTTTTTTGTTGAGCTTGCTTTAGGTGATCACCTATAACTTTCAAAAATACCAAAATATACCCTTTTGCTCAGATTATTTAATATTTTCATTGAGTGAAAATATCTTTTAGAACTTTCACTTTGTTCCTATGAGAAGAAAAAAGATGCAGCCGTTATGCTACTCCCCAAACACTGCTCTTATTGCAGCAGCATTACACTCATAGAATATGCTACATTTTGTGGTAAATTATGCTAAGTTTTGCCAAGTATCTTCACAAAGCATTTGTTGAGTCAAGCATCACATTTTGAGATGTTGCAAGTAATGCAAATTTCTAGTAGTGACAGAAAGTAAGGACTGAAAAGGTCCAGTACGTGGATCAATACATTATTAGCTACATTTCAAATTAAACCAGACAATATGCCAGAATCCACAGCAATGAATTCCACAAATTGCTGATATGAACTTAATTAGAGAGCCACAAGAAACAATAGCATGCAATTTAGGAAAGCTATACATGCAAGCATGGTTGTCACATTGAACCGCTTGTCCATTTGCTTGTCCATTTGCAAAAAGTGCTTGATTGAGCTTATATACGTTTAACCCCTGAGAGCCCCAACTATGAGATCTTGTTGCTCCGAATTGGTAAAAACGGGTTCCTGGTCGTGAATGGACCTATCCTCTGCCGTAGAGTGTACTTGATTGCAAGAGAGTGGGGTACTCATCAAAATCAAGTGGGATTATAGGAAGTCAAAGTCTTTGTACATTGACTTTGGCCAATCACCACATGAATGTTGTGTTTTGCGTTTAGGAATCTGACCGAGACAACCGGAGAGAGCCGGTTGTGTACCCTTGGGGCCATTTTGGCACAAGTTGGGAGACGTTTGCATCACTATTGGACTAGTACCAGTTTGCTCCAGTTTAATATCAACAGCTCGCATGGAAGTTGTGTTGGATTACTTGCATGAGGGGAAGGACCACACATGCCATGTAGTTGAATCTAAACCAATGTGTTAGTGACATGAAGAGATTGAGACTGCATCAAGCACCTAGAGCAGGACATGAAAGAATTTGGTAAGATTGAACTTGGCCTTGATTCGGGACATGGAGGAGCAAGACCAAGAGAGATTGAGCCAACAAACAAACTTGGACAAAGCTCACTTATTTTGTAAAACATGAGGTGGCTCAGTTTGAGCGTTGTTGAGGAGGAGATAACTCCAGATCTCGGAGCCAAGAACCCGACCTTGCAGAGTCCAAGTAAGGTGAGGTGTGGATTGTATGATTGCAAATTTGCAATCTTAGCTGGTGGAGATCAAAGAAAAATCAAATTATAAACAAGCCTTAGAAAGAGTACAAAAGATGTGATGAGAACAAAGAAGGTCAAATTCTATGTTCAAAAAGCAAGAGAGAAAGGGGGTGATCGAACCATGACATATAGTAATCTAGATGAAATGGAGGCAATTGAAGCACTGCTACACGCAGTGAAGGTGGTGCAGCCTACTGAGTCGACGACTATGAAGACAACATGAGCTAATCGTCTCTGGCACGGGAGAAGTTTGCTAGCAAGCAATACAAAGGCAGAGGACCAGGAGGGGGCAACATTCCAATGGGACTCGTACTTTGTAACCAATTTGGACCTTCATCTTTAGTTAAACTCATGGGCATTCATGGTCGAAGCAAGTAGTCCATCTCTCATTGGAAAAAGCTGGAATTTTGAAACATGTCAGCTAACCAAGTTGCAAAGACCCTGCCAAAAATTCGTGCTCAGATTCCTCTTTTGCAGTCTACAATGATCTCTGAAAGCTCATGATCCCACTAATTTCATAACCCTCTAGAAAGGTCAACCAATGTTTGACTATTATAAATTTCTTTTTCATACGGTGAATCCCTCTCCTTTTTTGACCAATTGATCAACCCTAAACACCTACCAATTTCTATGGTGAATTTCTCTTGATCCAAGCCTTCTATCTCTTGCCCCTACTTCAATGGCAGTACCTCCTCCGGGTCCCTCCTTTTGCATTCATGGGCTGGGCGCTCAGGGGTTAATATAGTCAATCTATAAGGTAGCAACACTCATAACCGTTCTTGTCTCTATGGGAGTGACCTACGCCTGACACAGGCTGTCACTGACTTACACTTATTTAACAAATTAGTTATGGGTTCTTAAGTGATGATTTTGGATGATGGTTGTAGGTGACTTGCATGACAATTTTGAGTGCTCCATCGCATTGTGTTTAACATCTCCTACTCACAACTCTGCATTTTCAGTGATTTTGGACTTTGGAAAATCTTTGTGAACAAAACACCAAATTTGCTAAAAGAGAAAACCATTGGTCCAATTTGTTTTCACCTAAATCCAAAATATCCCCCTTAATTCAATTAAGGAGGTCACTTGAAACCTGCTTAATGGAACTTCTGTCCAAAATTCTAGACTTTCTGTCTAAAAAGAGCGTATTTTTGGATGATATATATCTCATTTCATTGGAAAATAGTCAACAAATACCAAATTCAATGAATGTGGTGTTTTTAGAAAAAAAAGCCAAAAGTGCCAATTTGCAAGAGTTGTATCCTTTTAGCAAATATGGTGTACAAATGCTTGCAATTGGAACTTTACAATTGATGCTAATATTTTTCATTTTTTCTTGCTGATCTAGCAATATTATTTTCAAACTTATTCAATTGGGGTATATACCCTATAACCTTTAAATAGGGTTGTCTCCGTCACATCACGTCTGGATGTTCGTCTAGGTGTCAGGATCCAACCTCGCCGTCCGTAAGGATGAAATTTGTTGACAGACTTTCAAAAGTGGATGAAAAAAAGCAATGGACGGATGAATCTATCAATAGAACCGTTGACAGCGGTTGCAAATCCACTAGACGGATGTTGCGACACATGCGTTGGACGGCTTCAGTCGACGATAAACATTGTTGGACGGACAAGTTGACGGTCCGCGACTCCACGTTGACTGTCAATATGGATGGCCAAATGGACGGCTTGGTTTGATGGCCAAATGGACATCTCGATTGGATGGCTAGATGGACGGCCTAGTTTGACGGCCTTCTTGGACGGCCAAATGGACGCCCTGGTTTGATGGTTTAGGAGACGGCCATGTGGACGGCCCGCTTCAACACCTTATAAAATTCATGCATAACTTCTTGAATAAATGTGTTGACTAAATCTTTACCAAAATCAAATTCAAACACTAAATGTAACCTTGTACATAAAAATTACTCCCAAAATTTACAAAAATTAACAATTAGTGTATACGTTCACATTTAGTATTGGCAACATTTTGTTGACATTTAGTTTCAAGGTTTGTAATTAGTATTGCCAACAATATTTGACAATATAAATGTAGTGTTGGGTAGAGTGGTGGGAATACAAGCGCGCTTCCAACTAAATTTGCAGTCGACATGCCTCTGGCAGTTTGTTGTTTGTTGACACCAGGCACGGAGAAAAACACTGAGAAGTAGATCCGGCAAATTTAGAGCGCCATAAAGGCCATGTTATTTCAAATTTGCAATTGTTATTGGTTGTATGGAGTTTGCGTTTCCTCTGCAATGATCCATAACGATTAGTGCAGGAGGTGTGGTTTGTGAGGGAAGCTTTTCTCACTGATAGTAGTACGCAGATTCACTATTGGATGTTTAAAGTGGTTGTTGATCAGGTCGCGGATAGGCAATTTGGCAATTGATTTGGTGTTACGGGATCAGCAACCAAAAACACTGAACAGAAGGGACAAACTGATTCACAATAATGACTTAGGAAAAAAAAATGAAAATTCAAATCACCTCTCCTTCTAAAAAAATAGGCCTAAGAAATGGGGTAAAATATGATGGTTTAGGATAAACTTGCAAAGTTTTGAGAGGACATGAAAGAGGTTTTAGGAGACTCCTTCCACTAGGCGATTAAATCACATGATCTTCTCAAGTTCCAGCTCAATTACATGGGGCACGATGTTGCAAAATCTAAATCCACTCCAACATGCAAAAACCAACTAGAATTGCTAGTATGTGAATGCGGACCTGTTATTGCTAATACGTGCGATCTTTTGCCCACAACCATGATTACTTGTTAACTATAGTTGTCCAAGTCTTTCCATCATGGCCAGCAGCTTTTGTGAGTGATATGATAGCTGCAATTAATAGTCAAACAGGTTCGCGGTGTCGGGTTGAAAGGAGCGCGCCTTGGGAACACGCAGGGTGTCTTGCTGTAATCGTGCGTTGCTGACTAAAATTGTTTTCGGTCTTGATTTTCACTCTTCAGATTTTCAGTCTTCAATCTTCTATTGACATATCCTGTGGTTGGTTTTAGGGGTATGAGAGTCAAGGTAGGGATAAAAGTCCACTGGATACAGGACGGATACATTGAGACAGCAGACACGAGCTGTCATTTGTATGACGGGGTCCTAAATTCAAATTCACAATCTGTTGGTTAAAACTTTAGAATGTGAGAACAGAGCAAGTCTCGATCATGTGGGTGATTAATCCTACTTTTTTATCATGACAATAAATAGAGTGAAGTTTGATTTAACCTAATCTACCCGCAACAAGGTTTACAAAACAGAATGGAAATGAATTCATAAACGAGCCTCAAAAATCGGTTAGAAATAACAAAGCCACATTCTACACATACATAAAAAATAAACTCAAAATATTCCTCTTGAAGTCTTCATATCTTCAGATCTTCAAGTCTCCATGTCTTCAAGTCTTCATGTTTTAATAAAAACAATGAGGAAAATTACAAATAACAGGTCCTAGAAAGACTGCAACTTTCTATCAAGTGCCACAGATGGCTCAAAGATCCAAATGCTAAGTGTAATAGCAATTTGAAAAACTCTTTTAATCTTCTAACATCCTTTTAAATTTCAACTCAATCTAAGCTACTTTTCAAAAGTTATGCGGATTCAAAATAAAGGCTCTTCTTTCTCCTTACAAACTAAATACTGCCTTTATAAAATTCTATAACTTTTGTTCTTCAAATCACATATAAAAATGTAATATCAATTTGAAAAGATGATACTACTGGCTACAACCTATAAAATTTTTACTTCAATATAAAACTCTGTCCAAAAGTTCTAGTAAATCAAAGTGTAGGTCTCAATTTTTTAGAGAGCACTTAAACCCCCAATTTCTACACACTATAACTTCTTCAATAAGACTTCAAATGAAATGATTGAAAATAATTTAAAAAGCTATAACAACAAAATATCATTTCTAAAATTTTGATAAATTTTTTTTATATAATTCAAAAGTTGTAGCTCTTCAAAGTTTTGGCATTTTCATAATAAAAAAGCAGCCACCTCTGATTCTTCACACCTCCATAACTTTCTCTTTTAAGCTTCAAATCTTGAGTTTAAGGACTTTTTAAAGAGCTGAGACTAAGATGAACACTCTTTTCAAATATTGTTGCAAAATAATATACAGATCATAAGCTATGGTTTGTCAAAGTCTCAGCATATCTTCATAGTTTGGCTTTTTGATTTCAAAATTCAAACACTCATAATTTTTGCATCGCAACTCCAAATCAAACTTGCAAATTCATTTTAAAAATTTCATCACACAAGAAACAACTTTTCAAATTTCAATTCAAAATCATATATATACAAAAAAATCTCTTACATCAAAGTTTTGAGATTTCTCCCTTTTTCCCGCCAACACTCATACACTAACTTTCAACAACTAAAGAATCTCTCCTCTTTAATTTTGATCCTCTCTAAGATAGGGAGGTGAGGCACATCAGCCTATGCCCCTCTCTATCCTAGCTCTACTATAGATACCAAACTCCTTTTTCTTTTACACCTTTTCTATTCATTTCTAAATCCTTAGTATTTTTTATTTAAATAAAGGCAAAATATACGAGCCTTTCAAAACATTTAGATAAATATATAAAAATAATTAAATTATAAAATAAACACCACCATAAAATGGCCACGTGCCATTGCAGGCATATAATAGCGTCAAATGCTTGTCTTTAGTCGCCAAGTCGTGGACTTGGTTGGCTGGAGAAGCGATCGTTTCTGGCCGCCCGCCAATCCGGATTTGAACTCCATTGAATTTGTCGAGCGGTGATGGCGGCCTACGGCTTAGCACTTAGCAAGGCAGAAAATTAACTCAGCCAATCCGCTACCTACCCCCCTAAGCTGTACATGTGACAAGACAGCGTAGTGCATTGGAATCTATGGCCGCTGCGCTGTCACCAAACCGTGGTCCTCACCACAACCACCTCTTTTGCCACAATTGTTGATTTATTGAAATCAACACAAATATAAATAAATAACAAGTATCTACATGATGGAGAGATCTTCATCAGGATAGCGGATAAGTTTGAGCAAAGAATGAACACGCTATTGCCTATGAGTTGCTTTGCACTTGAGACCATGAAATCCAAGAAAATATAAAAGATTGTGTTGGCCAATGCTATAGTGAAAAGCTGCAATTGCTGGATGATTTAGGATTTAGGGTAGGATTGCAACAACATAGGAAACATGCATGCATAGGTTGTTCAAGGTATGCATGGACGTATTACAATCACGTGGATGCGGGCCTTGAAAGGCAAGCACTTGCACGATTCATATGTTGACACAATTTTGCTACACCAGAACCTCCTCCAGTCCTTCTCCTTGCAAGGAATTGCAAAAGCAAGGAATTGAATTCAAAACCTTATGGATTACATCCCACGGGCCTTCACCAACACACCACATGCTAGGCCAAATGTCCAATAGAGAATAAATATTGTATTTGTATTCTAAATGAGAGTACTATCATTATTTTGCAAGTTCAGAAGTTTTGAGGCTATTTCAGCAAACTAAAATATTTATTTTTAAGCATTTTTGAACAGAAAAAACTGGATAATGTAGTTTAGTTTTGCCTCCAATATTTTTTTTTCAGATTTCAATTTTTAATTAAAAAGTTATACTAATGAAAGGGTAAAAAATGCAAAAAGTTCGCAAATCATGCTGTGTTGGCTGATGCTGATGTAACAGTTCTTGGCAGCTGCAATCAATGGATGGACAACCAGTTGATTGCAGTCATGGGCGAGACTTTATTAAGATGTACAACTCTTCAAAATCAACAAATGGTCTACAGGCAAACCTATTCGGATGTGATTGTGAAATTCAACCACATCCGGATAGGTCTGCATGAAAATCATGTGTTGATATCAAGGACCAATATATCTTGACAAGACCTCATTCACAACCGTGGTTGTCTGTCGCCGGGAGGACTTGAACCCTAGACCCCTTGGGTACCAGCCTATGGGCCTTCAACAACACACCACTTGTTAGGCCAAATGTCCAATAGAAAATTAATACTGCACTTATATTGAAAATCACAGCACTATCATTTTTTTGCAAGTTTGGAGGCTGTTTTAGCATACTGAAGTATTGGTCTATAAAAATTTCTAAACTAAGAAAAGTTGGCTAATGTAGTTCACTTTCACCTCCACCAACTTTTTCCAAATTCCTTTTCTTTAATTTAAAAGTTATAAGCATAAATAACAAGTTCTAAAGAATTGCAATGTTGAGGGTTTGAATCCAAGACCTCCTAGTTACTAGCCCATGGGCCTTCACCAACACACCACGTGTTAGGCCAGATGTCCAATAGAGAATTAATACTGTACTTGTATTGTAAATCACAGTACTACCATTATTTTGCAAGTTCTGAAGTTTTGAGGCTATTTCAGCAAACTAAAGTATTTATTTTAAAGCATTTTTGAACAGAGAAAAACTGGCTAATGTAGTTTAGTTTTGCCTCCAACATTTTTTTTCAGATTTCAATTTTTAATTAAAAAGTTATACTAATGAAAGGGTAGAAAATGCAAAAAGTTCGCAAATCATGCTGTGTTGGCTGATGCTGATGTAACAGTTCTTGGCAGCTGCAATCAATGGATGGATGACTTTGGTTGGGGGCGAGATCTTATCAACATATATAGCTCCTCAGTATCAACGAATGGTCCACATGCAAACTTATCCGGATGTGGTTGCAAAATTCAACCACATCTGGATAGGTCTGCATGAGAACCATGCGTTGAAACCAAGGACCAGTATATCTTGACAAGGCCTCACCTACAACTGTGGTCGTCTATCGCCCGAATTACTTGAATCCCAAACCCCCTGGATACCAATCCATGGGCCTTTAGCAACACACCACGTGCTAGGCCAGATGTCCAATAGAAAATTAATACTGTACTTGTATTGTAAATCACAGTACTACCTTTATTTTGCAAATTTGGAGGCTATTTCAATGACTAAGCCCTGAAGGACCATGGTCTTTATTTTTCAAAAGATACTCAAACCTGTCACTTCTACGGGAAAGGATTAAAAAGTTTGAAGATTAGTGTTTTTGCATATTTGACTGTAGGATCTTGTACTAGACTTGCATAAGAATGTGTCAAAACTTAAAAACTTTGACTGCACAAATTACAATATATTAACATTTAAAGGGTAAAATACAAGTTTTTTTGCACCTTGCACGATTAGATTATTTGACTTTGAGCTTTTTTAACTTCAAATTTTTGCACCATGGAGTTCTAAGGTTTATTTTTTTAGGGTGGGGAATTGAGTTGAGAGTCTTTGGAAAAATAACAATACAAAAAATACTTAATTTTCATTATTAAAATTAAAATAAATAGAAGACAGTTTCGGATTGAACAAAACGTTACATTATTTATTACCTAGCAATGGAATTGAGTCACAAGAATCCCAATGGTGAGATTGTCCTAGCAAGTACCAAGCAATCTTCACCCTTTGGTCCCTTTCCGTTTTCCAATTTATTTTTTAGGGTTTCATATTAAATTTGCATTCAAAAATGACATTCAATAGTTCATAAGTCATTTTCCCAGAGCAAAACCACACCTAACCGCAAACTAAAACTTCTCATAACTTTCATCTCATCAATCAAAATTGAATGATTCAAAGCTCCCCACATTTGTATAAGTCTATAGAACCTACTTCAAATTCTTATTTGAAGAAAAAGAAAATTTTCAAGAAGTTCTTGGCTGCCCAAGGAGCAACAATTCATAGGTTTTAATTTTTAACATCTTCAATAACTGTCAGAATGAAGGGAAAATGGCAAACCCACGTAGATCTTTGAATTTTTGACCTTTAAGAAAGTTTCATAAAATCACACAAAGTGATTTAGCCATAGGAACATGCCCAAAATCCCATTTGTCCTCCAACGGGACTACGGTCCTTTAGGCTTTAGGAGCTACAGTATTTGTTTTGAAGAAACACAAAATAAAGAAAAGTTTGCTATTGCAATTGAGTTTCACTTCCACCATTTTTTTCCATATTATTCTGCTTTAATAAAAAGTTATAGGCATGAATAACAAGTTCTAAATAATTGTAACGTCAAGGGTCTAAACCAATGACCTCCTAGTTACCAGCTCATGGGCCATTAGGCCTTCACCAACACACCACATTTTAGCATAGATGTCCAAGGGAGATTTAAAATTGCATTTGTGTTTTAAATGTCATTGTTGTACTGTTGTCATTTTTTCCAAGTGTGGAGGCCATTTCAGCATACTTAAATATTTCTTTTGAACAATCAAAAAACCAAGAGAACATGGCTACTGTAGTTTGTTTACACCTCCAACTAATTTTTCCAAACTTCAGTTCATCACTTAGAATTTACGAGAGAAAAACAAGTACAATTTACATAAATTGTATGTAGTTCAAAAAACTGGCTTTGATCTTTGCATACATATTCTGCTTGGATTATAACAATCTCAATTCTCAATAGATTGTTGCAACTCAAGTTTTGCTTTATATCTAAATATCTTTTAGTTACAACTTCTAACTTCTCCTTCTATTTTAAAACTCTCGTTACAGTCAAAACTTAGATGTGGGTTCAAGCCTTGCTAGTGTCTACAAAAAAAAATTGTAAACTTTGCCGATAAAAAAAATTTGTGATAAAATTTTACCAATACAGTTTATGTACTCTGAATTGTTTTAGTTGTTTTGGTTTAGGGGGGTTTAGCACAATGTCATTAGGAGTTTAGGACTGTAAGCATTTCCATACCCTAGACAATTTACTTGGTTATTGTGATATAGGGTTTGAATCTTAGAGGTTTCAAGTCCTATCTTATGTAAATATGTAATGTACAATTCAATGTTGAATTCTAGGATTTTACATTTGGGCAACAAAAATTATGCTCTGTGCACATGTACGTCAATGTGAAACCAAAGTCTCTATATGTTGGCCCCTATTTTAGTACGCAAAGTATCATATGATGCATTTCTTGTAACATAGGAAAAACTGTGTCCTTCACCACATTCTATTAGTTGCATCTGTAAAAAAGGGTGAAAAAGGTGTGGTTCACCACGTTATATTTTATTCAATTACAAAAAAAGTACAAAAACTAGTTTAGTAACTAGGTCATGTAGAAAAATGCTTCTAATACATGTAGTCATTCCAAATCACATCATGCGGTTCTTTCACAAAAAAAATTCTTTGAATGGTTTTACTACATTGATCTGTGGTTTAGGAATATACTCTAATTATGTTTTGCAAGCGACCATAATACAAATGCACTAAACAATATGTAGAGAAGACATAGTGAAATGTAAACGCTTCATTTCATACCAAATGTTGTAAGTGCAACAATAATTGCTAAGCCTTCCTGGATCTTTGTATTGAACAATTTCCTGTATATATTTACATCCATGTAGACTACTTGCACACATTTCCCAAAAAAAGAATTACACATCTCCTTGTATTACAATGCCTTGTGCTATGGTACATATCAAAAATACTTTAAAAATAGAATATCTAGGCATCTCCTAGATCTATAAAATTTGGCGCTAAATCTACACCATTTCTCAAAAACCTTTGCAACTCATTCTGAGATTGCAAAGTGGTCAATAGACCCACTACTGGCCTATTGTACTGATTCTAGATGTAGTTGTACATGGAACTCAACAATTGAGACTCGTGAAATGTGTTGTCTTCAACAAAGGCTGATTGTTGCTTGAAAGTCATGTCGGCAATCGATCCCACATTGTGACCTTCGTTGTCATATAGTATGCCCTCTAGGTGGGGTTCACGTGAAAAGACGTCGCGAACTGTGTCCCAATGTCCACCAACAAGCTAACCTGCATACAATTGGCGCTCACGACCGCCATCTCTAATCACCCCCTTGATGATGTTGGTGACGCTCTCCACACTTTCAAACCGCATAGCCTCGTCCACAGTTTGCGTCAGTAGACAACGGAAGTCAAAGGACCACTTCCACAACCATGACAAATACTTCATGTGGAATAAGATTTGGTAAACTTGGTAGTAAACCTAGTCTAGGGGTAAGTTCATTTGGAGGGGACTATTTCATAGGCTTGCAATAATCTTTCAATTTAATACCTAAATCCGAGTAAGAAGTTCTTTAAATTGGATTATTGGCTATATCTACAACTTGCCATTAAGATATTTGCTCTTACTTAATGCCCAAATGTGACGACCTTAAATTCAGAAAAAGAGAGCTGAAAGTGGTTGTCCAGCATATCCAAGGTAGACATACTCACATACCCATATCCAACCGTTTAAGGGTTTGGGCCTTTGGGGTCTCGAAAATTTCAAGATAAAAATCTGTTGGATTAGCCTTTCAACAAGCTATCATAGAACATCATTTTTGTGAAAATTAATATTGTAGAATAATTTTATATTAAAGGGCAAAGTTATTGCTCATAGGATCCCTAAAAGCAGCTGTATACTAACCTTGAAATTGCTTGGATGTATTCCTATAACGGCACTTGAAGGTCCCAATCCCAACCCTCCCAAATCAGCTTAGTAATCAACATGTGGCAGGATTTGCTTATGCAAGTAGTGTTCAATGCTCCACTTTGGGTTCACAATGAGTGGTGAACACCTCAAACATAGGGGTTGGCTCTAGGGACTAGTTGGAGAGAGGTACATCTACCTTTGCATTGCACTTCAAACTAGACACTTCAAGAGATAACACTTATTTTTTAAAGGCCCTCAAAATCCATGTTTTTCACCTTTGCATTTCAAATGTGGTCCTTGCATTTCAAGTGTACATCCTATAAATAATCATTTGACCATTCACAAGAGGAACATAGGATAAAATTCACTAAACTTAGAACATTATATTCGTTAAATTGGGAAAAATGGAGGCACCATTTTGTACTCCACCTTAAACCCAAAAAGTTACCTTAAACCAAATTCAAAGATATCAAATTCGGTCTCAGCCACTAAGATTTTATCCCTGGCAAATTCCTCCTCTCAGGTGATGGCACATGTACCAAAAAAATTGTTGTAAGCTTGGTTTTAGGTGATCACCTCAAACCTTCAGAAGTCCCAAAATGTACTTTTTTCCCAATTTAATGAATATGGTGTTTTAGGGTGAATAACGTTGTGAGGGGCTATTGCTTTGACACTCTAGGATGCAGTGCCATGAGCAAGTGTTTTGAGGGGCCTAGAGCACTTATCTTCCATGCTTGAAGTGTGTGAGACCTAGTGAGGGTAATGTTGGAGATGCTCTTATGGACTTAGATAACAAATTTCATCATTGATGCCTTTGTTAAAAGGTAAACCCTACAAAGAACCAACAAATTCCTTCCATAGTATTTTCTCAAGTCCCATGTGATAGCAAGGTAATTAATTTGACATTACACCCTTGTTTGGTGTGCTATGATGGTAAGCAACTTGTCAACATTTGCATTCAAACTCATGACCACCTCATTGGTGTGTCAAGATCAAAGCCACTAAGGCATGTCCGCAAGTGCACAATTCACACTACATCTCAAGTCCCATTGAAATTTGAAAAATTGATTGGTAGAGAGTTGAAAATTTTGGGGCTTGAAAAGTTTACTACATCCCACATCTCACTTATTAGTTAATATAGTTCACTTAGAAATGTCTTCATAAAGTTTCAAAAAAAAAATGGAAATTTTGGAAACCATAATGTAAAACCTCACTAAATTGTTGGATTTTTAACAAAAACAGAACCCAGTTTCAAGCCCAAGTCTCACCAATTTTCTTGTCTACAACATTTACGGGTGTCGTTAGTGATTTGTTTTACCCAATGACCTTAATTTCACATTAGTAAATGTGGGCATAACTATTGCTCAAAAGTTATAATTATTGAAGTTCTTGAAAACAATCACTAAGACTTCACTATTGTACAAGAATATACACACTTGTTTTTTTGTGATGTGCTAATATGTACATAGTGACAAAAATATTGAAAGTCCCACAACGTACTTTTTTTTCCCAATTTGCCTAATATGTTGTTCCTTGTTTTGACGTGTATGACTCAAGAAAGCTTGGATGTGGCATGCAAAGTGTGGGACTTGCAAAGTTGGGACCTAAGACGTAACGTGAACAGCCCCAAAAGATCAAAGTTGCAATTGAATCTGAGAATCTCAATTGGTTTGGAATCAGTGGTCTCCATGCAAGTAAACCCTGCAAGTTTTCTCTTGATTATGCTGGAAATCATGAGAAGAGTGTATGGTGGAGGAAATTGTGCTTTGTTGACATAGTGACACTGTGCCGTCTGGTAAACAAGGGTACATCAAGCTGGCATAAGAAGTGAGGAAAGAGTGAAGTTTTTGTGATTTCCCTGAGGTAGGACAATGCAAAAGCCAACAAGGACCCAAAATTGCCATAAATTTTGATTCTTTTGGAGAGTCTAGAGCAATAAGCATATAGATCCAAATAGTATAGAAAGTGGCCAAATGAAGTGTCAAAAAAACGGGTTGAAACTTGAATAAATTATACTCAATATTGCATGTAGGTTGTAGTTGCCTTATCTTGGAAAAGTTATTCCATGACTCATTGCATAGCCACTTGGTGGTATATGCAACTTTCAAGATACTAAAATTTCACTTGGTTTACAACCTTGACGGAGTTAATTTATTTTTTAGCAAGCTTTGTTGTTGTTGTTGTTGTTGTTGTTGTTGTCAAGCCCTTGAAATTTTGTTTGTTGTAGTAACTATTGATGAAAATTATTGTAGTATCAATAAGTATTTATATAATGTAAATGTAAACAAATTAGTGTAGTGCAACCTAAATGCAATATTTAGTGTAGATAAAAATCAATTAGATCTTTCAAAAATGTATAATTTTGATAAAAACAAGTACGCCTTGTATTGGCTTTGCCCCATGTCTCTCTTAATTTCCTTTTAGATGATTTTTCACCCTCCCTTTTCCTACCTATTCTTCTCCCTTTTGCACTCAAATTTTGAATTTTGGGAGATTGATAGACACCCAATGCTTGACACTTGATGCTTTATAATAATGAATTTCAAAATTGTAAAAGAGTATTTAAAAATTTAATTTAATGACTTTTTACCCTTCCTTTGAGTGCTTTTTCCTCTTCCTTTCCCTCTCTCTAATAGAACTTCTGATGTTAGTAGAGAAATCAATTATATCGTGAGACATACAAACAACCCACTCTTTCTAATATAGATACATGAGCAATACTAAGTGCACACACTAAAAAATTGGTTGAATATGCAAAATATGGAACTTTTTCCAAGGAATTTCATAACCCCCTCGAACACTAATAAAAATCCTTGAAAATAACCATGTCAAAACTTATGAGAGTGTTGACACAGTGACATGGTGAATTGAACCTAATAGAGGATCTTTCCATCTTGAACACTAATTCTACTTGTTTTGTGCCCCCAAATACCAAATCATACTACTCTAGCTTGCCACACTAGGTATATAGGAGCTTTGGGATAGAAAAGAATCATGGCACAAAAGGTCTTGAATGCGTCTTAAAATTTAGAGCTAGTAACACTTATTGCTTTGTCTTTCACGTGTTTCTTAACTTAGGTTTGTGTTCCTAAATTCAAAGGCCAAAGGAGTTTTGGATTTGCACACATAAAAAAATTGAGATTTTCAACTAGAATTGAGAGTACATTTAATTATTGTAGTGACTCTTGCTACAATGCAATGCAATATGGCAATGTCCATCCAACAAACCTTTTGATGGCAATTTTTTTTCTCAAACTCATTGCATGGATGTTTTCAAGAAAATAAACATTGAACATTGTTTTGGCCCTTATAAATTTGTAGGAAGGAGATCCCTTGATAGGAAGTAATTTTGTGCTTGGAGAGTTTGGTTTTAGGAAATGTCATGATTTGGAAAACACTCTTAATCACCATGGCCCTATTGCATTCCACATTCAAGACAATACTACAAACTAGTCAAATATAACATAACTCCATGATCTAATGATTTTTAATGATAAAACCAATATTGATTGGAGAACGTTCTATACTAAGCACAATTCAAAAACTCAATCTACCTATTGACTCTGACATCTATTGAGGGTTGCTTACAACACTTAAACCTTTTCTTGAACTTCACCTAATTTGTTCATTTGCGTCTACAAATTTATAAATTAGACCTTGTTAACATACAATCATGGTTGTCATAAAAAATTGCTTGATAATAGATCACCCTACTTTAACAACCAACACTTCAACTATCCATCTCTTGGTGCAAGAGTAAAACCACTAATTTGAAGAGGTTTCAAATATGCCAAATAATAAACCCTAGAACAACCCACCTAAATTTCTCAAGCATAAACAATTGTCATGACAATTGACAATTGTGTCTTTTGGAAAGCCCTATAACATTCAATGATACAATTAGGGGTTAAAAACTTACTTTTACACAAGGTTTCCTTGATTCCTCACGTAGGAGAGCCTATGCACTTCTTGTTGCGTACTAGGTATACAAAACCTTTTTTTATTTTTCATGAGACAACCACGGATTCCTCCTGCTAAAATGCATTGAAGAAATTGTATTTCTCCCAAGATTTGAAACCCATTACAAAAGTTTCCCCTTTGAAAGGAAGACTTGGTTTCTCGTGCACCAAAGATGTCGAAGGAGAGTAGCACCAGGTAAGCTGTCACAAAGCTGCTCTGAGCTCTGAGCCTCTGAGAGCTTGTTGCTGCACTATACAGTAGTAGGGTAGGGCCGTAGGGGAATTGATTCAAGTTTTAACCCCTGAAGGGCCCTTGGACTCTAGAGCTATGGTACCAAATATGGTCAAATTAATTAGAAATCAAGTGTTATAATCATACATATTAAAGGGTTGTATGATGATGGGTGCATAAAAAAAACTGAAAATCTCTCATAGCAACTCAAATATATCTGTACATACGGTCATACATACTGCCGCATAGGGCTTTTGTGACGGGATTAAACCACCGTAGGGATACCTCCCATTCCGAGGTAGAAAATTTGGTTTTCAATGCATTGTGCAAACTTCCACAATTGATCGGACGTTACATTGTATTCATCCAAATTCACAAATTTTGTTCATCCATTTCCTTACACAAGATCATGCTTGATTCGTTACGGGGCTTCAAACCTTGGGAAAATTCCAAATTTCTTAAGGCATGTTGGGAAATAGACTTTTTACCATTCAAAATTGTATTTTCTCACGAGGAAAAAAGAAAGTGTTACTCACTTAAGTAGGTGTACTTTCGTGCAAGTATGGATTCTATTGCATGAGAAAACAAAAAAAAAATCCACAAAACATGGACTCTATTTTATGAGAAAACAGCGAAAAAAACCAGTTTGAAACCACCATGAGAAACCGAGATATTTTTTCTTGCAAAAAGATTGAAGAAAAGAATATTTATCAAATATATCTACCAAGCATTAAAACCCTCTATAAGGAGGTCACACACATATTCAAGAAAATTCAACTTTGTTGAAACATTTTTCCTTGCAAAAATAGAGGTTCTCTCAAGTAAAGTTGTATTTTCTAATGAAAAAACTTTGTTGCATTTTATCTTTGTTGGTGACTTTTTTTGTAATTTCATAAGATGTGAATCTAGAAAGCTGAAAATAACTCAAAATTTATTTGGTCAATTATGATAAGAGAATTGATAAAAGTACCACCCTTTTTTGACTATTCTACCACACCCTACTATATATGGTTAATATTTACAATATTAAAATAGGTTTGGGCTACAAGGAAAACATCACTAATTTGAAAATACAACGTGACACAGAAGTTGCAACTTTGATTATTTTTTTAATTTCAAATCTTGCTTTATAGTATCAATTAAAAAATCTAAATTTAGTTTAGTTTAATTTCTACTTTTTAAAATTGATACTATGAGCGGGATTAAGAGCTGAAAAATTAAAATAAAAGTTGCAACTTCTATATCAAATTGTATTTTCAAATTAGTGATGGTTTTCTTGTAGCCCAAACCTATTTTTATATTGTAAATATTAACCATATATAGTAGGGTGTGGTAGAATAGTCAAGAAAGGGTGGTACCGTACATGTATCAATTCCCTTATGCATATTTCAAATTTATGACTAGTTCTCCATGGTCATGCAAGAACAAGGGGTTGGAATACGAGTTGAAATATTGGTTGTTTTTAGGAAGTCTATATAGAAGAACAACAAATGGCCAAACTAAGTGGTTGGATAGCTGGTTGAAATCCTTTATGAATGTGGATTCAAATGTTTAAGTTATTTCTAGAGTATAGAAAGAAGCACATTGTCAAGGGCTTTACTTTTTATAGAAATCTAAAAAAAATACACTACTTTTAGATACCGTGCCTTCTTGGATTGCCTTGAAGATGCTTTTGAGTTTGTTGTAAATTGAGGCAGCACGCTCACAACCGGCCAAGTTTTGGGTCACATGTCGGTTGAGATAGTGAAGGACGGGCTTTCAAGCTGCTTGAGCCCAAGTTCTCTCCAGATCAGGTTTTTTTTTTTTTTTTTTTTTTTTTTTTTTTTTGTCATTTTACGAGGGTAGAGCGACCCGCACCCACCAATGCAAGCAAGTAAGAAAAAGATGGACAGAATTATATAGAATCATATATACATGGATGTTCATCCATAAACAAACTAATATTAGTAAAATTCATTCAAATTTTGGCAAACTTGATGTAGGCCTGGGGAAGCATTTGGCAATTTCATCCACTTTTTTGCTATTTGTTTCGAGTGTTATGGTAGCCAGTGCCCATCTGAGATCTTGGCAGATTTTTGTCAAAAAAAGGAACCATGCTCTAGGCCTTAGAAGTTCATCAAATGCACTCATGGGGAATGCTATTTCATGAGTTGGAATTTGTGAATCATGAGCAGTGAGCCGGGATTTTTGTCAAAATAACAAATTCCATCTATAATTGTGTACATAGGGTCCTATAATTGTACATCTTGAACTACCATCTCTCAAAAAACTTGTTTGTTTTTGGTTATTTCATTGAGTTGAAAATTTGTTACTACTCACAAAAACCTTGAATCCATGCTCATGGCTCACCATTTTATGCTCACCAAATAGCGTCATCTTGCACTCATGTGTATGCACTCATGTGTAGTTGCATTGGACCCTGGTTGGTTATTGGAACAAGAGGCTAATTCAAATTTTAGTCCTCGCCCTCCATTCTGCCCATTAGGCCAATTTTTTGGGAGTCCACACACTATTGGTAATCCATGGAGGAATATGCTCATTTTGGTACAAATTTGTCAAAGTTATCAAGAATTGGCTTGTTTTTGTCACACAAAAAGTGTCTTACTGTCCACCACAACTTGCACCTTGAGCAATATCTTGCATTGGATTTGAAAAATGAAGTGTATGTACAATGACAACACACTTTTAGGGCTACTTCATAGTAGGGTTTGATTGTTGGTCCAATTTAAGAATTACCAAAATAAACCAATGGCATTGTTCACATAGCTCTCAAATTGGGCCATCAAATTGTCCTTAACCCCTCGTTGCCAAAGCAAACAAAATTGTCCTCATCTCCCATGTATTCTGAGCTCCACTAGCAATGAGGGATTAAGGCTTTATATTGAGGATTGGTTCAATTTGTCTTGTTGATGACATGGTCAATTTTGTGACAAAATTATGGCACCAAAATTCAAGACTAAACAAATAAAAAAATGAATTGACACAATGCTTTAATCCAATTCTAGATCACAAAGTCGCAAACTTGATTTGTTAATTTATAATTGGGACATCAATTACGCCCAAGGGCTTTATACTAGGGCCACGGGCCCAATGCAATTAAAATTTTGGCCCAAGTGAAGACCTAATGGTTTGTAAATTGGACCAGCTCTAAGCCATAGCCCGGGGAGTTCTTTTTAGCTTAACCATCCAGGTTTCTTACATTCTCTTGGGACAACCGGTTGTCTAGAGTATACTCCTAGCTAAGCCAATAGAAACAAAAAATGTTCTCTTTTTCTCCTCTTCAAATATTGGTATTTTTTCTAAACTTTTAAATCCAATTTGGCAATTCTCAAAATCAACCGGCTAGCTTGCAACTAAATGCCCGTACTCCCCGTACATAGTCTAAGCTAGACTTGAGCCCTAATATGAAGTGGCTCTTGCTGAACCAAGATCTTCACGTTTTACCTTCCAGAGAGCTTCTCCTGGTGAAAGACCTCTAATTAAAAACTTACTCACAAGGGCTAGCATCAAATTATAAGAATTTAACTCCACCCAGATTATGAAAGCAACCAATTATTCTATGCATCTTTTGCTCCACATTTCTAATTTCCATCCTCCTTGAGCGGAGAGCACTATTTCTGACGCTGGATTTGATGACTTTGACACCTTGTTTGTGGGTGAAAAGGTTATATGGGAATTGATATGTGTACCACACCCTTTCAATTACTGTACCACACCCCAAAGTAAATTTTAAACTTTTACCATCAAAATGTTGAATTTGTGGATTTTGAATTCAGATTTGGACTTAGAGACCATGATTTAGTTTAGAACCACAAAAAATGCTGCAATTCAACAAAACCCAATGAAAAAATTTATCTTTTTTACAAACAAAAGTAAAAGTAACACTTCTCTCCCTAACTAAACTTTCTCATTGGATGTTGTTAAATTGCAACTTTTTTGTGTGGTTCTAGACTAAATCATGGTCTCTAAGTCCAAATCTGAATTCAAAATTCACAAATTCAACTTTTTGATGGTAGAAATCTAAAATTTACTTTTGGGTGTGGTACAGTAATTGAAAGGGTGTGATACATATATCAATTCCCAAGTTATATTTCTTCACATGCCAAAAATGTAAGAGTTCAAAAATTTACAAGTGAGAAATTGAATTTCAACTTTTTGAAATTAAAATTTGGATTTAGAGACGTTGATTTATATTACAAATCTTGAAAGAGAATAAAAATGACCAACTCCAAAATAGGAGCAGGTTCTTACTTTTTCTCATGTTTGTACAAAACAGTTTTACCCTGGCCCTACAAACAAGGTGTTAGAGTCTAGTCCAGCGTGAGTTTTAGTGAGATCCTCGTTTGAACCACACCTGATTTTTGTTGTAAGAAATTTGACCTCATTCACGGAGCGCCAACGTGAGCTCTAAATGTACCAAGCTCAAGCTAGTGGTATTTAATTAGCTGCTAAAATTTGACAAGCAAGAGAAATTTTTAGTAGTGCACCAATCTGTTAGTTTGTGTTTGAGATTTTGGAAAGCTGCTTGGAATACTGCTAATAGCAGTGCTCTCAACCTAAGTGGATTATGAATGTTTTCAAATGCTTGTGGTAGGAGCCGTTTGAAATGGAGAGAGTACATTCAAACATATTTAGAAAATTGTTTTTGTTTATTTTGCCACTGCTTGACTAGCTTGACCATTAGATGCTTCATGATTTTTATGCAAAGCTTGGATTTAGTTCATGTAGATATGGAAGTTAAAAAATAACTTTCAAAAATGAAGAATACTTACTATTATTAAATAGCAATTTATATTGCCTCCGAGGCAATAGATCTACGTTCTTCACACCCCCACCCCCCAATTCTAGGCGTTGGAATTTTTCAAGGCAAATTTTTGCCATCATTTTATTTCATTTTGACATTTACTACCTTGACACTACGAAATATTGGTGAAACAATGAATGGATTAGCCAAATCCTTGTCAGAGAAACAATAAGAGTACCAAAATTTGAATGAAGGTTACTAATATTGAATGATTTTATGGATGAACAAGCTCTTATGGATGATTCTATCTATTTTTTTCCTTACGTGCATGCGCATGCACTCTACAATGCGTATTGCTTGACCAAAGAAAACCAAACTTTACCCGTTGTTCAAACCCCTAGAGCTTCTTTAGGCATTAGGGCCAACTTCCATGGGTATTCAAAATTTTAAAAATATGAAAACAACAAACTAGTTACAAAAACTTGTTTTTTCATAGAAATGTCCTGAAAAACAATAAATGGGAAATTGGAAATGGTGTTCTTGCAAGTTTCTAACAAGAAGCACAAAAAACTTGGACAGCTCAATATCCCAATATCACTGTGACCAATTCTTATTGCCCACGGAAGTAAAGGTATGTTCACACTTGGTTTTAAGAGGGTAGTAACAAAGGACCATTCGATGCATTTGGACACACTTTTAAATTGTTTTTATATTGCTAATACAGCTCTTAACAACAAGTGTGAACAACCCTTTAGCCCTTAAACGGTTAAACCTAGCTTATTTTCATGCACAGTTTCTACCGAACTACATGTAGTAGTTCAAGCGAGATCTGTCCACGACAACGTTCCAGCTATATTGACGAAGTGAGTTTTGAAAAAGCTATTGATTCGGTTTTAGCTTGTCAATAACATGAAAAGGTTTTATGCACACTCTTCTTAGTGTGAGCGTTTAGTTCTTGCTTTTGGTGATGCGACCTGCAGGCTGCAGTGTCTCCTTTTAAGTTGTTGAATTTGAAGCGAATGTCATAACAGTGTTAAATTAGGCGAATTTTGCTCTTAGGAATGAAGATTTTGCTGTACTTTTGGAGTTATCGTGGATAGCTAAGGTTTATGTACTCTGCATCCACCGTTGAAAACTCCATGTATTTTATTCTCATGTGGACACCTACAGCCCTCTTATCATTGTCCTCTTTGATGCTCAACTTCTGAGCGCCCCAGCGCCCCAAATCTAGTCTCTCCATCTTCACCAATTTGTTGTCTTTGATTGCCATAATTTTTTTGATTTGTGCTATGAAAACTTTCCAAATTTTTCATACAATTGCGGACCCTAAGCCTTGTGCAATATCAAAAGCTAACTCTTCTAAATGTTTTTTTGAATTTACAATGTCAAATTATTTGCAATGAGGTCCAACACGACACAAATTTGGCCTGGGCGCTTACAGGTTAAGATAGGAGGTTCTAAAATGGTGCACGCTCTAAAATGGTGCATCTCTTCAAATGTACTCAATTTGCAATTTTGCACATGTTGTTTTTCATAGCCTTTCAACAATGTACATGTCATGTACATTTGAGGAGGTGCACCATTTTAGAGACTTATGGCCTTTCCACTTCAAAATTTCATAACTATTCCATAAATCTCCAAAAAATATGAAACAACTTGGGTTAGATACCAATTCCCCTTGTCTTTCAAGGAAAATTTACTGAAAATTATTTCAAGGAGTTTTACCTCCCCAAAATTTAGTTTCAACCCTTAAATGCTCCATTTTAGAACCTCCTACCTTAGTGCAAGTTGTATCCACAGTGGCCTTCTTTGTAGCCAAGAGCATCACCACTGGTGTGTACTATGTGGGGGACAATGCTATTTTGTGAGCGTACGTAAAATGATGAGTTTGTGAGTAGTAAGCCAAAATTTGGCAAGTAGCCAAAATCATTTTGAACTCAAAATCAGTGAAAAAACTATAAAAAAAAGCAAATTTTTCAAAAGATACAAGTAAAAGTTTAAAATGCATAGTTATATGGCTCTATGTACACGGTTTTAAGTGAAATCAAGTATTTTAACAATAAATCAAGGCTTACTGCTGACAGATCCCTGCTCACAATATAGCATTCTCCACTATGTGGACTAGAAGTGGTGTTTATGGAGCAAGAACGCCTTTGAATGCTAGCCTCAACTGTTTCATGCAAACACTGTTTTTCAAAGGGCACGTTAGATAAAGCTTGTGTTGTTCTTGTCATATTGTGCCTTTCAACCTCCTTGCTACTTTGTCAATGTCACTAAATTTGTGAGAGTAAAACAATGAGCCATGAGTGGTGAGCCAAGACTCTATGAGCTAGAATTGATTGTGAGTTCAAAATCTATGGAGAAGTTAGAAAACACAATAAGGTTTTCAAAAGATGAAAGTTTAAAATGCTCAATTATAAAACCTTTTACATAAATCATGGGTGAAATTTAATATTTTGACAAAAAAATCCACAGCTCATAGCTCATAAATCCCCACTCACGGTTTAGCATTCCCTATAGAAGGGCATACCCAATTGGCAAGAATTTTTCTTGTGGATTTTTTAGGGTTCAAGATGGCGAGCACTCTGTTGAACAACTCTAGATTGTAAGCTCCACCCTAAATTCCAAGTGACACATACACCTCCCTCCAAATTTAGTGTAAGGTAGTAGCACCCATAACTATCAAATTGAGGGTTTTGAACATGACAATTATCAATAAATATCTAGCAAATTATGGGATCCTATTAGCAAGAGAAAAATGATGAGTTTGCACTCTCAAATGTATTATTTAGATACTACAAGAATAAGTTATGAATTCTTAAACAGTCAATTGCAATTGCACCTAATATCAACATTAAAGTTTCATGTTCACATGTTATACATCTTTGTAATTACATCTATTCACTTCCATAGATTTTTCAAGATTTCAAAGGTGATGGCTATGGGTACAGTGATGGTTATGGGTGTTGCTACCTTAGTATGGCCAATTTAATGTTAACCACTGGTGATGCATTTACACTGACCTAATTGTGTAACTGAATTTGAAAGCACCAAGATCTTTGAACCGAAACCAATAAGGGCATCTTCAATGCATTCATTGGGAATGGGGCGGCAAAAAATATGCTATTGTTTGATTGGTGTATAATTAGAATATAAGATTACTAACATTGATAGCGTATACAAAAACTTGTCAAATAAATAAAATAATACATGGTATTGGAAACTAGACAATCAAAATAATGGCCATTGAAAAATAGCTAAAGGACAAACAACATGGCAAACCATGTCTAGTAAAGATAACCCATGATAGTGGCACCCCAAATTTTCAAAATTTGGGGTGCCACTATTATGGACTTTCTTTATTAGGCATGGTTTTTGTCCTTTAGCTATTTTCAATGGTCGTTATTTTGATTGTCTAGTTTCCAATACCATGTGTTCTTTTCTATCTATTTGACAAGTTTTTGTATACAGTTCCAATGATAGTAATCTTATATTCTAATTATACGCTAGTCAAAAAATAGCAATTTTTTTGCCACCCCATTTCCAATGAATGCATTGAAGATGCCTTAACCCCTAAGCACCCAATTGACCATTTTCTAGTCGCTGCCCATTTTTTTTGGGTTGCCCAAGACACAAAAAAAAACTTATTCCTATTTTTTTGGTAATAGAAAATCAATCCTACTTTCCAACTTAACTTGAATCATATCAATCCAAGTTAAATTCCACCAAGGATAAATTTTCAAAAACAAACACTTCAATATTTGCTAGTGTTGTAAAATTTACTATTTCAGGAAACTAATGATGTTCTCTCCTTTCAAAACATTGCATTTTTGAAGTTTAGGATAGAATGTCTATTTTTGACCTATCATACCAAATTTTGAAATCTATGAGTAAAATTTGTAATTTTGGTGAATATTAAATTGTAAATGCTTCTAAATTCATTACATAAAAATCCAAATTTTTTTTGAGTGTTTGACCATATGGATGATTACTAAACATTATAATTCTTATTTTCTCTTTTGAAGCAAACTTCATCAAAGTTACAAAAATACCATTTTATAAAGCGTCTATCTTTTGCCCTTACCCCCTTGGGCCTTTAAGGGTTAAGATATGTTGAAATTAGGGCTCAAAGTGTGTATTTACCTTGTAACAATGCGTTTCTAGGTTTTCCTCGCTTGCATTCCTGACTCCTGAGGGCCTCACCCATTGCTCAGGAATTTAATTTGTTCCAGGGCCTTCCGAGATGACCGGGGACTCGGTAGTGCAAATCATCATCAGCTGGGCAGCGTGGCATGGGATGATAATTGATAGTAGCTAGAAAATAGGGGGCTTCAAACATGAAATCCGGCCTTCGAACTTCTCACCTCACAGGATCTAGCTCACTAGTGAATTGTTTTCTTTTCCTTGTTTTCCCTCGCACTCGTAAAGTCTGAGACATCCGTGAGTTTGCGGAAATTTCTGCAAAAGAAGTTCGAGGGTTTGAGGACGTAGGCGAATGAGTCCCGCGAAGCCACAAAAGTGAGTTTCTAAAGTTCACTCCTCAAGTGCATCACATTAGGAGTGAAGTCTAGAGGTGAGTCACGTCAAGGTTCACCAATGAATTCACACAAGTGAATTGCAACGTGAGTTACCAAAAAAAGTTGATGTTTGAAGCCCCCTAATGCCAAAGAGCAGCAGCAAAATAGTAAGCATCGCAGTGCACAACAACTTTGCAGTTTGAATGTTTCAGGTAGCTCTTAACCCCTAAAGGACCACTTGTCCCTATAGGGGACAAACAGGATTTTGGGCATGTACTTATGGCTAAACTATTTTGTGTAATTTTTTGAAACTTTTAAGGAAGATGGGGAATTCAAAGATCTGTGTGGTCTATCTAATTTTTTCCTCATTCCAACATTTATTGAAGAAGTTAAAAATGAATTTATGAGAATTTTAGTTTAGTGGGCAGCCCAGAAATTTCTTTAAAACTTGCATTTTTTTAAAATAAAAATTTGAGGTTAGTTCTTTAGACTTACGTATATGTGGGAAGCTTTGAATCATTCAATTCTTATTGATGAGATAACAGTTATGAGAAGAACTTTTTAGTTTGCGGGTAGGTGTGGAAAATCTCAAAACTATGTCTATACATGAACTAAATCTTCTCATAACTGTTATCTCATCAATAAGAATTGAATGATTCAAAGCTTCCCACACGTACGTAAGTCTAAAGAACTAACCTCAAATTTTTATTTTAAAAAAATGCAAGTTTTAAAGAAATTTCTGGGCTGCCCACTAAACTAAAATTCTCATAAATTCATTTTTAACTTCTTCAATAAATGTTGGAATGAGGAAAAAATTAGATAGACTACACAGATCTTTGAATTCCCCATCTTCCTTAAAAGTTTCAAAAAATTACACAAAATAGTTTAGCCATAAGTATATGCCCAAAATCCCGTTTGTCCCTTGTAGGGACAAGTGGTCTTTTAGGGTTAACTAGGATTTAAATTTTATTTTTTCACTAATCACGCGACAGGCACCCAACAATGCCAGCACATAAGGAAATACTCCATAAAAATGGATAAGATCATTGATAAGCGCATATTCATCCATATACTATACTAATATTAGTACATTTCATTGATGTTTTGGCAAATTTGGTATACTCTCAAGTAGGCAATTGGCAAATTCATCCAATTAACGCTGCTCTTGACCCCTAGATGCCTGAGGCACTATATTTTGGTGCCAACAATATTTTGAAATTCAATAAATCTAACTAAATTGTCATTTCATTTGTTTACATTTTTGAGCTGTTCCTTTTGAAGTCTATTTTTAGCATCAAAAATCTGATTTTGAAAAATGTTAACTATGATTTCTTTATTCAAGATTTTGTGTAAGGGTCTTGATTTTTTGTAGTATTTAGAGCTCTTAGAAATGAGTCTCAAATACACTAGATCTTGGAGAAAAATTTACACTAGAAACTCATTAAAAAAATTGTAAAAGAGACTTTGCAAAGCCGTAACGTGATTGGAGTTATGTATGTTATGTTCTTTAACCTTATATTTTTTTGCTAACCAAATTATTAGATTCAACATGTGAAAAGAGGATTGAAAGACCTCAAGTCATTTTTGCAGTTTTAACACCCTCATGATCAATAATTATAATCTTTCTATCCATAAGTGGTATTATTGTGTTTTTTCCTACATGATCTCCAACACATCTAGTTTGAATGTGTATAGTTACAATTTAGAAAATTTGATATAGCTTATTAAAATTTTAGTTTTTTGTTCAATGTAGAGCAAATCCCTAGGAGCTCAAAAAAGGCCTCAAGCATTTTAGGGGTTAACCCCTACAGGACCAAGTGTGTTTAACAAGCACTTGAGAACTTGGGTACGGTCATACAAAGTCAAATTTTATTTGATGTTCTCAAAGTTGTTACACAAGATGTAAACATGTATCCCCCAAGTGGGAATGTATTTTTTTCCCAATCAGATGCTCAATTCAAAAGTTATGTTGCCCAAATTCTTTTGGGCAGCTTGGGAAGTTTGGGCATCTTTGGAGAATCTTATGCTAAAACTCTCATCCACTTTTAAAATTTGGCAAGTATGTAATTGATAAGATATGGTATATAATTACCAAAAACCAAAAAAAAAAAGAGCTCTCAAATAAAATTCTAAGAGGAGTAAAACTTTTTTTAACTTTGTTTGGGCACTTTTAAGAAAAACTATTTTCTTCTAACTTCATGCTCTATTATCTTGCAACCTCCAAATTTAAAGCTCTTAATTTTTTTTTCACATATTTGAATGGTTGTCTCTAAATTTTCACCATTTAGGTTCCAAATAAAAGACTTCTTCACTGCACAAGAAATCATGAAAAAATGACCAATGTATTGCCAATTCACTTAACCTCCTTGCATTGTAGGGTGATTTAGAATAAGCTAGGTTCTATATTTTTTGTTTTTGAATTGTTTTCATGAGTGAATCTAACATCATTTACTTATGAATGGTCAAAGAGCACATTTTTGTGTAGACCAAAAATTTTACTCTATGATGGCTCAAAGTTTGCTAACCTTGTTTTGCAAAAATGAACAAAATTTGTTTTTCTAGTGGTTTTTCTACTTTAAATGTTATAATCTTACAATCCTTGTGGTTAAATGGGCTGAATTTTTTTGCACATAGTTTTTTTTTTTTTTTTTTAACACACTTTTGTAAGACTAAAATTCATAAAGAAATAAATATGTTTTCAAGTTTAGGCAATGCACTAAAAGGTGACAGTGTTTGAGATTTTTTCTCAAAAAACATCCTTGGTTCTTTAGGGATTAATGACTTTTTTTGGTACTCTTTTTTGTTCTTCATAGCTCAACTAAATTAGAATCTCTTGTGCTAAAGTGGGACTTGCAAAGATAGGACGTAGGATGTAGTGTGAAGTGTGAACCACCCCTTAGATTTGGAAAGTTGAGTGGGATATGAGACATAGGGCTCAATTATAATTAGCAACTGGATGATACATAGAAAGTGGCCTCAGGTAGATCACTCTTTGTATATTTGGGTGCCCCCCGTGCGACAAGGGGGTCATTTTTAGGGGGCTATTTACCTCCCGGGCATGAATAAAAGGGTCCCTTTAATTACATAATTTTGGTTATGAGCCTATTTAATGACACCCTATAATTACTTATAAGACCTAGACACTTCTATTTTTTTCCACACTATATTATTTATATTTCAAATGTAGTGGTTAATAACTTTGGACAATTTTTTTTCTACAACATGAACATAGAGAGCTTAGGTAAAGCCAATTTTCCAGAAATGAACCCACACACAACAAGATTGAACAATAATGTCCATATGCTCTCTTGCACACACAAAAGCAAAGTCTTTGGGGGCAAAACGGAGTCAGCAACCAAATTTCGTGAAATGGTAAGGCTAGAACCCTAAAATTTTAATGTGCAAATCCTTACAGGTACTACCTAGACGAAAAAATGTCCTTCATTAACCATTCATCCGAGTGGCTTCAACTTTTCATCCAACACATAGTATACCATGTGCCATACTAAATACCTTGGACCAAGCCTAGTATACATAGGATACTTGATGGTACCGTAAAACCAGCAATCAACCCCTATATTACTTTTACAAAAAATTAATGCACCACTATAAACAGATACCTATATTATTTATATTACATTTATCAATTTGAGTGCTCCCTAATTTACTTGTAAGTTTTTTATAAATTTTATCTCCAATGAATAATTCCTTTGCTATATTATGTCGCATGTCATTTCTAAAATGCGCCAAGTGATCCACCCGGGAAAGTGGCACCTTGTCTAGTCCTTTGTTCTTGAGGATCACTTCCACGTCATCCACAAGTGTTGGAGAAGAATGTTGCAACAAAGCAAGAGTATTCATCTACTGGACAAGTCTGGAACATGGTATTTGTTAGTTTGGGAAAAAACCTTTTCCAAAATGGATTTTAGGGATAATAAATTTTGCATTTATGAGAGTGTTTTGGTGGTTTAAAGCGATTTTTTTGATAATTCCTTCAATGTCTTTCATCACTAATGTAAGGTTTAGAAGAAATCATCATAAAATTCACTTTAACCCCTAAAGGACCATTGTCCGTTCAACGGACAAATGGGAATTTAGGCATGTACCTATGGCTAAACTACTTTAAATGATTTTTTGAAACTTTCATTGAAGGTGTGGAATTCAAAGATCTACGTGGGAATGTAATTTTTTCTTCATTTCAACATTTATTGAAGAAGTTATGCATGAAAATCTAGAAAATGCTACTCTCTGGGCAGCCAAAAACTTCTTTAAAAATTTTATTTTTTTCAAAAAAAAATCTGAAATAGGTTCTTTAGACTTATATAGACCTAGGGAGCTTTGAATCATTCAATTTTGATAGATGAGATGAAAGTTATGAGGAGTTTTTGTTTGCGGGCAGTTCTAGATTCTCTACTCTAAAATAAACTTTGAAGTCCTTTACTTTACTCAATTTTTATTATTTTGGAATAAAAACAAAACCAAAGGATGTAAATTGTTTATCACAACATTATAACCGTTGGGATTTGCATTTTTCATTTTAATAATTAAATTCTTAACAATGTAGTGTTTTGACTCATTCTCTACTTCTTTTTACTTACTAATTTTTCCCATGTGTTATATATTTCCAATTGATTTGAAAATTCTCCCACACATACCTAACTTGGTCTCCTGCATGGGAAAAATAAACCTCAACTTTGTGTAGAGGAGTTTTTTTGATCTAAGAGTGGTCAAAGCCTTCTGAAATTTTTGGGCAGTAGCAAAAAAATACTTTTTTTTGCAATTTAGATGTAAATATCTCACTCCTTTTTGTATAGATTGAGCTGATTTTTTTACCACGTGTACCTCTTGTAGTCTATTGTAAGATCTTAAGGTTGAATTCTTGTAAAAGACTTTTTTTCTTACCATTGTACTTGCTTCCCCAAAAGTGGCAGTTTTCTGTGCTTTTTGCAGAAAAAATGGCTTGGTCCTTTCAGGGTTAAATCACCAAAAAAATCTTAAAAGTGGTGAAAATCCAAAAGTCCCAATATTGGTATTTTTTCCTAATCAAATATTATTGCATTTTGGAGCCATCCTAATTGCAAGCCCCAAAACTTCACTATCTTGTTTGCTAATGTGGCTATATTAGGGGTAGTCATGGCTTTTTGGAGAATGAAAAGAGAATGGAGATTGAGAAGTTGTAAAGATAAAAGAGGAGCCAATAGGAGCTCATACTTTGTGAAGATGCTGTGACACCCAATTTGTTCATTTTGTAAAATGAGAATGGGGAATGATTACCTACTTTCAAAAGATGCAATAATTAGTGCACTCTCCACCAACGAGAGCAGTCATTGACTAGAAAAACAAGCACGGCAAGGTGAAACATAGGTTGCAATAGGTGATTAGAAACTTCTCTTGCTAAACTTCTCACCGTGGGGTGGTGAGAAGTTTCATGCGTTAACAAAAATGGAAGCTCCAGCAACTAACAACAAAGCGACAAGTTTGCGTTCTCATTCTCCATGAGCGACCAAGAAAGTGTTGTGACTACCCTTATTTATTGGTGATAAGGCAAGTTGAAATATTGGTCGTACCCCAAGTGTGAACACTTCAATGGACAAAACTGATATTTCAACCAATAACATTTGAGATAATTTAGTCCAGTGGCTAATCTGAAATCTGAAACGGGCATGAGGCCCGGTTTAGACTAGCATCCAGCCGAGACAGGAAAATCGTCACCCCATCTAGTGTTTCTACCAATAGAATTTTTTTTGTGTAATCGCGTGTCATCCAAGAGTGTGCCTCTGCCGGACAAGTTTGGTACCACCCTTGGAGCAGGCCCCAAATCTTCATTGTCTTGGCCGCTAACGTGGCTATTTAGGGTGGTCTCCATGGTGGTGAAGATGGATGTAAAAGTGCCGGACAAACTCACAGTCTGAACCCAACAGCAAAGAAAAGCCAAATTTCAAACAATCACGTTTGAGAAATTTTCGACCGGACGCTAGTCTGAACCGGGCCTGAGGCGTAGTGTGAACCGCCCATAAGGCTTAATTAGTAACTAATCATGACACCCGGTTTCACAGGCCGGCGAATCTTTATAAAGGAACAGGAATGAAACACTAGGCTGTGTTTCCATAGGAGTCAACGCCAAATTCTCTCGCTCCTAGTCGTTCCCTGGCCCCGCTTTTTTTGCCTTTATATTTCCTATAAAACGCCCGGTTTCCACGCACCAAACACGAGGTTTGGTTTACTGCACTGTTGCACTGTTGCGCATATGTGTTTGTGGGGCCAGGGAAGAAATTCTCTGATTTTATCAGTATGCAAATGTAAGTAAAAGTGTTGAAATTTACAACGGCACGAGATTGACATTTGAAAATTTAATATTGGATCTTGTGTTGCCTGTTGCTTGGCCTGATGTTTGAGGACGGTTGTTGACCTTTGTTCCATCTAGCCTTGCACTTCAAACTTGACATTGATACTTCAAGAGATTACATCTATTTGTGAAGGGCCCTCAAAACTCTAACTTGCCCTCTAGTCATGCACTTTAAACATGGCCCTTGCATTTCAAGTGTGCCCCATAAATAGTCATTTGATAATTTACCAAAGGGAATATAGGATATAGTTCACTAAACTTTGGATGAATAGTGTTTTGAAGGGTCATTGCTTTGACTCACTAGAAAGAAGTGCCATGAGAAAATTTTGAGGGGCCCCAAGCATTTCTCATCCATGCTTGGCATGTGTCAAACCTTGCTAGTGTAAGGCTGGAGAAGCCCTAATATATAGTGTATATATGTAACCTCAAGTCCTTTACAATTAGGTTGCTGTACCTTGAAAAGTTACCCCATGTCTCATTGTTTGGTCACTTGGAAGCACATGTAAGCTTAATTCTTTACATAATAAGATTTCACATGATTCATGACACTAGACAATATCAAAAAATTTTTACAACGTTGTTGTTGTTGCCAAGTCCTTATTGTTGTTCAATTCTTTGGTTGAAAATTTTATTAACAAAATTTATTGTAATAATAGTAAATGTTTATATAGCATAAAATTTTGAGAAATTAGTGTGGGGCAACCTAAATGCATTAGTGTAGGACGATTTTTGATCTGTCTCGTAGTCTATGTACTTCTTCGAGGCCGTTTTGGTTGCAGGATTTTATTTTTACCTTTGCAATCTAGGCAATGAAACCTCTTTCATTTCGTTCCATTTTTTCCTCTTTTTTTTTTGACACATTCTTTTGTTTGGTACCACATAAGATAGAAAATGACCATCTACAAAATAAGTTTCTACCCCTGCTTGTCGGAAAAGGCTGTGGTTTTCCAGATTTTTTTACCCTGACCCTCCAAACACGTATGTGCAGTTTACCAAGCCCAATGCCAAGCTCAAACATGAAAGCCCTAAATCCAGAGAATAGCTTTTCCGAACACCGAGGCCGCCGGTACGCACTATTCACCGCACTGTTTACTGCACTGTTCACCGCATTGTTTACTGCACTGTTCACCGCACTGTTTACTGCACTGTTCACCGCACATTGCCCATGTAGCGTGTTGTACGTTGCAGCATCGCCGTCTCGTGATGAATCAAATCTTCACTTCCCTCACAACAGATCAGATACTGAAGTATGAGCACCGTGACGACCAGGCCGACGCCTCCTCCGTGACTACCCTCCTTTTTCCGTTACTGTGCAAAACACCTCACTTCATTTCCAGTTTCTACCAAGTTTTGTGAAGTTAAGTTTTTTTGTTTTTACTTGCTATTTTTTATATTAACTATCCCTACGACCACAAGTGTCCATTGATTGAACAATGAATGATTTTCAAAATTAGTCTTAATTTTCCCGGTAACCAAAGAGATTTTCATCATACATGCCATCTTCTTTGGGGAGGGGTTGAATGTTGGGTAATAGCTTATGGATGTTGAGAATATGTGAGTAAGTTGTGCCTCTTCTTCTTGCCACCAAAATGAAAAGTTTGTGTATAGATGCAACATGAAAATGTCAAAAAAATAATAATTTGTTTTCCCTCCACGAACGCCAGTCTTGTAGTGCAAGACACTTTAAATCAACAAATTATTAATAAAAAATGTTTAAAAAATTGTCAAATTTGAATGTTAATAACTTGTTTTTGACAAACAATAGTTTCAATATGTTTTTGTAATTTTCATCCTAAGATTTTCTTGCTTACAATGACAATTATTTTAACTTCTTGAGAGGTGCTATGAATAGCTCATATGGTTGTTAGAACATCTCCTGCAAAATTTCTAAATGTTTAGGTCTCCTCAAATCCTCTCTATCCACTTTAGAGGGGATGGCCACTTGTATCCCCAACATTGCAACCCACTATGTATAGTGCCAACCAATCACAAGTCATGGAATATTTAAAAAGCAATAAAGTATGACCACAAGAAAATATAGCTTGTAGAGGGTTTAGAGACCCCTTCAAATAAGCCATATTTGAAGAGGAGAAGGCAAATGTAGAGGCTGACACAGCTAGAATTGGTTGCTTGTCATCTAGATTTGAGCGGAGCCTAGACATTTGGCGGGTTGCAAGAGACTCTTAGGTCTTTATTGGTTTATGCTGCCTTGCATTGTATACTCTCTTCTTAACGCTCCCCTAAGAGCATCTCCACCGGTTGAGCAAAGACGGGGTTTGAGCAAGTGAGCAAGTCACTGTTCACGATTTTTAACTCCACCGATGACACACCTCTCTCAAATTCTTGAGCGGCCTTGCCAAACAGAGTGTTGGGGACGAGGAGCTGCCGAGCCTGAGATGTTTTATAGCATGCTGGATTTATGGAGTGGTTTTGTCTCTTTCTACGAACTGCGCACCATTAACTCTTGTCCATGGATCCTACATGCATGTGTAGCACGCAAAGCACAACTTGATCAGAAATAGAAACTAACTAATCACATGACACATTGAAATTGGAGTGAATTGGTGGACATCGGGATGATTACCAAGGCACATTTGCCTCCACAACCCCTCCAAAATTGCTCTGACACGTCTGTTTTTCTCCGGGTCTCCGGACTGGTGGAGATGCTCTAACGAGCATGAATTCCCAGCTGCACTCAAAGGTCGCGGCAAAAGCAAGCAAGACCATTCAACGTACGGTGAGGCTAGAGAGCTTTGCAGGTTGACACTTCAATATATTCTCCCATGCAGATCACTCATATCTATATTGCATAACTCCCCGAGGTCAACACCTTGGTTTTCTCCCCAAGCAACTCAGTCATAACCCACGTTTCATAAGACTAAGCTCGGTTCTTTTGAGTGCCTCTCTAAGGTTGGCCATTGGTTTGTTGTTGAAGACCTTGTCAGGACCTTTTTCAACATGTTTTCATTTCTTTGTGGGGGCAGAGAGGTTGATGTAAGTTCGAAGTTCGAAGCAATGTGCGGGAAAAATCGGCTTGTAGTTCATTCTTAGCCGGTGGAATTGGGAAAAAAATCACTTGCATTTTGAAATTGCTGGCAAAAAAGCCGGTTAGATTTTACTATAAAGTTTAAATATAGTATACTATTATGTAAATTTAGAAAAACATCTAACATAGTCTAGCAAAAAACCAATTGAGTAGGGAAAATGCTAGTTTTTAGCTAGTGAAGTTCAAATAATTCCCAAACATTGGTTTGAAGTCCAAAGTTCAAAATAATTTCAAGATCGTTTAGTAAAGGGGGCCTAAAGTTGAGGCCACTCTAAAAACCAAGAAGGTTTGCAATCCTTACCCCTACCTCTTCTCCTACTTCAAGGCAGCTTTCCATGGGGGCTAGAGGGGTCCAGGCTTGGACCTCCACCCTCTGATTTTGCAAAAGTTGACTTACATGCCTAGACCTTCTAGACCCATAATTGGAGTTAGCTTTCTAAACTGTAGGTCTCATGAAGATTTTAGAATTTTTTCTCTGTTATGCCTGTGGTCATTGGTCAACCTGGATGGGCTTCCGATTCCGATTACCCATGGCAAGGTACCCTTACACTATACGTCTTCTCTAAATTGTTTGCACATATGACTCACTTTTAACCAACCAAATTTACATTGCAAATCCAAGGTAGCTCTCCTCTTAGGGCCTCCTTCCATGCAAGGGGGTGGGGGTGGTTTCATAAAAGGAGAATCGGGTTGTGGATGAAAGATCTCCAAGTTAGAGCTATCACTATTTATATTTGGCACTTCCATGTGGAAGGGATGGTGCAAATAGTTCTAACTAATGATAGGTAGAAACAAGAAAGAAGAAAAGTAAACCTCAAAAGTGATTGATAAATTTCTGAAAAGTCATCAAAATGACTAAGCCCTACAATAACTTCCATGAACACTAATTTGGAGAATTATTGTTGTTTAGCGCTCCTCCCAATCACCAATGCACATGGAAGGACGTCCTTAGTGCCCTTTAGGGCTATCCAAATCCTACCCACTCTCATTGGTTGAGTTCCTAGGTCCTTTTTTTTGGAGAGTCCAAGATATGAAAACAAAATTGATGTTCAAAAGACCATGTTAACACATTTTCAATTTTGAGAATTTAATCTACTAAAGATGGAATGCCACTTCATTTCTTTGAAGCCATGGAACCATTTGTTAGATTTTCGAATCAACAAGACAGATGGAACACGAAGTCCCACCACTACTGTATTTGATCTCCTTCTTCATTCATACTCTTTTGAAATTTTCAAGGTGTCTTTATTTTGTTGCTTCAAGGGCATTAAACATGGAAGGAGTGACTTCAATCTATTATACTCCTACTAAAATGAGTGTTTTAGGCAGGATCTTGAGGCCAAATGTGTTGAAATTTTGATTCAATGGACCTCAATTTTTAATAGCTTCAATTCCTCAAATTAATTGATCCACACAAGACCTTTTTTTGGGCCAAAAGAATGCCAAATTACACTACTTAAATATGAGAGCTAAAAATTGAGAATAGTATGGCCACTTTTGATTTAAAAAATTGGAAGGAAATCTTCCTAATTAAACAAAAACATTGTATTTTGTCAATGATTTAACAAGCATGTCACATTCAACTAAATTGGACTATCCAAAATTCACGAGTATCAGTTCAAAAACTATTTTTTGATTTGCAAGAAATTGAGAGGTACCTGATAAATATTCAAAGACAATTACAAAATAGTAAGATATGTGTCCAAATAAAAAAACATGTAGAACTGCAAAAAAAAAACAGACGGACTATGGAGATACCCCCTATAGTCCAACTTATTAATTTTGAGATTATTTTTATGTCAAAATAAGAAATAAAATCAAAACAAATTTTTAGCGTACATTTGCATATGCAAGCGTTGCAAATATACAACAAATATGTCTCATTTGAGACATGGTCAAGAGTTAAACTTACAAATGAAATGAATGACTAGTTTTAATCTTGGCCATGTCACAAATGAGACATGTTTGTTCTATATTTGCAATATTTGCAAATGTAGATGTGCGCTAAAACATTTTTTTGATTTGATTTCTTGTTTTGGCATAACAATAATCTCAAATTTAATAAGTTGGGCTATAGGGGTGTCTCCCTAGCAACCAAGGATGTCTCCCTAGTTTGTCCCAAAAAAATTACATGTAAAATATTGGAATGTGTTCAAGAAGCAAAAAAAATTCATATTTACATGAAAATTCCATAAGCAATAGGGGTAGTCACAGTTGCATTTTTGCATTCTCAATCTTCACAGAAAACCAATGTGGCGCTTCCTTTGCGACTTGCGCGCAAGCACAGTTCAGTGAAGATTGAGAATTTTTTTTATCAGAGCCCATGCATGAAGAAATGGGTTGAGAAAAAAATTTGCGTGAGAATTCTTACTGTGGTCCGCCTGTTTACTTGCTCGTGAATTTTTCTCACCCTCGCTTTATCTGCTCTTCCAATTGGTGACCGTGTTACCTTCCTCTAAGTAAAACATTCTCCATTCTTCATTCTCCATCACCCACAAAAGGAGTGTCACACCTCCTTCCATGGAGAATCGCTCCCATTGGCTCCTACATTCACTCAGCCATTTCTCAATCTTCACGAAAGATTCCGTCTCAGACCAACCGTGACTACCCTTATGTTACATTTGTCAAATTTCTATTCGAAATATACGTGACTGTACCAATACGTGGCTCCACGGTGACATTTATTTTCACCAGTTTCGCCCTCTCTGAAATTTGAATAAAAAAAAAGGGCGGGCCCGAAGGACGAAGGTAAAGAAAAGAGCGCCACCATCCGCGCGAAAGCGGAATACTAAATCCGACCCTACAGGGCTACGCCGCTATGGCTATGGCAGCAGCGTCACTCTGCGAAGGGTGTCCGGTGTCACGAGAAGAGTGATGCGCCCCAGGCTGCTGTCGTATCGTAGGCTTCTAAAGTTATGGCCCCTCGCTGGAGGTGCTGGCCGTGCTGCACCTTGTGATGGAAGCATTCCTCGGAACTCACGCCATCATGGCTCATGCTGATCGCCCCTCGCCCTACTCCGGCGGCGACTATATTTGAGCAATATTACCACCATGAACAGTTCATAAGTCGACAAACTTTCATGCCAATATAAGTCCCCCCTCACAGGTTCGGAATTCCTTATCTTCCACTGCCTTCGAAGCTCATTACAAGCTTTTTTGGAGCACTTCTCCTGCTCTTATAGCAGTTTGTAACAATCACGCCATGGCTCCCTCACAAGGTTCAATTTCGTTTTTGTTCTGTGCAGGCACTCTACCTCCTTCAACATCAGCGCACTGCGTTACTTACCATTGCTGACTCAGTGTTCATCTCCTCTTCAGTTTTTCTTCAGAGCATTCTCCATGTTATGCTGAATATTTTAAATACTGATTTGAAGCTTTCTTGATTGATTACCTGGATTCGTTTTTAAAAAAGTGCTGGATCTCCCTAATTCTTAGAGCAATCTGCAGCCTCTGCTAATTTTGGCATACATTTTCAAGCTCGTTGGAATATTCGGAGGTTGGAGACGTTACACTGTTTGTCACGAGTGCGCTGATGCTGATGAAGGCAGAGATTCTGTAGCACTGTCGCAGCTGTGTAGGTGATGAAAGCTTCTCTCACTGGAGTATTTTGAAGTTGAGCGCTTAGAGGAGCGATTCAAATCGTTTGTAACTTTAGAATAAATCGTGCGGTAAATCGCTCTACCTCATTCTGCCTTGAAATGTTTGCATGATTAGAAAGTGATGAAGATCGAGCTAGCAAATGAATAGTACTTTTTCTTATCCTCGGAAAAGGAACTGCAATTAAGAGTAGAGGTTACGTTCTTGATCTTGACGGTTGTAGGATTGAGAACTGATGATGCTTAAGTTGGTGTGGATTTTGAACTTGGAGTGCAGGTGGTTAGGGCGGCCGTTCTTCCGTTCGCATTTGTCAGGGAAAGCAGCTCCTGCTCATGACAGTTAGAATGGTACCGTCAAAGGTTTGATAACGAATACGACATTTGCTGATCATCTCGAGAAACTAAGATCTGGTCCTACAGTACTCTCCAACTCTAAAACATGTTGACACATGAGCCACGAACTTGATTTCACTGAACCTAGAAGTGACGGTCCTGTATTCTAAATCTATTGCAAAGATTCATTGAGTTCCTATGTTCCAGAGCCGATGTTTTGAGTTGCTTGATCATCAGTTATTGGAGACGATTTCATTTGCATCGCCGTGGCACATGTTCTTGCCTACCGAACTCTTCTACATCATTTTACTGTTTCTCTTGCGGACGAGCCGGCTGACCTGAGAATGACGCGATTGTCAAGCGAAATGTACTCTGATGAATCAGATTCAGGTCTTCGAAAGAGTGGCGACAGTGGATCTCTACATTGCAGAGGAGCAAGCAGCCTGCTTAATATATCAGTGAAAACTATAATGTTACTGATGTGGGAAACAGCACTAGCTCATTTTGCATTTAGCTTTGTACGTTCCCCACATCAGTAGCATAATACTTTTCTAAGGATATCACACTTGACGAAGATGGACGAAGGCCAGTAACAGAGACGAATCTGACAACTTGATTTTCTTTCATGAATTGTTTGTAACGATACTGGCAACTGATGCACTTTAGAGACCAATGCATTTGGCATGAACATATCTCAAATGACCATTTTGTATGAATAGTTATTTGTAGAAGCTTGTTTGAGCGGACGCTGGCTTTTAAGATTCTGACCTTTCACAAAACAGCAAACCAGAATCGCTTGGACCTTCGAATAAGTTGAAAATTTGCATCTAATTCATGCAGTCACTGTAGGATGTCAACTGCAGAGCTGAGAGGTCTCTCGACAAATGGCATTGACATCGCTCGTGATATTTGAGTTTTTGACGCCGGAGGGTCACCACACGAGCTTTGGCGTAAGTGAAAGAGGAAGCGATTTCCTTACTTCAGTTTGTATATTCTTTTTTTTTGCTTACACTGGAAATCCTATCTGCTCCCTCGCCAAGACCTGAGAGTAGTATCACAACTAGAATTTTGTTCTGATTCCTAGTTGATGTGAGCAGTGAGCACACTGACAGTTCTGCTCATGGTAACAATTCTTTTTTGATAAGTTTGTATTTCACAAGTTATTCCAATCAGTGCAAGATCCCTTCACACTAATTTGCATGAATCATGTCTAATTAGTGCGAATGTGTGACATGCATTTTGCCCATATTCTCCAGGTGTGGATCCTTGTCACAACCTTCTTGGCTCTCAAGTACCAACTTGGTGGTGGAGCTTTAGAGATGCAACGTCTTTCACACACTTTTTGGTTGAGTTATCAGGTATGTGCTTGCAAGATCCTTTGGAATTTTGGCCATTTGAACCTCTATATTTGAGATAATATTTATATACTGTAACTCAAGTACAATGAAGTAACCTTAACGGATATTACTTCATTAGTGTGCCACAAATTTACTTATTTCTTGAAGTTCTGAAAGTTAGCGCTATTAGTGCAAGATGTAGATTGTTTGCTAATATATTTATGTAAGGTGCAGTGATCGAAATAACTTATGTACTATGAAATATTCTCACTTTCAGTTTTACTAATATGTCATCAAACTAATTTGCATGGATCTTCTCCCCGGGGTGGCAACTCCTGTATAATGTGCAGGGGGACCGATTTAAGAAAAGGTAGAATGAGCACTTCTAAGAAATTATTATAACCTCAAAAGAGTTTATAATAACACTTTTGTAGGTAATAATGAAGTTTTAACACTAGGATTCTTAAATTTTTTTTAAAAGAGTATTTAAGAAATAATAAATTTTAATAATTTCAGAATTGAGCTGGGGATTGGTGCTACCTGTTTGAGAAATTCTTTGTATCATAAGTTCTTAAAATGATTTTTGAGAACCTGAAACTTTTATGATTAGTATAAAAATAATACCATTCAAATCATTTCAATGTCTTCTTTCTTACGATGTTCCTATAACCTACTTATAAAACAATTTGTTCCCTTCTTATACATTAGAAAAGTTAAGAAAGCCCCTGTTTTTAAATTGTGAGTTGCCACCCCAACATCTTCTCACTTTCAGTTTTATTGACAGGAGTTTCATATATCTCAAAAAATCGATGAACAAATGATTGTGAACAAGTTCACTAGTGAATACGCTATGCCATCGTGGCTTGTTCACAAAGTGACTTTCCTTTGTTTTTCACAAATCTTATTCACGTGAAAGATTTTGGTGCTAAAAGGCATATTTGAAACCCTCTAATATGTCATCAAACTAAGTTGCATGGATCTTCCGATGTCAAGTTACACGGCTCCTAATGCTTTGTATGGATTTCCCAATGTTTCGCATATAAATTATTATTTCTTGACTTGCAGGGTTCAAAAGTATTTGAATACGCTATTGATGCTCTTGGCCCCTTGTAAACAATTTGTGACGGATCAGAGTTAACCGAGTGTACACTAGTGATACGTTCGAGCCTGGTCCTGTTATCTACAAAATAGACATCCTAGGCCAATGGAATGTGTGGTGGTACTGGTCATTTTAATTAAATTGCGTCTCAAGAGTTCTGTGCAATATTTCATCTACTTGTGACACGTCAATAGGACTAAATAGAATACCTCGTTGCCTGCGGTTATTGACATGTTGTCCCACACTGAGCTGTTAACTGTATAAATCCTGAAGTTTCCAGACTTTAGTGTGGGATAAGTCATTGGCAACGAGTCATATAGATTACGAAGTGCTACAAGTTTACAACAATGAAAGCCAATGATTGCGAATGAAAGCTTTATTATGGTGACATTGGCTTAATTGTGATCTTTGTCTCAGCATGCGCATTCGTTAAACCAGGGTCTGTTGTGTTCAAAATGATGGTTAATTGCACAAATTTATTAACTTGCAAATTGTGATACAGGTAGTACCCTATTATCACTCCGCTCCTATTATTGCTTTTTTATTTTCAAAAATTCATATATTTTAGGGTTTAGTTTCAAATTCAAATCTACAAGTATTGCAAGAAAGGTCTTAGAGTCCTTTACTAATCATGAAATTTTTGTTCCATTTGACCAAAATTTGCAAAAGATATAGCATATTAACTATGAAGACCTTAGTTAGATATACAATTTATTGCCCCTACACCTTAACTAAAGCAATGTCAATTGCAAAATATCAAAAATAAATGAAAATTGTCAACTAAGCACTTATGGATGACCATAGAGGTTAAGGAAAGGAAGAAGTTCAAAGATGAAAATGACAAAATATTATCATGTATAACAATGAAAATCTCTAAGGAAGTGGTGAGGAAGTGATAATAAGGCAATTTCAAATTTGAGTTGAACCTTGACTTTACCTCATTGTACTTGATAAGTATTTCATACCCCACTCATTTAGGAATTTGAAACTTCATACAAAACTTTGACTTGATTATCTTGCAGATGAGATCATAACCATATCATTTGATATATTATAACTATTTTTTTATTGATTTTGTGTCTTAGGCCCAACGATAATTGGGTAAACTACCTATAACCTAACTACAGTGAAAATGGAAGATACCAAATAGTTTTTGAACCGATCATGTCTCTTGACCTCAATCAACAACGACAATTTCATACACCTTAAGTTCACGATTCTCACATTGTATATCAAAATGTAACAAGTGAGTTTTTGGAGTTCAAGAAAAGTGGTCTTAATTTGTGATAAACGTAAAGTGTGATATGATACATTGGAAAGCATGTTTTATCGTAATTATCCATTGGTATATGCAATGAAACATTTTATGCATTTAAGTAATTCCATTGCATACGTGATTGAGTTCGACATGTCATGAAATATAAAATCATATTCAAAGTGTGACATTTTTGAAAGTAGCATGTTACATACATTCATCCATGGATTTGTTAGTCTGTAAAATAGTCACATGATGTATTCAAATAATTATGCAATACCCAAAGTCCACAATCTACAATCGAAATACGCTTGAGAGCATTTGTTAGATATATGCAAAACCTTGGAAAATCTCTTAACTCCTAAACGCCCAAGAGGGTAAGGGCAAAACATAAATGCGTTTTGAAATGATACTTTTGTAATTTTGATGAAGTTTGCTTCAAAAGAGAAAACAAGAGTCATGATGTTTAGTAATTATCCATATAGTCAAACATTCAAAAAATGTTTTGGACTTTTGTTTAATGAATCTAGAAGCATTTACCATTTAATATTCATCAAAATTAAAAATTTTGTTTATAGAACTTGAAAGTTGGTATGATAGGTTAAAATTAAACATTCTATTTGAAAATTCAAAAATGCAATGTTTTTGATGGAGAGAACATCATTAGCTTCCCAAAATAGTAAATTTTGTAACACTAGCAAATATTGAAGTGTTTTTCTTTGAAAAATTCTCCTTGGTGGAGTTTAACTTGGATTGACATGATTCAAATTGGGTTGGAAAGTAGACTCAATTCCCTATACGAAAATATTTTTAAGCTTTTCAAAAAAAAAAAAAAATCATTTCGGGCAATCCATAAAAAGGACAGTGATCAGAAAATGGTCAATTGGGCGTTTAGGGGTTAATGTGTCTAGACATAATGTCATATTCATTAATTTGGGAAATTGATGGGTACCATTTTGTACCTCACCTTAATCCAAAATTGCCACCTTAATTCAAATTAAGTAGGTCACTTGAAATCTAATTAATTAACTTTTGTCCTAAATTTCAAAAGTTAATGAACTTTCTATCCAAAGTGAGTGTATTTTGGATAAGATTTATCTCATTTCATGTGAAAACTATCAACAAAATCCAAATTCAATGAATATGGCAATTTTTGTAAAAAAAAGCCAGAGCCCCACTTTGTATGCTTTTTTCCAAATCAATGAATAAGACGTTACATGAAAAGTTGCAGGATACTCCATAATTAGTTCATTTATAACTAAATTATAATTGGAATATTCTGTTTGTTTCCTATGTAACTGTCTTTATGTTATAATTATTGAGAGATTCATAACATTTTTTTAAATTTAATTTTTCTAAATTGAAATTCTAATTTTTTTGTCACAGTGAGTTGTTATATTAGCCTTAGTAGTTTTTATTGGGAGCAACTAGGTGGACACCCCCCAATTGCTACGCAGACACCTTGCATAGCCAAATCTATTAAATTTGAGATTATTATTACGCTAAAATACAAAATAAAATCAAAGAATACTTAAGCGTACATATGCACTACAAACATACAACAAATTTGCCTCATTTGTGACATGGTCAAGAATCAAACCAGTAAATGAAGGGAGCAATTAGTTTAACTCCTAATTGTGTTGTGTGTTTGCAACAATTGTAAACGTAGATGTATGCTAAAGTATTGCTTTGATTTTATTTCATATTTCCAAGGAATAACAATCTCAAATTTAATAGATTTGGCTACAAGAGGTGTCCGCGTAGCAATTAGGGGGTGTCCACCTAGTCACTCCCTTTTTATATCATTCTTATCTTCTTGTCCTCCAAAACATTTTTTTGGTATGCACCTAATGGACTTTACAAACAACTCCATACACAACACTTAGGGGCTATTCACACCACGTTCCATGTCCCATCTTTGCAAATCCGATTGCTTTGCCAAATCCCAATTTAATTGAGTTATTAGCCCTTGAGCGTCCCACAGGCAATACATGGGGCGCTCATAATGCTCAAACCGTGTTGAGTTGACCGCTATAAACTTTTGAACCATAAGGTGGATTATTCTAAAATTTGTTCCATCCAATGCGGACCCTACCTCTTTCCATTTTCTAGCGATGAGATTGCTCCTATTCTCTTTCTCAGGAAGCAGTGCCACTTCATCTAGACAGCCTTCAAAAGTCCCACGTTTTGTCCTCGGTGTTGAAGGGTTAACCCTTGAGAGCCCAGGAGACATTGTATTGCCTCTCCAAAAGCTGAGTCAACGCAAGTTTGACTGCTGTAATCTCATTGCTCCTTTGGTCAAACCACCTCCAATCAAGCCCATCACAATGGAGATACTTTCTACTAACAATTTGTATGGTCCAATCTTGTAAATTGCAATTTTCAATCCACAGGGGGCACTTTGATTGCAAGTAGGTCGGGTTTTTCTAGTTTCAAGTCTAGGGGCTTAAGGGTTAAGGGTAAAAAAGAATAAAGAAAGGCATGAACATTTAATTCAAAAATATTGGTAGAAATTGGGCTAAAAGTTTAACAAAATGGTTGATCCAAACCATAAGTGAGGTCCCACCTTCTTTGCTGCAAAAATTCCCAAATTTTTACCCATGCAAGCAATTGGGACATGGGACTTGGGATGTATTGTATAGTGCCAAGTCTCAAATTTTACACCAATCAAATTCTCAAATTTTAGTGGGAACTTGGACATGGCGCATAATGGGAATTGTTCTATATATATATTGATATATCATGTACTATTTTATCAAGATTTTGAAAATGAGAATTTTACATATACGCCACATTTATCTAAATCCAAGCCATTCATGTAATTATTGGCTTTTTGAAATCTTTATATAATTCTAGGCTATGCAAAATATTAGAAAAACTCTCAATGTCTTGGATATATCTCCAAAACAAAAGGGATTCTTCTTTTTGGACTTTAATTGTGGCATATTTGAGATCAAAACAATGATGATAAGGGGAAATGACTTCTCATCCTCTTGTGTAACTATTTTTGGATGCATTTAGAGAATATACAAAGGATGTTGTAACTTTATATTTCTCTTTAGATGTTTCAATGTTTCTCTTATTGTAACATTTAGAATAATATTTTCAAAAGGTCAGATAATTTTTTTTAGGGAAAATTTCATGGATACCCTTAAAGTTTGCAATAATTTCATAGATACCTCTACTTTTTTGGAAATTTCACATATACCCTTGAACCAAAAATTTCAAGCTTTTTTTGTTGTGCATGTCATTTCCATTTTCCTTTGTGCGCACACTACTTCTTTCTAGTTATGCGTGAGCACAAGGAAGAAGGAAGGTGGTATTCACAACAAAAAAACGCTTGAAAATTTTGGTCCAAGGATATTTGTGAAATTTCCAAAAATGTAGAGGTATTTATGAAATTATTGCAAACTTCAAGGATATCCATGAAATTTTCCCTTTTTTCAATATATCAATGGTAAAACATTGATGTTAGCAAATGTGGTTCATGTACTTCAAAATTTTATGTAAAACTCTAATCTCCCAAAAATCACAACCATAAACATGTCTAGTTACATGTATTCATGCAAATGTTATCACTTTAATCCCTAAGCGCCTAGGCCATTTTCACCAAAATCAAGGTTTTGGGAGACTTATAACTTTGATGCAACATATTTCAAGTCAATCCAATGATCCACATAAAGTGACCATTGAAAATAATGGAACACCTACTTAGAAAAAAACTTAGAAAACAACTTGCAAATTTTTGGAACAATTGTCAGTGGAAGATGAGAGATTCATAACATTCAGTAGCACCCAGAAGGCTTGCCCTCCTTACAACTAAAGAGTGTGGAATATTCCACACCCATCAGTAGCTAAAAGGACACTTGATTGCATTTGTCAAAGAGTTTATGAAAAAAAGACTCAGTTTAGTGTAGATACGTCAATCTGGAGGCCAGCCATGAAGAAAACAAAAAAACTTTTTTTGTTTTTTGTATTTTTTGTATCAGAATGAAGTTTGTGGATGGTATCTGAAGGGAGGCACTGAATGTTATGTTAACATTTGACACCTCCGCAATCCGCGCAGGGAAAAGCATCAGTTTCACAAGAAGAGAGAATCGAATCAAAGAACAACCACCGGCATGATCGCAGGCGATTTTCTGTTCCTTATTTCGAATCATTTTTTTAAAAGAAACGTCTCCAGCTATGGCGGGCATAGCCAAAGGCGATAGATCTTGGCTTCATTCCAACTCTATCCTTTTCCTCAGGCTCATGTCAAGCGCTCCCTGAGCTTATCAAGTTCGTCATACTGACAATTGTTAGCATAAAAATCAGCGTCATTCGTAACAATCTAAAGCAACTCTCTGTTCCATGCAGGCTTCGCAGAAGCATCGAGCACCGCAATCGCCTGACCCTCGGTCTGCAATCTCAGACAAATGCAGCGGAGAAGATTTCAGAGCATGTTATTGGTCGGTTGGAGGGTTTTGTCTGCTGGAGGTTTCAGATTGAAGAGGATCGTTGGTTGATGAAAATGTCATAATATTGTCTTTTTCCACCGAAGTTAGAGAGAAGCTCACTTGTAGCGACCAAGATTTGGGATCACCTCCCAAGGTGACTAGCCATTGGACAAAAACCCTTCCTCTCACATGAAGTGAGGTAAAGACAAAATCATGTCAATTAAGAATAAAAGGAAATAAAAGTGCTCTTCCACTGGACGTCCAATACCTAATGTGAAAACATACATTGGACGGACAAATCCATATTGACATGATAACTTTCCCTCCAAACTCAATTGGATGAATCATTGGACAAGGGCTTTTGTCCAGTGGCTCCAGACGTCTTGGTCTAGCCTTGTTCAAACTAGTGACCGATCAAGACATTGAAATTGACATTGTGTTTGGTGTTACGTCCAATAGAAACTTTTCGGTACAATCATGTGTCATCCAAGAGAGTGCCTTTGCCGAACAAGTTTGGTATCACCCTTGAAGCAAGCCCCAAAACTTCACTATCTTGTCCTTTGACATGGCTATATTGGTTGGTGAAGATGGATGTAAAAGTACTAAACAAACCCTCAATCTAAACCCCTGCAGCGGTTGAAACCCAAATTTCAACCAATCATGTTCAAGAATTTTTTGGCCAGTCACTACTCTGAACCAAATTCCATGTTCTCCAGTATCTCTGGCGCAATCGCTCATCCTGATCTAAAACCACCGAAATATGGTGACAGACCAGAGCAAAACAGTTGTTTATAACCCCCAATCAAGCTGCTAACATCTGCAAACAGAGATCAAACATCGAGGCATACGCGCAACGTCCCTATATAAACATACACAGAGAAAGAGGCCATTAACTTACTTGAGGATCGCTCACCCCGTTTAGTTTCAGAGTTTTATCTGTCATTTTTGTTGTCTGAGATAGCGGTTGTCTTTCGCACTTGCTTTTGAAAGCCTTTTTGCGGTCGGTGTACTACACGTTTGCAAACCCTGCGTGCTCGGTGGTATTAGGAGTTTTAGCCAAAGTTCATAAGTTGCAAACTGTTTTTTCTCAATTCGATCAGCTAGCATTGAAGTAGTGATCGGTTCTTCCCGGACCTTGTTTTTAGCTGAAGTTTATAAGTTGCAAACTGTTTTTTCTCATTTCAATCGGCTAGCATTGAACTAGCGGTCGGTTCTTCCCGGACCTCGTTTAGGACCATCCGTTCCGTTCCGAAGATGAGTGTGTCAACACAGCTGTCGAACGGGACAAAGCACGCAATGAAGGTGCGGGTCGGCACTGGGCGCCATGCTTCGGAGCTGGCGACGGTGGAGGCAGGAGGTGAGTACACCATCGGCGTCGACTACAATGCCACGTACCGCGAGTACACCGTGGGCATCGACGCTCCTGGAATGGCGAAGTTCATTGTGGATACCGATGACCTCTGTGACAACAAGTGCATCACCATCAAGGAAGACTCCGATTGCAAGGTTGACGTGCACAAGGAGCCCCGGCACGTTATCCTCAACACAGCCACGATTAATGCAGCACCGAACAAGTCTGGGAAAAAGAGCAGCTGGTTTCGGTCGTGGATGTCGAAGTAGACGCGTTTGCTCTTCACCTCTTGCACCATCTCCTGCAACTCCTATATCGAGTATTTGCCTAACTAGAAGATTTGTGTCCCAGTTCGTGTTTCGTAATTATCTAGTTATACCAAATTTTTCAGGTGATGGTCATACTGAAATGTGGAGGAGTGTTCTACTTTTGTGCCTCACCATGGCTATGGCGATATACAAATATATGTATACTAGTTTACGTGTCTGTTGTATTAACAAAGGCAATAAAAATATCCTTGTAATAAACAAATTGTTGTAAAAGCAATCTTATTCTTGTGTTCTTCCATCTCTATGTCCACTATCCATATGTCCTTATTTTTGTGCCCCCTATTGGCTGAGAGAAAGTTGTGGTACAACTGCCAATGACTTGTTAAGTAACTTAGACGTGCTCCCTATTCACCTCTTTCATCATATCTCGCAATTCTTGCACCAGCTCCTGCAACTCCTATATTGAGTGTTTGCCTGACTACAAGATTTGTGTCCTAGCTAGTGTTTTGTAACTATCTAGTTATACCAAGTTTTTCAGGTGATGGCCATACTGAAAAGCAAAGGAGTGTTCTACTTTTGTGCCTCACCATGGCTATGGCGGTATACTATATAGATATATGTATACAATAATTGTTGCACTGTGCAGTCGGGTGCAGCAATCTTACCAATTGCCTATTTTAGCCATTCAGTTTTTTTGGTGAAACATGGAATATAATTGAAATATTTTGTTAAAAAATATATTAATGCATCATTATGTAATACCAAGCAAGTATACCAAATTTCAATTCCTAAAAACCAAAACTCCACTTTTGGTGAATTATTTTGTAAGAAATTCATGGTTTGCACCATCTCCCACCACTCCTGTATTGAGTATTTGCCTAACTACAATATTAATTTTGTGTCCTAGCTACAACAGTGTTTCATGACTATCTAGTATACCAAGTTTTTCAAGTGATGGCCATACTGAAGAGCGGAGGAGTGTTCTAGTTTTGTGCCTCACCATGGCTATGGCAATATACAATTATATAGATGTATACAGTAGGGGGTTCAAATATCTCAAATAAACAATGAACGAATGGTTTGTGAATGATTTGTGAACGAGTTTTTGTTCACCGGTGAATATGATGTCACGATCTCAAGAGGTCGTCATGGCTTGTTCACAAAGTGCCTTGGTTGGGTTATTCACCAATTTCATTCACGTGAACAAAATTGGTGGGGAATGGCATATTTGAAACCCCCTAATAACTGTTGTACTATGTATTGGTGCCAATGAGTTAAAATAAAGGGAAATTTTTTATGGATACACCTAATGTTTGCAATACATGTATAAATACCCCAAGTTCTTCAAAAATTGCACAAATACCTTTGGACCATAATTTTAGGTGTTTGTTTTGTTATGCATGCTACTTCCTTCATGACCAATGTAAAAGTAAGGAGTGCAATAGAATAGAAAAGAAGTAGTGTGTGCACAAGGAAGAAAGAAGTAACATGCACAATATAACAAACGTCTAAAAATTATGGTCCAACAATATTTGTATAATTTTTGAAAAACCAGGGGTATCTAAAAAAAACCTAATCTTTTCTATATATATATACATATATATATATATATATATATATATATATATATATATATATATATATAAAAGAAAATACATCTGCATTTCAATTGGTTGAGAGAGTGTTGTGGTGCAATTGCCAGTAACTTGTTATTTACGTTTGGTGAAGTGACTCAATTTAATTAATTGGTTCAAAAAGAGTGTTGTGGTGTAACTTCCATTGATATGTTGTACTTAAATGTTAGCCACCACAGGAGAGAGGGGTGCATGCATAATGTGGTTTACATTGAGTCCTTTTAGCAAAATATCAACACAAGAGAGGAGTACCTGCATAAAGTGGTTTACACTGGCTAAGTCCTAGTGGAGGACCAATAGAAGAGAGAGGGATACATGCGTAAAATGGTTTACACAAAGACTTTACTTTGAATCAAGTTGTTTCTTTCTTAGTACAACAAGTCCCTAAACTTGTCTATACTAATAATAGGCTTGGTTCCATTAGTTGGGTAGTTGGGTGTCTATAATATAATAAAATCTCTATTAGTTGGGTAGTTGGGTGTTGCTCCAAGAAGATTAAGTGGCAGTTATGTGACGGTTATTCTTGTTTCTATGGTTATGTGGCGGTTATGATTTACCTTGGGGATGGGGTATACACGAGAATAGGGGGTGGTTGCCTAAAGAAAGAGGCGAAGTGTGCAAGTAAGCATAGTACAAGTAAACTCATTGGAATGGAAAGGAGAAGAATTTTGAAAAAGGTGATTATGAAGAAGGTCATGTTAATTTTTTTGCAAGGACCCCCTCATGTGATGGCCCTCCGCCGGAATGGTGGGTACAAGGGTCCACTAGTAATAATATAATAGATAGTAGAGTACCAGTAAATAATAAATTTGAAAAAACCGGTTGAAAATGAGAAATGCCGAGTTTCGGCAGGTGACGCTCAAAAAATCTCCCGGAACACTGTTTTGAACAGCAAAACACGAAGTAGAGCATGTTCGTATAAATTCTGTGTTAGAGTACATTGCAGGCCTATAGTGCATGGCAAATATCTACACAAATGCATGTTGCAGGTCCTCCGCTTCGGCACTTAAAACGCGCTTGACATAGGTTTTGTCACAACAAAGACTCGGCTACGGATCACAATGCGGTTGATGAAGAACCCGGAGACGACCATGAAATCGACGCGGGATATGTCGATTCTGCTCACGTCCTCATCGTCGGACTCTGACTCTTGGAAAAATGACAGATTCCATGTACTGCTCGACGAACTTCTCGCTCTGCGAAACGCGGAAGATCCTCGGCACGGGATGGAGCGGTCGAAGGTGTGAGAGATGATTTCTTGTACTAAAATCTCGATCTCGGGAATGGCCGCACTCAGGCTCTCGAGCTTCATGCGGCAGAAATACGCGAACGGGCTGTCTTCCGCGATCACGAGTTGCTCGGGATACTCAATGGATTTCAGGTACTTGTATTGGCCGAAATTGTCTTTCCTCTGTTGCTCCACGTCAAGAAACCCTGACGTTTCTTGCAGATCGAAACATTCGTGCTCGAAGGATTGGAATAGAAGCTGTATAGTTAGAGTACACATTGCAGGCCTAGAGTCAAATGGCATATATCTACACAAATGCAGGTTACAGGTCCTCCGCTCCGGCACTAACTTAAAACGCGCTTGACATAGGTTTTGTAACAACAAAGACTCGGCTACGGATCACAATGCGGTTGATGAAGAACCCGGGGACGACCATGAAATCGACACGCGATATGTCGATTCTGCTCACGTCCTCATCGTCGGACTCTGACTCTTGGAAAACGACAGACTCCATGTACTGCTCAACGAACGTCTCGCTCTGCGAAACGCGGAAGATCCTCGGCACGGGGTTGAAGGCGAACGCAAGCTTGTGAACCTGCCAAACACAGAGCGCCAGCTTCACGAACGTGGAGCCGAGCTTGGACGCGAGGTAGGTGGCGACGTCGGTGGAGGTGTCTTCCGAGGGAATCGAGCGGTCGAAGGTGCGAGAGATGATTTCTTGCACTAAACTCTCGATCTCGGGAATGGCCGCACTCAGGCTCTCGAGCTTCAAGCGGCAGAAATACGCGAACAGGCTGTCCTCTGCGATCACGAGTTGCTCGGGATACTCAATAGATTTCAGATACTTGTATTGGCCGAAATTATCTTTCCTCTGTTCCTCCATATCAAGATACCCTGACGTTTCTTGCAGACCGAAGCATTCGTGCTCGAAGGATTGGAATAGAAGCTTACATGTGATGGCTTCTAACACGTACTTCAGCGGAGCGCCTTTCCCTAAGGAGATGGAGCGGACGAAGGTGTTTCGAGCTACTGCCATGCCGTCTATCTTGCCTTGCTCCATCGCCTTCATCAGAAGACGCGCGAAGATCCCCGCTCCTTCATGCACGGATTGCACAGCTCTGTCGAAAAGGTACGGAGTCGCTTCGGTTTCCAGGAATGAATCTCCGGTGTACTGCTTGAAAGGTGCCGTTGAGAGTTCTTGTGAGTCTCGGTCTTGAATTTGGTGCTTTAGGTCGTCAATTTCGAGGTCGCATTGTCGCAACCGCTCGGTCAATTTCGAAAGAGTTAGAGACAGGCTTTGTGTATCTAGTTCTTTCGATTGCACTTGTTGTTCGAGCACAGAGCATTGTATTTTGAGTGCTTGCTCTCGCTTCTCTCGGTCAACATCGTGTGGTGCTTCTTTGGCTGCGGTGATCACTTGCGCCTTTAATTTTTGGTTAAGTTCTTCAACTTCGTTACTTCTCTGCTCCAATTTCTGAAGCTCGTCGTGAAGTCGCTCTCGGAGACTCTGCACTTCTAACTCTAGGTTTTCCAATTGCACTAATAGAACCGAATTTTGCTGCTTGAGATCTTCTATGCGCTGCGTCTGCTCCTGGACCAGATTTGTCAACTGTTGTTCTTTCTTCTCCGATTGAACTTTTGCGTATGTCAGATCTGCAACCTTCGAGCGGAATTGACCTGCAGCGCTTGTGTCTTGTGCTGCCTTTCTCTCCTGCTCTAATTTCAAACTGTTCAAATTCTGGTTCTCTCGTCTGATGTCTTCCAGAGAAGTTTGAAGCTTCTTCCGCTCAGTAACTTCCAGTTCTTTCGCCGCAAGGGCATCTTGGAGTTTCAATTGAAATTCTCCGACCTCTCGTTCCTTCTTTTCCAGTTCCGCCTGGTACTGTCTGTTCTCCCTCTCTAAATTGTCTGCACGCACCTTCTCTAGAGAAAGAACTTCCAACTTCCCCTGAATCTCTTGGTTTTCTTTTTCAATAGCACCAGCGTGCATCTTCACTTGATGAAGACCTTGCAACTTTTCCTGATACGTTCTAATGTCTCTCTCGAAAGCATCAGCTCGCTCCTTCTCTGAAGAAAGAACTTCTAACTTCCCCTGAATCTCTCGGTTTTCTCTTTCAATTGCAGCAGCGCGTATCTTCAGTCCATAAAGACCTTGCACCTTTTCCTGGTACGTTCTAATATCTTTCTCAAGCGCATCAGCGCGCATCTTCTCAGAATAGTATTTTTTCAATGACGCACTTAATTCTTTCTCCCAATTCCTGTTGTGGTTCTCTAATCTTACAATCTCTCGAAAACTACTCGATGCGTCGTTAGCGCTGGCCTCTTTCCGAACGGGACCTCGTTGGAAGTCACTAAAGTTCTGTGAATACTCACCGTTGACACCTTTGCTTTCAAAAACTGTAGATGATCGTTCAGAGTGCTCCGGCATCTCTCCTCCGTAAGAAGACCTGCGATTCCCTGCACGACTAGTGCCTCCGGCAGAAGAGCTGTCCTCGACCTGTGCTTTCGTGTTTGTACGGCCCATAAATCCAAGAATAAACGAAGAAACACCGGCACTCCAATTTGAAGATGGCTCTTCAGCTAGTGGCACTACCTCGTAAGGTGTGCCCTTATCTAAGACGCCGTTTGGCCGACCATCTTGCGTTTCTTGAAAGCTGTCCTGCTGATCGTCCGGAAAGCTTAGGTATCCATCTAAACCGGGAATGTTGTACGTGGTGGTAGTTCGATTTTTCGCCATTGTTGTTCAGTCTTTTTTGACAATATGATTCGGCCCGATGGAGTTCGTCGAGCATCCTGCTTCTCTCAGCACCTGAGCACCAGCAGCTTTGTCGATGTAATCACCCTACACTGTGGAAACAACCTGTGGACGTTGTTAGACAAGAAGGCAGGAGGGTACTGAAACACACAAGAAAATAAACAGAGCGAACTGATCCTGAATCTAAGCTGATCTCTAGAGTCTACTAGAAGCAACTCTGAAAAGATCAATCAAGCACAGAGTTGGATCTATCAGCAAAAGGAACGCCTCTACAACTTGCTTCCGCCTCGATTCTTCGTAAAGCTAACAAGAATTTGGAACTGATGCGATCGTATGATAAAATGGGCTTCTTGAAACGGTTCAGAGGCGGAATTTTCAACAGCGGCAGGACGTACAGCTCGCCAAACACAGATTTCAATTCAGGTACAAATTTCCAATTCAAATTAAACTGTGACCGTCATTTTATTACTAACCGATTCAAAACGTGCAAAACAAGGTTGGAAAAGAAACTAAGCTTATCAATCGCTGCCAGATTTGAACTATAAATGAGCAAAAGTTGTGAACGCCGAGTTAAGGTGCGTCCCCTCTCTCTCCCAAACGGAACAAAATCTTCGGTCTAATTTCCGACGTTTTGTCAGAAAATCAATCAGCCGGATGTCTGCGCGTCTCACGAACAAGTTCACAAGAAACATTTCGTAGAGAAATTGAGGACTCCCGAGCTTCCGAGGGCTTTTGGTGGCATAACCCTAGACACTCAAAACGGTGGAATCGCCGCTGAAATCAAGAGATGGCCACATGGGGATGGAGAAGGACGGCAGCAGCTCCACAATTGAACCGCAGATGACCACAACTCGTCTGTTCCAGAGGTATGTATAAACTCAGCTCATTCTAACTTCATATATAATCGAACTGCAAGACAATCCTTCTGAAAATACCGCTAGAAATACTGAATCCGTGGTAGCAAAATTTCAGTCACTTACCCTGGTTGATAATAGTCGTACACCTTCAAAACACGTCCGCAAGCGAAACGGTACAGCGTCATTGATAGTGATAGGCTTCTCCAATTCTGTCTTCGGAAAAACCAGCATGAACTCTGACCAGATGGATTCAGCAACTCTAAGAACTAAATTGAAGAAATTGGAGAAGTGCTAGATATTGGTGAAGTGCTAGAAATTGGAGAAGTGCTACGCAGTTTCAGGAGCTAGCCCCACCGGAGCTAATTGTTGCATTGCTGAGTCAAAGGGCAAGGGGAATGATTGAAATAAAATACAACCCACGGAAGTTGCAGTGCCCAGAAGATTCAGCGACGCGTCATCAACTAAATCAAAAGAAAACAGGAGAAGCTTGCCGACATGGTGCCAGGCAGGAGGAGCTTTGACGTTTGTGCAGGCTGTGATTCTGCAGATTTTTTAAGCCAGTTTTGGGGTTTTGTGCACCACGGGCCATTGCCCACGCCAAGGATGCGCATTTCCAGGAACTAAAGTACCTGGGTGGGACTTGATGCTTGTGGGGCCAGGGTAGAAAATGTCTGATTTTTCACGTGCCAGACGATGTCAGAGTTTAGAAATTTGCCAGTGGAAGATTGAAATTAGGAATTTTGGATTTAGATTCGGATTCAAAGACCCTGGTTCAGCATGTAACTCCGGAATCCGGATGGGGTTGAAATTGACCAACTCAAACAAAATCAGCGGATTCTTACTTTTACCTCATGCGTAAGGTAGTCTGCTCATATTGCTCATATTCCGCTCATGCTCTAAAATCGCTCACCTCCCCAAATGTATTCTGCTGGTACATGACTTATTCATAGCCTTTCAACAATGTACATGGGACGAACATTTGAGAAGTGGGCAGTTTTAGAGCACCTATGACCTTTCCACTTCAAAATTTCATAACTAATTCTACAAAGCTTTATAAAATATGCCAATTCCTCTTGTCTTTCAAGGATTGAAAATTATTTCAAAAAGTTTCACCTCCCCAAAATTCAGTTTCAGCCATTAAATGAACGGTTTACAAGCACACTACCTTAGAACAGCTGAGCTTACCCACCCTGTATCCCCACACGGCCGGGGTGAACTGACCCCGTCATTGGCCCCGGTCTGGATGGATGGGGTGGGAGCCCGGTCAACTGCTATATATTCATGTGGGGCTAGGGTGAAATGGCTTTGTTTTTTCACACATCAAGAATTGTCACTCAGTGAAAATATTTTGGATCAAGTGGCCTTAGCTTATTTTCTTACCAAAAAATGGTTGGTTGAGTAGCAAGGATGGTCACATTTTTTTTACAGATGTAAAGTTGAATGCTTTTCAACCTTTCATCAAAGTTAAAAACACCATATTTGTTAATTTGGGAAAAACAGGTCATTTTGGGACTTTCAAAATTTGATATGAAGGTTTTAGGTGGCCTCCTAAAACCTACACATGTCTTCACCTGAGAGGAGGAATTTGCGAGGGAAAAAATCTTACTAGCTCAGAATGAATATGATACCTTTAAATCTGGTTTGAAGTAACTTTTTGAGTTTAAGGTGGAGTACAAAGTGGGACACCTGCTTTTCCCAAATTAACAAATATGGTGTTTAAATCTTATGGTTTTGTGAAAAATTAGAATATTGCACAAGTTGGGTGAGGAGACATCAAATGGAACCCTGAAAATTGAGCTCCTACTCCCAAACCCATGTATAAAAGTTGGCTAAATTTTTTGATTTTTTTCAAAAACACTAAAGAACAATTAGCCACACCAATTTTGATGTAACAAAAAAGCAATAATTAGCACAAAATAATTTCACAATTTGTGAGTGTTTGGGAATTTATTATCAAAGAGCGAATTCGGAAAGTTTGAATTCACGTTTGACTTTAGAAACTTTTATTTAATTTAGAATCATTGAAGAAGATGCAATTGAACAATGCCAAAATAGGAGATAAATTATTACTTCAATCCATGTTTGTAAATTACAGAGCTTTTCCACCTTGGCTTATAAACATGGATGTGCAGTAGACAGTGTCCCGAGGCCATATTCAATCAGGCAGGGGGCAATGAGGAGAGTTGCTTCACCTTGGCTGTCCTCACAATCTCAAATGTGCAGGAGACCAAGCTTTGATCTCTTTCATCTAGGTTTTGGCTTACTACAAATATATTGATGTGGAGTCACATTGGAAAAGCTCTTATTTTGACCCACCAAAAAATGTAACAGTTTAGATATTTATCAATAAATTGAATTAGTGAATCTTGAATTCACATTTGGATTCAAAGACTCTCATTTTGTCTAAAACTCATGTTGAACATACGATTAAACAATGCCAAAATTGGGTGCATGTTATGATTTTACCCTTGTTTGATCAGAACTTTTCTACCTTCCACCTTGGCCCCACATTGACATGTGGGCAGTAGAGTAGATTGAGCCCTTTGAAAGTTTCTCCCGGAAGAACTGGAATGTTACATTGGGAGACGTGCATGGCCCACACTTCGCCACACCAGTTCTCAAGTAAAGATTCTCGGTAATGCACTTGCTTGGAACAGTTGGTCGTGGAATCGAAGAATCTCACCTGGCTTGCTTACTGAGTCCATAAAGTAAAAAGTCTTTGTTGACCTTTATTCTGATGATCTTTTCATTTTGATCACTTTGCAAGTACAAATGTGAAGGTAGAAGCACCCAATATTAAGAGTGTATTTTTAATGAGGTTATTCTCTACACAAGGTGGTCATTTTGGATATTACATTTAAATTAGTCACAGTTTCACTGAATATTGCGTTTATATTGCCCCACACTAATTCTCATATATTACACTTTTAATGCTGTAAAAATGATTTTCATCACTAATTAATGCATAAAGACCAATTTTCAAGGGCCTTGCAACCACTACAAAGCTACTGCAAAAAAATTAGCAAGGTTCAAGTTGTAGACCGTGTGAAATTCAAGCATGGTCAACCATTAGTGTGGGGCAACCTAAAGGCATCTCCATTGGTGGCTCGGGCACGCTCAAAGTGGATGAAAAGTAGCTAGGCCCCTCTCAAGACCCTCTCAGGGCATCTCCATTGGTGGCTCAGGCATGCTCAAAATGGATGAAAAGTAGCTAGGCCCCTCTCAAACTCTCTTATGTGGCGAGTCTAGCAAGCCACTCTCCAAGCCACTATTCATGCACTATTCACCCTAACTTTAGTGATCTTTATCATCTACTTCCCTAGATAAGTGGTCAACTGCTTATTTATGGGGTGTCTTGGAGTGTTAGGCCACCTTTTCAAAGAGCATGGGTGGAGATTAAGAGCCTTCAGGCCTCACCACACTAGACGGAAAACTTTGAGCAAGTCTACATTGGTGGAGATGCCCTAAATGCAATATTTAGTGTTATCGATTTGGTCAACAACAATAAGCTCTCTATGGCTTACCTACATCAAATAGTGTATTTAGATTATCTTAACAATTAGGTTGCCTTACCTTGGCAAAGTTACCTTATGACTCACCCTTGGCCACTTGGAGGGGCATGCAACGCTTTTTATGCTACAATAATTCCTATTTTTGTGTAAAATTTTAGCTTCCCTACTCCTTGGCTTTGGCATTTATTGTTGCACCCAACCTTTGCTTGCTTTGTCCATTGTCTATCACAGTAATTTTTGACAAAATTTAGCATAGTCTTGGTAAATATTCAAAGAGTGTGGAGAGTTAAGAAATTAGTATGGGACAACCTAAATGCACTATTTGGTATAGATTTAAGTTCTAAAATGACCACCCTATGTAGAGAGTAACCCCATTAGGTACACTATTGGTATTAGGTGCTTCTGCCTTCTTAACTAATTGTGACACTTAATCTTGAAAGAACAAGTCTATGATCATTTGTTGAGAACTCCAAGTTCCTCTGTATGTTTGTTCCTATTTTACAACTATGTATGAATTAAATTCTTTGTGTTTGTTTTCTAGAAATGTGGTTACATGTTTTTTGTAAGTACTGTAAATTGGTAGCGGTTTCGGCAACCAAATAGCAAAATAAATGTTTTTTAGACCCCCCCATAGTGTAAGTCAAGGTCAAGAAAGCATTTAATTCGCCACCAAACTACCGAAACTGCTACCAGTTTATAATAATACAAATTTCAAACACTTTTGTGAAATTTTTGACATTATTGTGAACTTTTGAAAAAAAGGAGAAATATCTTTATTTTGTAAAAAATGCACTTAATTGTTTTGAAGGTTATCCATATCTATATCTATAATTAAATGTAATAGCGGTTATGTCCATGGTGGTAAGTCATGTGGATGAAGATTGATCTCACAAAAAGTTGTTTCTATATCTGAATTTTATTTTAGGAATCAAGATCAAGAATTGGGATCAAGGATCAAGATTAGGGGTCAGGATCAGGGGCTAATTGCACATCCCAATTGAGGATGGCCATGGGTGGGGATAGCATGGAGATGAGTGATGTATTGGAAGGTACAAAGTAGTGTTGAATAGAGCAAAACTTCTTCATGAAAGATTTTCTAATCCTTAATCCTATGTCACCTTGTTTTGTACAATACCCCTCAGTATGTTTACGTTTGGGCATGTTTTGCCATTCAATGAACTTAGCATAAACTAGTGTATAATTTGCATTTTCTTGCCTTGCATCACAGTTTTGTAATTCTTATGCAATTCCAATCAAGCATACCAAATTTTAGTTCCAAAAAATCAACACCCTATTTTTGGTAAATTGTTTTGTCCTAAAATCATGGTTTGACATAAAATTTGATTGGAGAAAATTGGTGATGAATTTTTGAGATTTGATTGCATGGATATGTAGGAAACATCCATATGCACATCTTCCATGCTAAGAAAACCCCCCTTAAGTAACAAAAATTAGATCTACAAAAGATTCAATGAAACTTATAATAGGCTCAAATATTGTAAAATATGTTTTTTTTAATGAAATTCAAATTTTGTTGTTTGACTCAAATGTTGTAACTAAGTTTGTATCTCTAAACATTATATTTTTTTTACTTGAAAGCTAGTTAAAAACTAAAAATATGTATTTTGCAAAATTTGGGCATGTCACAAGTTTCATTGAATCTTTTGTAGATCTAATTTTTGTTACTTAAGGGGGGTTTTCTTAGCATGGAAGATGTGCATATGGATGTTTCCTACATATCCATGCAATCAAATCTCAAAAATTCATCACCAATTTTCTCCAATCAAATTTTATGTCAAACCATGATTTTAGGACAAAACAATTTACCAAAAATAGGGTGTTGATTTTTTGGAACTAAAATTTGGTATGCTTGATTGGAATTGCATAAGAATTACAAAACCGTGATGCAAGGCAAGAAAATGCAAATTATACACTAGTTTATGCTAAGTTCATTGAATGGCAAAACATGCCCAAACGTAAGCATACTGAGGGGTACTGTACAACAGGTATATAAGACTTGTGTGTATAACAATGTAGAATGTTATGATACAAAAGATATTCTATTGTTATTTGAATTGGTGAAAAGTTGGTTTGGTAGTTTAAAAACTAAACATAATGGCAATTGAGCTTCTTCTTGCCATTGTAGCGTGTTACTCTATTTAGAATATGTTTAGGGTCTTGATACTGCCACCTCCCTTTTTGATATTGCCACTCCCTTCTTTTACAACATTATTTGATTTTTAGTTTTTTTTGGGGACAATTTATTTTTCTTTAAATTTAGAAAGAAATATGTATCCAACCAAACAATTTTTTGTTGGTGTTTTTCAAATGATAAATTGCAATCAAAAATTTTAACAAAAAAAGATAAAAGAATATTATCTTTTCTTATCAAAAAATATAATTGCAGTTTATTATTTTGAAGAAAACCGACAAAAAATTGTTTGATTTTATACATATTGGATTCTAAATTATTATTTTTAAATTATCCAAAAAACCATTAAAACTTAAATAATGATGTAAAAGTAGGGGTGGTACAGCATCAAAAAGGGGGGTGGCAGTATGACAGTATCAAGACCCTATGTCTATCCGTGTTTGATCAAATAACACGTTTGCACAAGTAAACCAAACATTGCACAATGCTAGGTTCTCTACCTAGAAGTAATATGAGCTTTTTAAGGCCCTCACTATTTCTTGTCATTATCATTGTTTTTTAGATAAAACTTCAACAACTTTTAATAATTCGCAGGTTTATGAACAAAAGCTTTGTTTTGGTCTCATTAAAAATTTGGGCAAACTTTTGATTTGGAGTCTAATTCAAAAATATAATTACACGTTGGATCCAATATCATTCAAAAATAGAGTAAAAAAAATTACAAAAGCATCCACCTTGAAAATGTTCATTACAATGAAACAAATTGGAAAGTACAATAGAAATTCAAGCTATTGAAATGCCAAAGATGATTTGTTTAAAAAAATAGGGTGACACAATTGAATTGGTTGGGTTTGATACCATACACTCGATTACGGTCAACCTAGGAAAGTAATCAAGAAAAAAGTGCTCTTTATGATTTTTGAAGTTAATATTCTACGAACCTTAAAAGCAAACATAGTTTTAAAGTTTTGCCTTAAATACACAATTTTAGCCACATCCCAAAATGTCAATACAGCATGTATGAATAGGCGCATTTGATGTAGGGTTTCTTAAAACATCCTTTTAAGTGACGTGTGTCATATTTTTAGAAGGAAGTGAATTCCAACAAAAATACGAAGACGTTAGATATTCAAATTACATTTTTCTTCCATTTTCCCCATTCAGGAGCTCTAAACCAATTCTCAAACCTTGATGCTAATTCAGATTTTAATTTCTGCATTTAATGATTGATGGCTCATTGAAACTCAATGAGCATTGTGTTCATCAACATCTCAAAATTTGTTAAACCATTTTTAAAAAGTTCATTGACTGTAGACAACAAAACAAGGTTGATTATTTACCCCTTTTTTCATGAAAATTTTGAAAAAGTGAATTTCTACAAAATTTAGCGTCCTTTTTAGAATTGGTTTCAGTTGACTTGCCTTTTGGATAAAACATCGTGTTTCAAACCTAGGGAAAAATAAATCTTTTTTAGGACGTTTTTGCAAGCAGAAATTATGGTCTTGTCATGCACATTCCAATTGTTCTTATGGAAAACCAAAAATATTTGTCCACCTAGCTAGGAAGAGCAAGCCCTGACTCTCTTGTATGTGAAGAGGAGAAAACCTCTTACAAAAGAATAAGTTCATTTTTTGGGTAAATCTGTTAAAGGAAGGACCAAACTGTACCTAGAATTGAAAGCTCCCTAGTGAATGTTCCGGAAATACTAACAATTAGTGTAATGTTAGCTGGTGAAAATGAAAAAAATGAAAAACTTGTAGAACTTCATATACCCAAGATAAAAATTGGTCAAAGTTTGTAAAAGAGCAACTAAAGTATAGTATAATTAGAGTAGAGGACAAAAAGAACCATTCCTTATTCAAACCCCTTGCACGCAATCAATACTTCATTAAATTTGAAATTAATAATTACTTATCTTGAAAGCTTTGAGAATAGATTGAGAACGTATTGGTGATAAATTGATGGTGGACTTGTAGTGATTTTAAGAGCATTTAAATTATAATTTGGTGTTTTTTTCAAATGTTATTTATTAATACTTCAATTTGATTCATGCCAACTTTTTATGTATTGTGTCCCTCTTTCTATCTATAAGATGCCCAATTGAGTTGAGACAATTTCAAGTTTCAAATGGTGGTTAAAAACTTTAAAAAATATTGGTGGAAGATTAGAAGTTGATGAATATAACATATTTGATAATGCAAAATTGCACTTGGCATGGTTAACCCTTAAAGAACCACTAGGTGGCCATGGCCTACCCACATTATAGGTTCAATAGTAATTATACTATAGCTTCAATAGTGTTTTGGTTGATGGGCACCAATAGTATTGCTTCTAAAAGTTTCAAAGTCAATAGTGCATGCCAACCTCATGAAAATTGCAATAATGGCAACTTGGGACCTAACACCATGATTTTGAATTTTCTCACAATTTGGGTTACCTAAACATATGAGCATATTTGATAAGATGGTTTATTGCCTTCTATGATGGATCATGTGTTTATGATCACTTTGGAAAAAAATAACAGATGAAAAACAACTTTTTTTTGTTGTACAAATTTTCTTTTTAGGGCCAGAGGATGATAATTGTCCTCATGGGCGTTGAGGGGTTAAAGACATGGATTTGGAATTGTCTACTCTTCAAATTTTAATGCATATTGTCTCCCTTTCTAAGCTTTTAAAACGTGTAATTGGTTGTAGATTGGATGAAGAATTGAATGCGTGGGAGAGGTTTAAGTGAGGAATGGATCTTTTTGTCTACTACTCTATTAAGAATGTCAAGTGTGGACGCATGAAAAAACTAGTTGAAGATGAAAGATGGCAACTAAGGTAGACATACCTTTCTCCAACCGGTTCCCAAAGCCAACCCCTACATTTGAGGCGTTCACCACTCATTGTTTACCCAAAGTGGAGTAGTGAACAGTGCTTGCACAAGCAAAGCCTACCACATGTTGCTAAGCTAGTTTGGGAGGGTTGGGATTGGGACCGTCAAGTGCAGTTATAGGAACACATCCAAGCAATTTTAATTGAAACTTAGTCTATAATTGCTTTTAGGGTCTTATAAATTGTAACTTTACCCTTTAATATAAAGTATTCTACAATGCTTTTTCCACAAAAATGACGTTCCATAATAACTTGTTGAAAGACTAATCCGACATGGTAATCCTCCAAATTTTTTTCCTGAATTTTTCGAGACCTTGCGGTACTTAAACGGTCGGGTATGCGTATACCTACCTTATTAGCAGGTGAAGCTCAAAACACTACCCCTACTAACACAAAAAGTAATACAAAGTTACTTGAAGCCCAAATGTGGAGAATTGTTGTACGTGTACAATATTGCACAACCTAACATAACCAATTGTCTCGGATGGTCAGCAAACCTGATCAACGCTCTTGTCTTGCCAATCCTTTGGCATATTCTAACCACCTACCCTTGCAGTCTGCATGCTGTAGAATAAAGTGTACAAAGAAATTGCCCCAAGTTTGTGCACCTAAGAATTGCAATTTTGCACGTCCAACCCATGTATACGTACATGTATGTATATGTACGTTTAATAATGTTAGCAAGGGTGATATTTGTACCACACCCTTTTTACTACCACACCTACTATGTATGGCCAATATTTATGACATTAAAGTAGGTGCAAAGATATAACTTGAATATAAAAGTCGCAATTTCAACTTTATTTTTCAACTTCAAATTCCACTCATAGCTACATTTTCAAGTTAGTGATATTTTGCCTATGATCCACACCTAATATAATAGGTGTGGCAGAATAGTCAAAAGGGTATGGTACGGATATCAATTCCTATAGAACATGGCCTAAAATTCATTACATTCGTTTACAAGAATGTCTCATTTTCAACAAGCTTATTTGGTTTGGCTGCTCAAAACAAAAACAAAATAGTAAGAAATGGGTGGATCCCAACTGTAAGGATCTAAGCTTTTAAAAGCCACGTAAATGACACGTCGAGAATGGTATACCGGTGGTTGATGTTCTTAGAGCAACTCCACCTGCTCGTTAAATCGAGGCTAGGAGCAGGAAAACCCCGGTCCCGTGAAGATCGAGCCCTTTTTTTGCACGCACCCGCGCTGCTTCTGCCCTGGCCTTTTGCCGAAGCCGGGTTTCTGAGATTCGTGATCGGCATTTTGCCTTCATTTGCTGAGCAGGGTCGCTGCCCGGCATCAGTTTGTCGTTTGTTCTTTTTGGTCGCTTTGTAGTTTGTCGTTTGTTCTTTTTGGTCGCTTTGTAGTTTGTCGTTTGTTCTTTTTGGTCGCTTTGTAGTTTGTCGTTTGTTCTTTTTGGTCGCTTTGTAGTTTGTCGCTTCTTGCTCCAGGTTGGACGAGATGCTTCGTGCATGTGTGAAACCAATTTTACAGTGCTGGCTGTAGCGGACTGGTGTGGGGTTTCTCTCAGTTTGCAGTCTCTGGTTTTCCCGATCACACCAAAACTTAATTTTACAGGCTTTCCAGGGCAGCACGGGTGCAGATGCTCTTAGGCAAGGCGTCAAAGGAATTATCCTTGATTGCAACTCTACTTGTCATTGTTGCACTGCTATTCATTGAGCAAATTTTGACTCATTGCTTGTTACACCCTCAACTCGTCAAGTTACATAAATTCTAGTCATACAATGTTAGTGAATATCAAGCAGTTGCAAAGTTATTTGTTGAGTTGCAAAACAACTTGTTGCTACATACATTAGAGCACCTGCACATTGCGAATGCCTGTTTCTTTGCGCTTGCTCAGTGATGAATAACTTTGCAACTCTTTGAGATTCACTAACACTGTACAACAAGAATTTATGTAACTTGACAAGTTGAGGGTGTAACAAGCAACCAGTCAAAATTTGTTTGATGAATAGCAGTGCAACATTGACGAGTACAGTTGCAATCAAAGGATACTTAGGTGTGCCTGAAAGAGTGTGGAAAACAACAAAATCAAAAGTTGGAAATGGTGGATTGGCAAGTTTCTTATAAGAAATTCAAGAATTTTTGGGATTTGAGTTTTCCAAAGTAGGAAAACACTGATCCCCACAGCTAATTCCAATGCAGCACGGAAATTTTCCCTAAATCTCCTCGTTCATAACCATGGTATCTGTTCTGAGGCACAATCACCCCAAAGGTTCATGACTCTGGTCATATATGCTGACACTCTCTCCAAATGCAATGGACACTGGATTGCTGATATGATCAGCAAAAAAGACGCCTCCCTATTCTCCTAAGCAAATTAAGTCTCAATTATCAATATATTGACCTAATGACAAAAATGAAACCATTCAACCTTAAAAGAAATGATTCACCTAATGCCGAATGCTTACGGAATTTAGTGTCCTCCTTTGAAGCTTGAATACAAATCGCGGAAATCTTTTTGGTTAATCCTTTGGATTTTTGAAAGTCTTCAGTGTTCCAAAATCACAATAGCTTTAGGTGTCCAGTGACAGCATCCACAAGTTCAGCAGGCCCTGTTACATGGAAAGGGAAAACTTAGCATTCAGAGAAAACGAAGTATACATATAAAGAAAACAGATAAATTGCACAATTTGCAAAAGGAACCTTAAGGAAAGCAATTTGATAAAACATAGCACATTTTGCATGACTCAAAACAATAAGACACAAGACAAGACATAATCAACCCCATAGGGAGAGGTAGCTTTCTAGCATCACTTTAAGAACGCAAAGTTAACTCTTTTTTATGTATATAATGGCAAAACCTCATTTGCCTTGTAGTCAACAAATACAATATATAGGGTGCTTGTCCACAATTATTGCTGTTTTTTTGGTTGAATATGCTAGATTGAGCGTTTCATGTGGTGTGTTAAAGCTTGTAGTGGAAACAACTCATTGCCTCGTCGCTCTAAGCTCTCTAGCATACTCACATGGGATGCTCAATCTAGGTTGTGGCACAGAATATTTCCACATAGAAATCTGGTTGAATCCTATCCAATGCTTCGACATAACCAAAACAACGGAAAGGAGCTTACCAAGAACCGCCATCACAGTTCTCGAATCTGCAAGAAGCACCACCAAGACCAAACGAGGTTATTTCCAGAAGATCTACTCATCACCATCAACTAGCAAACATAAAATATAATGAGGGAATCTAAAAGCTTGTGACAAGGCACAACACCAAACCAAAATATGGCAACAAAGGCCGTGACTTAGATAAAATCTGTATATCCTAGAACGACAGCCGAAGAAAAGACTGAAAATAGAACCAACATTTTTAAGATAACAAATGTGAAGAACCAAGAGGTAGACACATACTAGGAGCAATCTGGGTTCGACCAGCGTCAATTGTAATGTGACAAGGTAGCTTGGACTCCTTCGCTTTAACCTGTGCATCAAGTATCACGGACCAAGTGAGAATTGGTTCTTCTCCACTTCCATGAAAACAAAGTCTCTCAAGCCATGATGACAAGTGGATAATTCAAGATGAGTCCTAAACTTGCAACCATGACTCTTCACAAAAAACCCCATGATCTGCTCTTTACCTTCCAAGTACCTCAAATTATTAATACATAACTTTCAATACTATTAAGAATGAAAACGGCAATTTGTTTTTTTTGTTAATTTTTCACGTTGAGATGTTGCGAACCATTGATGGGACCCGGGTGCACAAAATACGTCAAAAAGCTCTCCGCAAGGAGAAATATGCGGACTTCAGTTCACACAATTTGGACGTCCAGACTGAAGGTAGGTGACTTGCAAATTATTCTTCTTTCAAAAACTTACAGAAATTGGAAAACCTGGCCTAGGGGCACCATGCGGAACCGCAAAAAGAGAAGGGAGTTCGACAAAGGTAGACTTGTCAGAGTTGTAGCAACAACATCTGTCATACTGGTGACTAATTAAAATATCCTAAACACCTTAGATGCAGGTCAATAGCAGAATGCAGAAGAGACCCTAGAAGTGTCATAGGTCAGCAAAAAATCGAGTTAGAGAAGGATAAGTAGATGCAAACCTTCAATGCAAGCATATCTCCCTCAGTTTCAACTTTGGTGACTACTTTTACTTGCCCGCACATTTCCCATCTATGGACACAAGCAGAAACAAAACATTAATAAGCAAATCATCCATCAAAGAGGGACACGGGATTTTGACCAAATTGCGACATAAAGAAATATTAAACGACCAATGGACATACTACTCGTCGCCACTGTTGCGCTAACCAAAAAGAAGTTTCTGCCAGTAAGAAGCACAATAACATACCTTTGCAAAGCTTTTGGAGCTCTACTGCATATGTCTTTGTATAGTCCCAATGTCGCATGACTGCAACAAACCAGAGAAGCTACAACGTTTAGTGTCGGACGTACAAACCGAAAGCACTTAAATAGGCAAAAACACACCAGGTTTAAGAATACATGGAAATTTTGAGAGAAGGAAAAATGGCTGAAAGGAAGGAACCTGCACTGAGCCGCTATCTTTCCCTTGCCCATTTTTAAGTCATTCCTCACCACCAGTACCTAATATTTCCCCGCACATCTGCGTAATTGTGAGTGATAAATCTCAAGAGCATTTTCTAACCGAATTGACGAATCTATAAGCATCTCATCTTTGCTCTAACAGACGTGGCACTTCGCACTACATCGCACCAATGTATTTCACAAACGTTTGTAATACAATTAAACCACCATTGGCAGGTCCGGAGATGTGACCCTTTATGAGCCTTGTAAGGACTTTCACAAGAGTCTCATCGATGCATCACTTAGCTGTTTCGTTACCAAAACCATAGGTATTACTAGTATGGACCATTGCTAACATCCAGTAACACAAAACGTACAAGATGGACTCAAGAAGCTAGTAAGTTGCATTCAGCAATCAACACCAGAATTTATGCCAATTTCATAATACTGCCACAAAGAAAAACAACTCATCTAGTCATACATTCGATTGGCCTTTTTTTATGCTTTTATCTCTTTAATCTATTCAATAGTGGGCATCTTATTTGGAAATTGGAACTTCTGCCAAAGGATAAAACTCTTGGATGATACACGTATTCCATATAGAAAGAAAACCAGCAAAAAAAACTTTGAAGACCCTAATTTAGCTAAATGCAAGTTCGTTTCGGAAAGGCTCAACAAAAAGGATTCCAAAAACGAGAATTTTCTCAAATTTTAACCCCTCCCCTTGATCATCTGAAATTCAAGCGACGGAACATTCAATGATGTGGTTGATTATTTTCAGGCTTACTTTTGAAACCTGGTTTTACCCTAGAAGTTCCAAGTTTGACGCCCTCTAATAGTGGTCTACAACCTCCTAATTTGACAAATATGGAGATGAACACTTGATCAACAGATAGGTTTGACTCTTGTGTCCAGCGCGAGCTCTCCGGCAAGCTCTGCAAAGATCTCTACATGATAGCACACTCTTTTCTATGTATTTAAAAACTGCTTAAAAGTGACGCAAATAGTATCCCTTACCTTCCATTAAACTTCAAATTCTGACAAACTGACCTTGATTTTCAACAATAAAGAAAAAAAAAACGTTCGATCCTGGTTTTCCCTAAAGGTTTCAACCTTGACACTCTCTAACAGTGGTCTACAACCTCCCAAATTGACAAACATGGAGATGAAAAATTTGATCAACAAGCAGATTTGGCTCTTGTGTCCAAAGCGAGCTCTCCGACAAGCTCTGTAAGGATCTCTACATGAAAGCACACTTTTTTATGTATTTAAAAAAGGGGAAATTACAAACAGGGGCACAAAAATGAAAAATATTACAAATAGGGGCACAGTTTCAAAATAATTACAAATATGGGCACGATTTCAAAAAAACAATTTGTAAACTCCTGTAAAAGTTTGGATTGGACATTGGCTGATTTAGATACATGACATTAAATGTTAGCTAACTTCCAAAAAACTTAAAGGTCTCTCCAAATCAAGCCTAAAGAAAACTTTAGTAAGGGGTCTTGAAATTATGCCCCTATTTGTAATTATTTTGAAACTGTGCCCTTATTTGTAATTTCCCTTTAACCCGTCTAAGCGTGCCGCTCCCGCTCCAAACAGTACAATACGGTATATTTTTCTTGTATTTGGAATGGATCCATACCTCTACTATAGTTAAGATCAACAAAGAAGTTGGAGAATAGATCAATGCGGTTCTAGTGAGCTACTTGAAATCCCAAATTTAAAAAAAATTATTGGTAGCAAATGACAATTATACGTATATACTATACCCTATGGACGTTTAAGGGTTAAAATATGTTTAAAAGTGACGCAAATAGTATCCCTTACCTTTCATTAACCCATAAAAGGATGTTGCCTACCAAAAGTGTTGTATGTATTTGTAGGAGGACCTTTTAGTATTTGAAAAAAAAACTTTCCAACAAATGTCAAAAATTCCCCAAAAAATCCTAGTTGACCAATATTATGTTTTTGACTTGGCTTGAAATTTACAACTCCAATGGGATTCACGTGCTAATCAAATACCCCATCCGTACACAACACGGGAGTCCGTATACAAAACAGCAACATCCTTTAGGGGTTAAACTTCAGATTCTGACAAACTGACCTTGCTTTTCAACAACAACAAAAAAATCATTGGATCAAGAAGACCTCCGCCAGAAACCCTAAAACCCTAAAAACGCAAGATTCAAGACAGGAGCTTACCATTTTGAAATCCTCGTAAGACTCGGCCAGTCGGTCCAGCTCCAGAGGCTCTTTCCGCCGCCTCCGCTTCTCGGGAGCAGCGTCGGTGCCCGCGTTGGTCTCCGCAGAAGCGCTGACACGAGGTGTGGCGAAGTTAGGTTTGTGCGTCCGGCCGAGGAAGTAGCCCACGGTGAGGAAACCGGCGGTCATGGCCACGAGATGCGCGGGGGTGAGAGATAAGACGGTGGAGGCGTCCATGGCTTCCACCTCGTTGAGTGCCTCCATCGCTACCATGCACTCTTCTTCCCAAAATACCTCCCGAAACAACACCAACACCACGCTTCGTCTGTGTCGTCGTCGTCGTCTTCGGAAGCAGAATTAGGGTTTAGAGCATCCGCAGCCCTTACTGACGGACCAAAGTGTTTACATCTACTTTTACTTTTAACCTCGAAACGCCCATGGACTCTCCCGAGTAAGGTAGGCGCACCCATAAGCGTGGAAATAAGGGTTTGGGAGTAGGTAAAATAATGGACTAACTTTGAAAAAAGTACTTTAAGTTAGGAAGTGGAAACCAAAAATATTGGCATCAATTTCAAGGTTTCAACCTCCAAGCATTTGTTCACAAAGAATTTTCAAAGTCCAAAATTACTGAAATTGTAAGAACCATGTGTAAGAGATGCTAAAAGCAAGGCTTGTTGGTTCTTATATAGTGAGATGGATACTCAAACCTCATGCTAGTCACCTAAAATCATCATTTCATTACCCATACCCATAACCATCACTCAGTCACCCACAACCATTTGTTTTTTTTATTGATTAACCCCTAAATGCCCACAGTACCAAAATTCAGTGTTAAAAACACCAGATTTTAGTGTTATGGGCATTTAGGGGTTAACCCTGCCACTGTCAGGTGACAGCCAAGGGGACACAACGCTTATGGATGTTGCTACCTTACTTTTACTTTTAACCCCTAGACTACCAAGGCTATTTTTTGCCAAAAACCTCTCAAAACTGCCCCTAGCAGCGTTCACCAAAAGTTTCACCCAAATGCTGTTCTTGAAAATCTAACCATAAGATCTTGTAATGCACTTGTAGAAGAAGAAGTGGTAAAAATCTCGTGACATTTGACCGTATGGATTGAAAGCTATGAGCATTTGAAAGGAAAAGTTTATTTTTTTTCCTTTTTGCCCAAAATTTCAGATGGCTTTGACTGACATTTGTTGATTTTTCTTGAGCTATGGACCTTGAAGTTGTAATTTTGTCTTATAGGTAATCAAGTTAGACCTTTGCACACCAATTTTCAAGGCAATCAAAGACTTGAAACACATCCTAAAAAATATTGCAAAGCCACTACCGTACCTTACTAGCAGCTTCGGCAAAAATTAGTTCATAAAATACTTGCCTAAATTTTTCCATAATTATGGACAATCTTTGCCTAAATTTTGGAAAATGATTTTTGATAGTGCTGAAAAAAAGAAATTATACAAAAAAGTGTTGAAATAAGAACAAAAACACTACCAAATAAGTTTTGTAATTACATTGACTTACACATAGATCACAACATAAAATTTGAGCTCAAAGTTGCAAAATCAAGCAATACACATGCTTCCAACTCATTTTTGTCAACTTTTCTAAATATTCATTGTACAATGCTTTGTTGGATGATTTTCATTTTATTGAGACACAACCTCACATCAAAAAAATAAAAATTTAAAAAATTTTAAAAAAAAAACTTTCAGACAAAAACACAAGCAAAAGTTAGTTTATAAATACAATAAGACAACATAAGAAATTAGCAAATACCATTTTTTTCATGAATGCCATCTTATCAATGAATACTAAAATGAAGATCATCTCAAATTATTGATCATATCAATTTGATACAACAGCTAACTACCTCATTTATAAGATTTGACTTGAATGAATGTCTAAATGTTTTTTTTTTTTTTGAAAGTGATTAATTTTTTTAAACTTTTTTTAAAGTTTCCTAATCTTGATTTTGGACTTTAATTAATTATTCGGCACTTCCCTGCCAAACCTGCTAGTAAGGTACGATATATGACAAGTTTTGCAAATACACTATGACATTTTAGAGTGAAGTTTCCCACCACAAGTTTTTAGATATGGGAAATCCAAACAGTGTGTTTGAAGATGAACATGTACTTCAAATGCCCAAAAAAAGAAGTTAAAAACCTCAAAAATCTAAAATTTAGAACACCCCCAAAGCCAAATCTGACCTCCTAATTGGAAATGAAAGGGGAATAATGGGGACAACTACAGCAACATGTGGAAACCCCTCCTTGCTCCCCACTCTTCAAAGTCAATATTTTCTCCCTTGCCCAAGTTATCCCTCGAAGTGCCTTTGGCCAGAATTGGCCCATAACTTGTGGACCCTGTGACATAATCACATTATTTTTTGCATCCTATAAACCTTATACATTCCTACACACTCATAAAAAGTTTCAAAATATCATGTAAAAAATTAAGGTCACATGACCCTACCCAAAATCCCAAAAGTCCTCCAAGGGGACTTTGGGGCTTTAGGGTTAAAAGCCCTCAAAATTTTTGTTCCCCACCCGCCCTTGCTCTTCAAGCGTACTCCATAAATAGTGGAGTAGAAATTTGGCAAACATGAAATTTAGAAGAAACATTGCATTGTGGTATTGGTATACAATATGTGTTAAACACACTAAGTATGTTGGAATGGAAGGTCCTTGATTAGAATTAGAAAATGGAAACATAAATTGGAACTCAACGTTGATGATAATTTAATTATCTTTGAGCTCTTATGTTTGCAAGAAAAACCCAAGTTGATGGTACTTTCTTTTGTCACTAGCTTGTTCAGAATATGGTTTTTATCCATGTTCCTAATTTCAATTTCACAAAATTCCTGAAAATTCCCTAATCCTAACTAATCTAGTTCCAGTAATTTTTATACTATTTCTTGATGTCTTATTTATCTAATTATGGACCCATTCAAAGTTCATATATAACTAGTATACATGCACACGCTTTGCGTGAGTTGGACATGTATGGATAATGCAACAATATTCATCAAAAAGTTTTAGAAAATTTTGGTAAAGGACATGAATGGAGGGCACTTGGTATTTTGTATATCAGGCATTCTTTGTTGCTTCAACTTACAACAAAAGAGTTCTAGAAGGTTTTAGAAAAGAGCACATTGAGGGAAATCCTCCCTTTTAGTAGTATAGATAGATAATCTAAATATAAACATTGACTTTACTACTTTGTAAAACATTGGGAGATATATGCAAAACATCTTAAGGCACATACAAAATTTCTCTAGGCATCTAATTAACCAAGTACTAGTAAAACCTTAAAACTTAGTTGAGTGAGAGGTGAAAACCAAGACTTTTTATAGCTTCACATTATTTCCCAAATTCCAAGGCTTTAATTCACTTCAAAAGGTTTATATTGCAATAATTTTTGAAAATTTTAGCGTTAAGCACTCTGTAGCCCGTTGCTATAAAAATTTAACCTCGTTTACAGAGCATAATTGCATCGCTCTTGCTTGCCTTGCATTGTGAAAGCAATTTTGGCACAATTTTTATTTTTTTGTGGATTGCCTGCGTGCTTAGTGCAGCGGGACACCCTCACACAAAGGCGTCCCACTATACATCAAGAACAAAGTACTACACTACAAGAGGTGGGATAAGCCAGGTCCAATCATTTTCTTTCCATGTGTTTGTTCTACCGTGTTCTTATTAAAAATATGTGTACTTTACAAAACAATGAATATGAGACTTTAGTTGAATTGGGATTAATAGAACTAGAGCATGGAAAATTATGTGAACAACCCCCTAAACTTACGCATATGAAGCATCTTAAAGCATAGCATATAACATGTGGATTTAGTTTTTTTCAAATTTTAGATTTTAAGTACTGTAGGCAAATCAATACAATATGAGAAAAACTTGGCATATTGTACAAAACTTCCACTCTCCATCTTCTTGTTTTTCAACTCTCCATCTTCTCATTCTCCAACTCTCCCCTCCATCTTCTCATTTCCCAACCCTCCATCTTCTCATTTCCCAACCCTCCATCTTCTCATTTCCCAACCCTCCATCTTCTCATTTCCCAACCCTCCATCTTCTCATTTTCTCATTTCCCAACCCTCCATCTTCTCATTTTCTCATTTCCCAACCCTCCATCTTCTCATTTTCTCATTTCCCAACCCTCCATCTTCTCATTTTCTCATTTCCCAACCCTCCATCTTCTCATTTTCTCATTTCCCAACCCTCCATCTTCTCATTTTCTCATTTCCCAACCCTCCATCTTCTCATTTTCTCATTTCCCAACCCTCCATCTTCTCATTTTCTCATTTCCCAACCCTCCATCTTCTCATTTCCCAACCCTCCATCTTCTCATTTCCCAACCCTCCATCTTCTCATTTCCCAACCCTCCATCTTCTCATTTCCCAACCCTCCATCTTCTCATTTCCCAACCCTCCATCTTCTCATTTCCCAACCCTCCATCTTCTCATTTCCCAACCCTCCATCTTCTCATTTCCCAACCCTCCATCTTCTCATTTCCCAACCCTCCATCTTCTCATTTCCCAACCCTCCATCTTCTCATTTCCCAACCCTCCATCTTCTCATTTCCCAACCCTCCATCTTCTCATTTCCCAACCCTCCATCTTCTCATTTCCCAACCCTCCATCTTCTCATTTCCCAACCCTCCATCTTCTCATTTCCCAACCCTCCATCTTCTCATTTCCCAACCCTCCATCTTCTCATTTCCCAACCCTCCATCTTCTCATTTCCCAACCCTCCATCTTCTCATTTCCCAACCCTCCATCTTCTCATTTCCCAACCCTCCATCTTCTCATTTCCCAACCCTCCAAACCCTCCATCTTCTCATTTCCCAACCCTCCATCTTCTCATTGTCATATTAATTACATAAAAAGGGAACATAATGAAACCAAAAAAAGCAATATGCGCACAAAGGAAGGTGGCATGCACAACAAAACAACCGCCTGAAATAGCAGTGCCCCAAAAGGGAACCCCTGAAAACTGCTTCCACTGAGAGTTGAACTCAGGACCTCCCGCTTACTAAACGGGTGCTCTAGCCAACTGAGCTATAGAAGCCTGTGTCCGTCCCAGATGGGCGATCTTGGAGATGCGGGGTATCGATCCCCGTACCTCTCGCATGCTAAGCGAGCGCTCTACCATCTGAGCTACATCCCCTTCCAACCTCAGAATCGGTTAACATCCATACTCCTAGAAACAGGAACACTTCATATCCATAAAATTGCTACTTCCCCTTCTATACCCAATAACCCAAACGGGACTATCACAGTGGGTGTACTTTCACTTCGCATAAGTTCAAGCAGGCGAACAAATTTCTGTGCAAAATTTAGAAACATTAAGGTAGGAGCACCCATAAGCGTTGAACTTGGCTCCTATTCGGAACAAAAAAATAATGAGTTTGCACTTTTGAATGTATTATTTTTGAATGTATTATTTGGATACTGTGAGAATAAGTTGTGAATTTTTAAAGAGCAAACTGCCATTACACCCATAACCACTTTCAAGATTTCATGTTCACATATTGTACATCCTTGTAATTACATCTATTCATTTCCACAGATTTTCCAAGATTTCAGAGATGACGGTTACCGGGACAGTGACGCTTATGGGTGTGCATACCTTATATGCAGTGACACGTGGTGATCCTGCAAAATAGAAATTACTCGCAGCCACACATAAGCCCCATGCAAACATCAGCCGCACAATCAGCAAAAGGTCCATAAACACTCAAAAAAGGTACTTCATGATCCACGTTTAAAACATAAGGTTCCTTTACCACCAAACGCAACGTGACAGATACATGCCCCATCACGACAAACAGCAAAAAGTTGCAAATCGTCATACTCTCCGACTTGACCCACGTGATGATATGCAAATTATTCCCAAGTCCGCCAAATCTAAGTCGACAAAAACAGGGCGCTCAATAATAGCTAGTTGATATTAAATTCAAAACTGCCACAAGACATCATTGTTTCTGGTTCACGATCACAAGCCCCACTGTCCTACACCACAGAGCACACCCAAGAGAACGAGCTACAACCATGAAGACTACTGGATCAAACGACTTGCCGAATCTCTGCCACGATTGTCTACACCCTACAGGGATCTGCTTATCCCACACACTTCAAGGATAATATGTCACATAACCACCATGGTGGTGCCCTCCCGGGCATTTATATTGTTATTTCGATCGACTGAGTTATGGCACCATATTCCGGCACTGGCTTAAAAACCGTGAATCTTGATCAGGTCTTTCTTCACAATTCCAGCCTGTGAACAATCATGTAAGAACAAACACGATTAGTACAAGCAAGTCCGACGATGTAAACAGCGTTAGAGTTGTTTGCAGGGTGTCGATGATGGGACGACTACTACTCAAGGGATAAAACCCTAAGTATATGCTTCTGTTACATAACTTCCGTAGTACATGCACATGGTGTGCAATGACCAGCAATTTATCGTCTACGAACTCGAGAAGCTGATCTATTGACAACAGTAGCAAACAAGGATAACAAAATACCTTCCTACAACAGGACACACAGGACGATGGACTAGATAACAAGAGATTGAGTTATGACCTAATCTATACAATATATAATACCAAGGGAACTCCACAAACCTAGATGACTGTTGAGGTTCCATCTGTTCAAATACAATGTCTAGGAAACCCTAACCGAAGACATCATCAGAGTCGACAGCGACACCACGAGGGTTCGTATTGATATCCTACCTGCACCAGAAAATTCGACACATTCTTCCGCTGGTCGCCCTGCAGCTGGATCACCTGGCCCAGTTCGGGATCCTGCACAACCACGCCGTTGCAGCAGAACTCCTTCTTCAGGTCCTTCAGAATCTTGTTGTAGTTGAACTCCTTCTTCAGCCCTTGAACGGTCGTCAAGCTCTTTCGTCCATTCCTCTGCTGCACCCTGACATGCACATAGCCACTTCCTTTCGAGCCTACCCCGCTGTCCTCAACATTCGCCTCGGCGAATGGATCTGCACATCTCATCCATATGTTTCCATCAATAAAAGCCGTACAACCACCAACTATCACAAACATCAAACATACGGAACGTACACCCGTCAACAACGGAACCAAGAACGTACATACCGATCAATCAACCCCGCCGCCAAAAGAAAAAAAGCAATCATGTTTCCCTCGATGTTAACCAAAACAACAACAAACGCATACATAATCCATCATGAAACCCCCGTCATGCACACATACAACATCCAAAAAGAAGGCACAGACTCGGGCAAGAGGACGAGGAGCGCACCGAAAGAGGCCGGAATCTCCGTTTCCGACAACTCCAACATGAACCCCGACGTGCCGGACTGCTTCTGCGCCGGATCTGTAATTTTGGCGAGCGTTCTAAACTCGGGCGAAACCCTGATAACGCGAACTTACTGCAAACGCAACCAAAAACAACACGAAGAGAGAAAACAACTGAAGCACGAGGATCCCGACAGAAGACGGCCTTCTATGGAGAGGCGAAACCCGAGGCCGGCGGTCGCGTGCGGGCAAAGTTGCAGAGGGAGATGGCGCAGCGGTGGCAGGCGAGCGACGAAGCAAAGACAACAATAACCTGGCCGGGGCTTGCGGTGGTGCAGAAGGAGGGCCGCACGAAGCTAACTCGGTAGTTCGGGCCGAACCGAAGGGGCTCGATGGGGTGGTTCGGACCGAGCTGGGTTATCCTAGGTTAGGGAGAATTGGAAGATACTGGAAGAGTCGTACGTTACGGCAGTGGTTGCGTGCTATGGCCGGTTGACTGTGTGACGGATTCTGTTCACGGAGTATTGGCCGGCGAAATTATTTCTGTCAAATGGTGGGCTGCCCTACGGCTTGACTGCCCGGCTCCCGCGATAGAAGGTAACTGGGTAGGTGGATTTTTTTTATAATAATGTATATATATAACTTATACCAGTATATCATAATAATTTAAACACATTCCCTCTTCTCTTTTTATACTCGTGCTTTATTTTAGATTTTACTTTAACTTTTATTTTTATCTTTTATGTTGTTCTTGTTTTTTTCCAATTATACTTAACCATTTACTTAATCCCTAAAAGATCATGGCCTTTATTTTGTTAAAAGACACTCAAAACTGCCACCTCTATGGTAAAGAGTAAAAAAGTTTGAAATTCAGGCATTTTGCATATCTGATCGTAGGAACTTGTGTTAGATTACTATAAGAATGTGTCATACAAAACTCAAGAACTTTGATTGCACAAATTGGAAGATATATGCATTTAAAGTGTAAAAAAAACTTTTTTTGCACTTTGTTTGATTAGATTTTTTAACTTTGAACATTTTTAACTTAAAATGTTTGCACCATGGAGTTTGGAATTCTATTTTTGCATGGTGGGAAGTTGAGTTGGGAATCTTTGGAAAAAAACCAAAACAAAAAATACTTAATTTTCATTCTTTAAAAAAACATTAGGTAGAAGAAGGTATGAGATTGAGCAAAAACTTAACTTGCTAATAAGGTAGGAGCACCCATAAGCGTCAATCTAAGGGTTTTGAACATGATGAGTGTTAATAAACAGCTAGCAAATTATAGGATCTTATTAGGAACAGAAAAATAATGAGTTTGCAATTTTGAATGTATTATTTGGATACTGTGAGAATAAGTTGTGAATTTTTAAAGAGCAAATTGCCGTTGTACCCATAACCACTTAAAAGATTTCATGTTCACACATTGTACATCCTTGTCATTACATCTATTTACTTCCAAAGATTTCCCAAGATTTCAGAGCTGACGATTATGTGGACAGCGTTGCTTATGGGTGCTCCTACCTTAACCCTGCAATGGAATTGAAACACAATAATTCCAATGGTGAGATTGTTCTAGAAAGAAAACTTCACTCTCTCCAACAAATTTTTTTGAAAGAATGTTAAACTTGCATTCAAAAATGAAGTTTATAAGTTATTTTTTCAAGAAGATGCTTGAGTTGCCCAAATAACAAGATTGTCCATAACTTTCTCATAACTAGTCCAAATGGAATGAATCAAAGCTTCAGATGTAGACAAAGATATAATCTATAAGAAGAAGAAAAATCAAGTTTTTATAAGAATTTTTTTTGTTGCCCCTAGTCCCCAAATTTGTGCTTATTTGGGCATAATTTTTGCACCTTGGCATCAATTGGAATAAAAATTAGATTCTCCAAAAGTTAATGCGTTTTTCTATCTTCAAAAAATCAAGACAAAAATTGAGTCCGTAGGTACCTGCCCAAAATCCCATTTGTCCCTTGTAGGGACAATGGTCCTTTAGGGGTTAACCCTTAAACGTCGAGCTAGTCCTCATGACTAGCTTGCTACAATGACTCCTAAAGTTTTTTTCAAGGATTTCGGTACTATGATTGGTGTAACAAGTGCCCAGCTTTTAGAATATTATTTTCAAAAGTTGCAAAATTAAATAGTACAGGTTGACCTCACAAAAATTGCAAGAAGGGCAGTATGAGTCTTCTCACAATTTGGATTATTTTAAAATAAGAGTGTATTTGATGAAGTTTCTTTTGCCTTCCATGATGGAGCATGTGTTTATGATCACTTTTGGGAAAAAATCAGATGAAAATATGCTTTTTTTCTATCATACATAATGTTTTTTCAGAGGCAAAGGACAAAAAACTTCCTTTCGGATGTTTAGGAGTTAATTGTGTTGATATAACCTTAACTAGGTTTTAGTATGTGCACTTTGGTACCATACAACATTGGGGTGAATTGACTCCCTAAGTGCCCCTCGCTTGGTTGAACAAGGGATGAGAGGAGGTCTTTTGCAACCCTATTCCTATCCATCGATGGATAGGGAAACTGTCCAAAATGACAAAAATATGTCCAAATCAACATGGTTGAATGTACACAAATTGTCTAATTTGACAGTCTTTTTGTCATTTTGGACTCATTTGGTCAATTCAGTTGTGTCGATTAGGTCACAATTTCTTGTAGTGATCTCTCGCTTGCAATTTTGATTGTTCTTGCACCATTGTTTTTTACTTATCTGCTTCAAGCTAGTCTATTTCCAACCTGCCCATCTTCAAAGTGCTAGCTCTCAAATTGCCAGTTTTGTTGTCAAGGTGCTCGCTTTGAAGCTACTAGTTTCCAGTGTTGTGTTTCTTGACTTGGTTGTTCTTTCACAAAGCACTATGCACCCTTTGCTAGCTTGAGGATGCCAAGAAAATAGATAAGGTGTTAAATATTATGACCCAAGATTGAGCTTGAGCTAGGTCTTGCACTTCTAGGAAGCATTGATGAGAAGATAATTGACATGGAAAATTTGTATGAGCAAGTCAACAATGTTTTCCTTGACAATTACTTCTTTTCTAAGGTAGGATTTAAATCAACTTCAATCTTTTTTATGTTTAGGTGTTGAACAACAACAAATTTTTGGATTTTTCATTCTTTTGCTTCAATGTACGTACTAGCCTTAGCTTGTAAATCAATCATATGGTACTGTTTTCATCTTTTGTTAATACTAGTACAAGTAGAGTTTTTTGGAACCAGATTTTATTAGATTTATGCCATGCTTAGATAAGCACAAATTTATAGTGCTGATGACAACTCTCTACACCTCTCTAAGGTAAATAAAGATTGTTCAACATGTTACTCATACATTAAACACAAGTGTTCTTGATAACATTAGTATATTCCATGAAAAAGTAATACTTGCATTCTTTGAATTCAAATGTTTTAAACTCTATTTTGCAAGAATTTCTTTGTGAAGAGTGTTGAAACCTCTAGCAAGCAATTACAATTGTTGAGCTTGCTTGCTAAACATAGTAGAGGATTTCATTGCAAAGCGGTCATTGTAACTTAAAGTAAATTATTGACACAGTTACATAATTGATCAAATTGCACTAAAAATTTCTACTTTTTATGATTTTTATGCTTGCATTTACAAAAATGTTTGTAGTATATTGATTTTTGGTTTTAATGAAATTTAAAAATTCAAAAAAAACATGATCCTTGAAAAAAAATCTCTAAAACCAAACATATTTGACAAGTTATCAACAAAATTGCAAGACATAAGCTATGGTGTTTTATTGAAAAAAATCTCTAAAACCAAACATATTTGACAAGTTATCAACAAAATTGCAAGACATAAGCTATGGTGTTTTATTGTTTGTTGTTATACCATATTTTTAGACCACTTCAACAGCTTTAATGCTCTCAACAACTCATTCTTTGGTAAGCATTGCACATGATTATTTTTTGTTTTTGATTTTTGTGCTGTTCGTTCATATTACTATTGCCCTTTATTTTCATTAATTGTTTTTTTTATTTTTTATTTTTATGATGTACAAGCTAATAAATTTTTAGTAGCTTGTGTAAAATTGAGATATCCTTCATATCTTTTTTTTACTTTCTTATAATTTAATTTGGTTTAAATTCAAATACATGTTGATTCTAGCTAGACTTCGAATTTGGATGTAGGATTTGAATTTAAGGTTTGGATTTAGAGTTTGAATTTTGGATTTAGCATTATTTTTGGATTGGATTTAGGATTAGTTTTGGATTGAATTTAAGGTTTAAAATTTAGGTTTAAGAGGTTTTCTCAGTCTTAAAATGGTTTAAAGTGTGCATGCAAGCAAAACTTGGTTTAGTTGATCAATTTCAATGAATTTGTAAACATGTCTTTTTTGAAAGAAAAATTAGCATATTATTGTTGGATTATCACATTCAATCTTATGTTTTGCTGTAACCAAAGCTTTTCTTGTTTGTATTTTAAAAAATTGCAATCATCAGTTGCACCGTAAATGAATTTCTAGTATTTTTTTATTATTACAATTATTTTGCTGTTGTTGATAATTTTATTTGTGTGTTATTATTATTATAGAGATCCTAAAATAAATTGATGAGTTGAAAAATTAGCGAGGCAGTGTGATTACGAGTGTGATTATTAAGAATAAAACAAAGAGCCAAGAATTTGAAGGTTTTGCCTTAGCCTTCTACTTATCTTATTTTTTATATGTATCATGTATGTGACATGAAAATGTTGTAATTTTTAGAAAAATACCCAAAAAATTGTATACTATATATGTTAAATTCTTTCATAAAAATATGAGTATTTTAAATGTTTTTTTAAATGTTTTTTTAAATATATTGACTTTCTTGTTTTTTATATAATATGATAGATTCTTGTTTTCTTATTTTTCTACCATATTAGACAGTGTTTTTTTTTTTGGCAATTTGGAGTGAAAAAGCATCAAATTTTTTTGACTAGCACCAAGCCTATAGAAAAAAAAAAAAAAAAAAAAAAACATGATTACTTGGATGAAACTGCCAAAAAAGCTTCAAATTTTAAAAAAAGAAAAAAAAAAAAACTTGGATAAAATTGCCAAATTTTGAATGAAAACCAAATTATAGACATGTAGTATGTGCTAATGTGATATTTCCTATCCAATATTTGGATGAATGTTGAAATTTGGAGCACCACTATAACATTTTAAATCTCCACTTTGGCACTTCTTAAAAAATGAAAAAAATAACCCTAATATTAGATGCATTTAAGCTTGAAATCAATTCTAGTGATTATTAATATATTTCTTAAAAATATTAAATATTGTCAATAGTAGCGTGATTAATTTGAAAAATAAGGCTCACCAGGTTATTATGGAGTGTTTGATTTTAGCATTCTTTAATATGTTATGACAAGAATTGTTAACTAATGATTGATTATGTTTCATCTGTACCTACAATTTACTTGGAGGTATTAAACTTCTTAAATTATGTTTCAGAGTTTACATTTTATATTATGCTCTTTCCTTCTCTCTTTTTTTTTCTTTTTTGGATGAAAATGACTTTTTTTGCAAGTTTGTAGATTTGTTTTGTTCACTAATGAGGCTTCTTGTATTGGTACAGAAATGATGAAAGTTGGTTTAGCTATTTCAAAAAATATATTCAAAAAAATAAAAATAAAATTGTCTTATAAAAACTTTTAAATGTTTGATTCAAAATTGCATATTTGGACCCTTTCAAATCACAATCATTTAGGTGTTCATTGTGGTTCTTATCATAGTAATGCTTTGTTCTCTTTTGGTTTTAATTAATTAAGAGGAAACCATGGTTGAATCTACATAAAACTTGACAAAAATTGTGACCTAATCATTTTACAATATACTATAGATTAGGTCACAATTTTTGTCAAGTTTTTTGCAAATTCGACCATGGTTTTCTTGTAGTGTAAACACTTTCATAAAATGAAATTTAGATTTTTTAATATCAACTCTTGGCATATGAGTACCAACTACCAAGGTTTTGACTGAATCTTTGATATAACAAAGAAACAAATTTCAAAAAATGATAAATGTGTGGAAAAAAAATGATGAACTATTGAAGACTAAAAGCAATACTTTTGAAATGAAGTGTTTGCATTTAAAATAATGGTATAATTAAAAGTAGAATAAAAATGATCTTTTAATTAGAATGCAAATTTGAGGCAGTTATTTAAGTATGTGGATAACAAGCTATAGACAATTAAGTAGTTAAAACTTGGATAACTAATTACAAGAATTTTATGGTTGTTGATTATATATGGCAATTACCTTGTTTTATTACTTTGAATAGGTGGTGTAAGTAGTTTCATTGGGCAACTTTGAGTAGATGGTGTAATTGGACTCTTTAGACAAATTTTCTTTGGATTTTTGTTTTATATTAATAGTTGTTTGCATCTAATTGAATAGATTAAAGCTGACAATATTTTTTGAGTATTTTATGAGTCTACCTTGCAAGTAGTAAAGTTGATGTTTTTAATTGAGTAATTTGGTTGACATAAAAGTTTCAAAAAATCACACAAAGTAGTCTAGCCATAAGTACGTGCTAGAAATCCCATTTGTCCCCCAAAGGGACAACAATCCTTTAGGGGTTAATGTGAATAACATTGGAGTGATGATGGATTATAACCAATATTTATAAAGATATAGCTAAAGTTATTGAATTCATGAAAAGCGCTATAACTTGAGTGTATAAACACATTATGGATGTGAATTAATGTGATGTTAGTCTAATAAAACAATTATGGTCATGCTTTGAGACAATATCTATACGTGAGCACGATTGATGTTTGATGATTGGAATATGGAAAAACTTTAGCTAAATGCATAATGTAGTAGATTATAGCCAAGTAAATATTTGTGATAATTGCAAATGAATGTACTATTAGATGAACATATGGGCAATAGTATAGACATGCAGTGTATTATTGCAATGATTATAGATTATTATTGATGAAAACTAAGCATTAGAAAATGAATCCAATGCTATAAACTAGGAACTAATGTGAAGCTTGACTAATTAATAATTTATTGTTGATTAATAAAATGATAAAGGAAAAATAACTATGATAAAAGGAAAGTTGGATTGATTAACATTATTTTTTTTGGATAAGCCGTAAAATTTCAAAATCACATTAAAAAAATTAATCCAACTAAGTCTAGCTAAATTTTGTGTTGAATAATGATGGATAGAAAGTTACTTACACAGTAAAAAATATATATCATTCATATGTTCATGTATATGAAGAATAAAAATTTGCTCATTAATTTAAAGGACAACACATACAATTCAACATTAAATGTAAGCTTGCAAATGAAAAAAACAATAAATATTATAATTGATGTACAATGCAGATTTTAAATTTAAAATGTACATAATTTAAGTAACATGCTTACAAAATTTGCTTAAAGAACAAATTGAAACATATCACATTGTAATTAGGAACTACATTATGACTTTAAAAATAACATAACCATAAATCCAAAATCATTGCAAATTAAGAAACTGCAAGAATTCCTTTCAATTGTAACAATATTTTTTATTTTACAATGTTTATAATAATCAAATACACTTTCAAATAGAATATAAAATTAAAAATAAATAAAAACTGAAAACCTATTTTTGCTTGTTTGAAACCTCCAAAGTTTATAAACAATACTTGCTTATATGAAGAAAAATAAAAATAAAAGCTATTAAGTGCATTACAAATTGTAAAATATACATATTGTAGTTTCGTAAAATTGAAAAAAAAATCACAAATTTTATGGAAAATGTAATACTAATATGATTATCACTGAGTTCTACTTTCTATTATTTGCTTTTCATGGATCCCATCATCTCCTTTCTCCAATCCTTCATTTTAGCAATTGAATTACCATTGTCATTGTTTTTAATCTAAAAATTTGCTTAAAGATGTAACAAATCTTAACTTTGCAAAACATGAATGTGTTGAATATCAACAACTTTATTCATCAAAGAACCTGTAATTTAGCAATTCAAAGCCGCCAATCATAATAATGTTAATGGCGTTATTTATTGATTCTCAAATTAGTTGTAAAATTCTTTTAATGAATGGTTGAAGATGATTTAGGATTGTGTCATAGAATCTATAGTAGGAAAAGTGATAACACTAGCAATTCACCAATTTTCAAATTCTCCATAGTATTCTCCAATTTAAAAGCTTCAAAACTGAATTTTACTAGTTAGAAGATGCTTTGCTAAATACTCTAGAGTTTGATGTATGACATTTATGGGATTACAATGGTTGACATTTATTTTAACTAATTGTAATTTGGCAATTATTTAAACTAATTGTACTTTGGCAATTATTTAAACTAATTGTACTTTGGCAGTTAAGGATACAATTGTGATTTTCCAAAAGTGTAGAATGGGCCAAAAGAAGAGAGAGCTCTTACAAAGCTGACAATGTGAGGACAATAGTTTGTATCCATATATGTAGTTGGAATGAAATATACTTTACAATTGTACTTGTGTTTGAGTGTAATAATTTATATTTGTTTTAATATGGTATGTGTGTGTTTGTTAGGTCTCAAGTGTAAGTGCATAATCAATAGAGTGGAATTCCAATAGTACTAAAAGGTGATTTTTATAGGTCTTATGATTTTGAGGTGGAAGATCTATAGTTAAGTTGAAATGAGTAAACTCTAGGTATGATTGGGAAGCTATTAAATTACAATGGCCAAGTGTTAAGTGTGAGGTCTATAGTACTCAAGGGAAAAAATGAATGATTATTTGGAGATTATAAATATATATCAATAGTAACAATTACTAGAAAGTCTAAGTGGACTAGAGGAAGTTGATATACAAGACAATGAGAAAAGCCTATATCTTAACAAAGTCTCTTTCCAAAGTTAAGTTTCAAGCATGCATTCAAGGCCTTGCTTCTGCCACTTTTTTATCTAAAACAAAGGGCCAACAAATCAAGTATTACTTCTTTCTCAGAAGCTTCACTCAACTCCAAAGGTAAGCAGGTGCTTACAAAGCTCACTACAAGGAAAATATGGTCAAATTTACAAAAAGTTGACAAAAATTGTGACCTAATCTATAGTATGATGTAGACTAGGTCACAATCTTTGTCAACTCTTTGTAGATTTGACCATGGTTTCCTTGTAGTGGCTGAACATGTTCTCAGAGTTTCTACGTTACAATTCAAGTTAGTAATTTCATTGTTGCAAGTATGCAGCTGAAGGGATTGTGTCAGTCAATCAATTACCTTATATTCAATGGCTACGTTGTATAGAGTCACATCGTTCTGTCATATCAAATGATATCTTTGTACTTCATAAGAAGGCTTTGTACTTGTATTCAATTATTATTATTTTAATATAACTTGTTTATTCAACCTCATGTCGTAATGCGTTCTACACATCACAACATGGTATCAAAGGGAGGTTTAGATAGAAGAACAAACAACAAGTAAGCAATAAGTTTTTTGACTTTCAACTCTTAATTTAATAGATATAGTTATTAATTGATAACAATTTGGGAATTTATATTTCCTTCTTTATTCTATTGTGCATTCTCTTGGGATTAATTTACTATAACCTAGAATTGTTATAGAAAACTCATACCTCTTAGCATTAGAACTTACCTATAGAATTTACTAATCTTTATCAATTGGAAATCTTAATATACAGTTTGTGTCGCTACTAGGAAGGCAATTGATCAATATTAAGGAGTGATTTTATAAGGTAATGCTTTCAGAAAAAGGAATCACTTGTTGTATATGGCTATTAAATAAGTAACATATGGTTTTTTAACTTCAAAAAAACATTTATCCCTTCCGATATCATGGAGAGATACAATGGCATTTTCCAAAGGATATAAGTGATATGGGCTATAATATAGATGTAGAGGACTTGGTAGTCAATAGGATTTATTTAAATTCTCAAAGTGAAAAGCAAATATTATTTAAGAATATGGTCTATAGAAGTGTGGGACTAAGAGAGTATGTCATCCCTTGTACCAATAAAGATGATTTAGATAAGACTATATGACCAATAAGCAAATGTATGGGATCAGCCAAGATAATTCCAAAGAGGAGTTGTCCTCTAGTGCAAAAGAGTATTTTGTTAATCAACATGATTTTATGGGCTCAACACCAATAGCTAAGTGTGTTCTAAAATACTAATGCTATGATTTAATTTTAAGTGAAGGAGAGGATCCAAAAAGATTACGTTTTAGTAATTTATTTTTAAATTAGGAAGTGAATAGGGGACAAAGTCTTTTAAAGAACAAATACTTTGTATGATCCTATAGGGACCTTAAAGGGATTCTATCGGAAGCATGTGAGCATCATATTAATTTAAAGGGAAAATATCAAAAATAGTCTTGACAAACGGTTGTATTTTGAAACTAGGCTTGTCTTTTCAACAATATTGAGAATAGGCCTTTGCAAACCTTTTCAAGAATGGTTTTTTTCTAGAAATAGGGTTTCTGATAAATATATATTTGCAACAACCCTTACCTTCCCCTTTGCTCAACATTCATATAATTTGAGCTTGTTCCATCAATCATCATTGCAATCAAATTCACAAGTTACGAGAGTCAAAAATTGTGTGCAGAAGAGAATTTGTGTGTAGAAGAGAGAGAGAGAGAGCACAAGTGAGAACCTTGAAGAGACGGTGGGGACGATGGAACTAGCGAGCTCAAGCAATGCTGCTTCAAGGGCTTTCCTCATAATCCCTCTTGTCACAGGCTTCAAAGGCTTTCCTTGAGATCCCTTTTGTCAATCTTGAATCTTGAATGTAAGTCAATTCTCTTCATGTTTGAGTCTACATACCTACGTTGGCAGTATGCTCTTTGGCAATTTTCAGATTTTTGTTGATCAATGCAAGATGATTGTACTATATGTAAACATAGTATATGGTATGGTTTTTTTTGTGAGGGTTCGGCATGGAATTGCTGGTTCTTTGAGCTCTTCAGAAGCTATTGTTATTGAGGTTCTAAAGTCCTATTTGCGGTAAGAGATCGAAACCTTGCCTCTCCACAACAATTTACCAAGAACAGCTAGTTGATCTTTGCTTTCATGGTACAACTGTTAATTTTGATATGCAGTAAGAAAGCTTGATACTATTGATTTTTTCTTTTTGATGCAAAATGGCTTTCTCAATAGGCGACTACTTTGAGAGCTGCACAAATTTGAAAACGGCAGTTAAGAATGCTACCCTTGCACAGAATTTTGAAATTTGTGTGTTGAAGTCCACAAAGAAGGCCTACACCTTTGCATGCAAGGTTGAGAACTGTGCTTGGAGGTTGCATGTTGCATAATTGCTTGAAAGTTCCGTTTTTACAATTTGCAGACATGTCAGCAGTCACACGTGTATTGGACTAGGGCACCTTAGAAACAACCAGGCAACGGTCAAATGGGTTGCCAACATCATTCAAGAGTGTCTACAACAAATTACAACATACAGGCCTGCTGAGATAGTGGAGGATGTATGACAACAACATGGTGTGACCGTAACTTACTTGCAAGCTTGGTGTGCAAAGGAATGAGCACTGAGCCATTTATTGGGTGCAGAGGAACATAGCTATCAATGTCTTCTTTGATACTGCAGAGAGTTGCAGAAAGCAAATCCAGGAAGTTGAGCATTGCTTATTGCACGTGGAGCAGAAGGTGAACAACGTTTTCATTGCTTATTTATTATTTTTTATGCTTCTATTGCAGGATTTTTTTGTGGATGTCATTTTCTAATTGGTTTGGATGACACTCATTTGCGCAGCAAGTATTTGGGAACATTGTTGTGTGCAACTTCAATGGATGGAGAAGGCCGTTTCTTTCCTATTGCTTTTGTTGTTGTTGATGCTGAAAACAATGAAGACTAGAAATGGTTTTTGAACGAGCTTAAACTTCTCTTCTTGAGTCACCTTCTTGCAAATGATCACCTACCTCGTATGACATTCTTGTCTGATTGTCAGAAAGGTATTTTGGATGCAGTTGACAAAGTCTTTTCAAATGCTTACCATGGAATTTGTATGCGCCATCTTGCAAAAAATTTCCGCAAGAAGTTCAAGAACCTTAAGATGATCAATCTTTTGTGGAATGTGGCACGAGCGCTTACATCCAATTTATACCATGAAGAAATTGCAAAGGTTTCTACAATCTCTATTGAAGCTGCTACTTGGATTGCCAAATCACAACCAAGTGCTTGGGCTATTGCATTTTTTGAAGGACCTCAATATGGCCATCTCACATCAAATATTGCAGAGTCTCTCAACCAATGGCTCACAAAAGAAAAAACCTTTCTATCTATGAGATGATGGAGCAGATTTGTGGGAAGTTGACAGTCTTGTTTGCCGATCACCGTGATGCTGCAAACACCCATGACAACAAAGAAGTTGCAAGAGTCAATTGTGCATGCACGTCGCTACACTGTTTGGCGGGCAAGCAATGTTGAGTATGAATGCATTGGAGGCCAACAAAATCACATTATCAATCTTTCCAACATAACTTGTTTGTGCTATGGGTGGCAACATAATGGTATTCCATGTCATCATGCAGCAAGCGTACTTTTGTATGCAAAAAGAGAGCCACATGCTTTTGTGCACAAGCGCTTCACAACAATGTGTTGTCGAGAAGCGTATGAAGAGGTTGTACACCTCGTGCTCCAGAGGTATCTTTGGGTGCTTGAAGAGATTGATGACAAAATCATATTGCCACCAAATACTTGTTGACTATTAGGCTGACCTAAGAAGAAACGCACTCGAACAGAAGAACAAGGAATTCCAAAGCGAGTAGTACGCTGTAGTCAATGCAGTGGTCTTGGCCACTATAGGTAGAGTTGCCACAAACCAATTTGATTTGAAATGTATAGACATGTGCAACTTTATAGCTTATTTGTCACAAAGATTGTTTTGTGTAGAATTGCTCTCTAATTTTTGTCTATATGAAAGAACAATTGTATTTTTGTAAGGTCAATATGAGATTTTGACTGCCAATGTAGGTATGTAGATTTGAACATGAAGAGAATTGACTTACATTCAAGATTCAAGATTGACAAAAGGGATCTTGAGGAAAGCTTTTGAAGCCTG
>OY987250.1:14256054-14382121 GCA_963920765.1 Ulota crispa
TTTCTCTTCTACACACAATTTCTGACTCTCGTAACTTGTGAATTTGATTGCGATGATGATTGATGGAACAAGCTCAGATTATATGAATGTTGAGCAAAGGGGAAGGTAAGGGCCGTTGCAAATATATGTTTATCAGAAACCCTGTTTCTGGAAACAAAATCGTTCCTGAAAAGGTTTGCAAAGGCCTATTCTCAATATTGTTGAAAAAACAGGCCTACTTTTGAAATACAACCGTTCGTTAGGACTATTTTTGATATTTTCCCTAATTTAAAAGATGATATAAAGCCTATTTGGCAAAAGCAGTGTCAATTTAATCCCAAATATTCTTTGCTAGTAAATGAAGAAAATGAGAAACTTCTTGATATATGATTCATTTACCCTCTTCTTTGTAGTGAATAGGTTAGTCCTATAATTTTTGTTCAAAAAAGAACAATAAATTGGGATATGATAATATTTTTGTAAGCTAAATAATTCCACTAAAAAGGATTATTTTTTGTTGCCCTTCACAAATTCTATTTTAGAGACCGTAGAGGACCATGAAAGCTATTATTTTTTAGATAGTTTTTCTAGCTATAACCAAATACGGCTGTTAGTTAGAGAAGACCAATTGAAAACCAAATTTACCATTGATTGGAGTACATATGCAGCTGTAGTAATGTTTTTTGGATTGTGTAATGCACCCATAACATTCTAGCAATAGATAATGGTAGCTATTTCACCTTTTTCTAATTCATGGAATTTTTTTGGATGATTTCTTTGTTTATGGTAAAAAGTTAGATCATGCAAACCAATTGAGACAATGTATTTGACCTAGATAAAATACAATTGATACAAAATTTCCCTTGGCCCTAAACATTGAAGGAAGTCCGCGGATTTTTAGGCCTAAGTATATACTATAGAAAGGCAATTAAGTCATTTGCTACTATAGCTTCCCTTCTAACTAAGCTATTGAAGAAATTGGAGGTATAGCAAGACCTACTTGGAACAGAAATGTGAATATGCTTTTGTCTTATTGATGGGAAATCTATGTATTGCTCCAATGTTGGTTCCACTAGATTGGTTACAAATTTTTCAACTTAATGTTGATGCTTTTAACATAGCTATGGGGTGTGTCTTGAGTCAAAAAGATAATTTTTGTTTATCATCCTATGTATTTTGCTAGCAAATATTTAATAACAGCTAAAAAAATTATACAAATATAGAGAGATAAGTGTTAGGAATGATTTTTGATATGCAAAAATTCAAGTACTATATGTTGGATTATCCTTTTACTTTTTATGTGGACCATGATGTTCTTAAATATGTAATTAAGAAACTAGACTAAAATGGATAATTGGCTTGCTAGATTCTATTGCTGCAAAAATTTGATTTTACTATAGTTGTTTGACCTAGCAAAACCCATGGAAATGCATACTACATTTATCCATTGGAACCATTAGCTATAAAAGCTTTATTATATGTAGGTGATCAACTACCAAATGCACATCTTTTTAAGGTTGAGATGATTCAACGTCAAATATGTGGAAGTTTCAAATTATTTAAATACTAACATGATATTGGAATGGCAAAATCCTTCCCAATTGAAAGCTTTTTACTATTGTTGTGGATCCTATACACTATTGTAAACTGTGTTATAAAAAAAGGAGAAGATGGTTTATTAAGACATTGTATGTATAGCAATGAAATACCCGTGTATTAGAAGGTTGCCATGTCGATGCATGTGAGGGACATTTTGCAAAAGATGATATTGCTAAGAAGGCATTATTGCCTACATATTGGTGGCGTAGATTATTTCATAATGCCCACCAATATGCATGCTAAAGTGATTCGTGTCAACAAGTGAGACGACCCACACCAACGATAGATATGCCTTTGATACCTCTTTTTATCTTTGGCCTCATTTGAAAAATGGAGAATTTATTTTTTGGCCCTAGTACATAGAACCCTCTACTAAATACAGTTGTAAACAATACATCTTTGTAGCTACAGACTATGCCACAAAATGGGCAAATGCTATTGCTACTAGAAATGATGATGCCCATACTAATTTCTAGATTTTTGTACAAAAATATCATTTCTAATTTTGGCTATCCAAAGGAATTGATAAGTGATCAAGGTACTCGACTCCTCAATGCAACTATTGAACATCTAGTACAAATATTCTTTATAAAGCATAAGAGAACATCTTCCTATCACTCTCAAACAAATGATCAGACTAAAAAAATCAATGGGCTATTATGTAAAATTTTGACTAAAAATATTACTAGCTTAGCCACAGATTGGGATGATAAGTTGTGGGTTGCATTGTGGACCTATAGAAAAGCATATAAGATAACCACTCACTATTATTCTTTTCCATTTAGTCTATGAACAAGAGGCTATCTTATCCATAGAATATGAGCTTCCTTCTTTGAGAATAACTTTGAAAAATGATTGGATGAGAATGATAGTCTATAGAGTTGATTATTTAAATTAAAAGCTCTTGATGAAAAGCAAAAAGAGGCTTATTTACATACACATGCTCTACAATGTAAATCATTTCATGATATAAATTGGGTCCTAAATTTTTTAGAGTGGAAGATTTGGTTCTATTGTATGACAACTGGCTTTCATTTGAAAAGAGAAACATAAATTAATTAAATAAGTCTAGATACTATTTTTAGTTAATTGAGTGGTGAAATAAATAAACAAAAGATACCATTAATAGTAATAATAATAATATTTTAAAAAAATTACATATTGTTGTGGCTTGTGGGAAATGGAGAAAAACATGATAAAATGATGGTACGATAAAGATGGAGAGAGTAAATCAATTGATGGTATATCCATAACATGTCCAAATATATAAAAGAAACTTGCAACAATATTATAGATTTATAGATGAGAGAGTAGTCTATATAAAATTAATATGGGTGAAAATAAGTAGAATTAAGATGAGCGTAATAATAATTATAATATTAGACTATAGATGATTAAGGACATAAGAATTTAAGATAGCACTAATTTGGAATATCTATAGTCTACATGCATTAGATTACACATGCAAATTACAAAATAATAGCTAGCCAAGTAGTCACCTTTGATAGGAGAAAAATGAGTGTTGAGATGCTATGGATATGATTGTAAGTCGGGACAATAGGACATTACTTGAATAACCAGTGGCTAACCACCCAAAAAGAAAATAAGACGACGTATGATTGAGTTGTTTTTGAGAGATATAAGAAACGATAGGGCATGGAGGTAATTAGTTCCAAAGTCTATGGTGCATTTGTAGTTTGTGTAACATTTCTCAAGTAAGTAACCCAAAAAAATTCTAAGTAGGAGTTTTTTTGTAGAAGATTATAATTGTCTATTGTTTTGCAGCTAAGGTCACTTGTAAGAAGATTTTTTTGGTAATATTAGGAACAATCAAACAAGAGATTTAGAAATCTATAAAATAACATTAACTTCTGAGCCCATTAGACAAAAGGGCTATTATTTTTTAAACTCTCTGACTTGGGTAGGTAAATTAGACAAAACTTCCTTGTTACCAAGTCAAATAGACTTTGTAAATTTAAATCATTTTTTTCAATTATGAAACTCAAATCTAAGTTATAAACAATTGATAAAGGTATTAAGAATTATCACTTACCTATAACAATTCTCTAGAGAATCTTGTCCTCTTTCCTTCAAACTTTTGTCTTGATCTTTTGCCATGTGCTTTATGTTTCTTTTGTTGTAATTATCACACTTACACATTAATACAATCTACAAAGACCATTCATCTCTTATTTAACCCCCAAAGGACCAACTGTCCCCTTGAGGGACAAATGGATTTTGGGCATGTACGTATAGCTAAATTGGTTTTCATGATTTTTTGAAACTTTTATTGAAGGTAGGGAATTCAAAGAGCTACATGGGCATCTAATTTTTTCTTCATTTCGACATCAAACAAAAAATTTATACATAAATTTTCAAAAATGGGGGAGGAGAGGCAGCCCGGTCAGCACCTCTCCTATATATGAGAGAGTTGACTAGGAAGAGGGCCAGCTTAGTGAGGGCAGAGATACCAGTTGCTTGGGCAGTAAAACCAAGGGAAGGAGGTGTCAGAATTCGGCTTCACAAGCTGCAAGGGCCAGCTAAAATGGGAGGGGGGTGGAAGTTCTTGAGGTGACACGTCGAGTCTGAGAAAGCCCTTTGAATCGCGATTGGGAGCAAAATCCATGCGAGCAATTGTCGAAGGACAAAAAAGAAGCACATGGAGTAGAAGGGAACTTCAAGACCGGAGGAGAACTTGGGGAACATGAAGGGAACCTCAACAACACTTGGATGAGAACTTTGGGAACGCAAGGGAATTGCTAGAAGACAGCCCCGGGTCCCAAGGGTGGAAGGATGGGGGTGGATGGGGCCCGTGCCATGGGCCCTTAGAACCTCTATTCCATCTGCCCCTTTGCAAAGCAATGATATTTTTCTTTTGAGCCATCTTTAAATTTGTTTTTTGTGTTTTTTTTCTTTCAAATTGTACTAGACTACAATTCTTATGTTTTTACCGCTCCAATTTGTATAATCCAAATTTTTGAATTTTACATAAAACTTACAATTTTGCCTAACGTATATGCAAATTTCATGGCCTTACGGCATTGTATGATTTTGCAAACTATGATTCACACCTCCAATTCATTTGAAAATTATTCCACATGTACCTAACTTGGTCTTCTACATGAAAAAAATAAACCTCAACTTTGCGTAGAGTAATTTTTTTGATATAAGAGCAGTCAAAGGCTTCTGAAATTTCTAGGTAGGAGGGAAAAAAACTTTTGTTTTTACTTCAAATGTAAGTATCTCACTCCTTTACATTTAGAATGAGCTGATTTTTTTCCCACAAGTACCTCCCATAGTCTAGGGCAAGATCTTACGGTTGGATTTCCAAAAAAAAAATTTCTACTCATTCTCCAAAAGTGACAATTTTGATTGATTTTCACAGAAGAAAAAGCTTGGTCCTTTAGGGGTTTAAAATATAGAAATAAAGAAGATATATAATTAACTGTGCTTGGAAGTAGATTTGTTCTAAGGGTGATCAATTTTACAAAAGAATTCTCATACTTCTTTTTTCAATTATGTAACTTTGTCTATACTTCTATATTAAAACAATTTCTAACTAAGTCCAATTGCTTTGATTAGAAAAGTTTTCCTCATTTTCTTTATTTTCAATCAATAAATGTAAATACATGCGCATGTTTCCTATGTAACTCAACTTTGGATTCACATATCCATTTTCCACAATAATGCAAACTTACTTTTGTAATTCATTGTCAACTTTTCTTATCTAATTTTATGGGTCAATCCAGACATTTATTCTCACTTTTCTAATCTTCATAATGGATAGTGTTAAACTAATCTTCATAGTCACACTGACTATGCTCACCTTCAATGACATTCAACTCTCTTGAGTTGTTTCACAAAAACACAATTATGATGATACATTTTTAATGTAATTTTTATCATATTCATATTTTTATGTTTTCTTCTAAAAATGCTTTGTCAATTAGACATTACTATAGTTCATTTTGTATTCACGTTTATAATCAATTTGATAATGCTTTCTGTTTCACCATTTCTAATTTGATTTAAAAATTTACCAATAGCATCGAGTTCAGATTTTCATGTTCAATTACTTTTATTATAATATGTTACCTTTGTTTGTGCTTTCAAGATATTTCTATTCTTATATTTATGCTTATTTGTTTTGTCAAATAGATTTTTTAAATAATTCATTTCATTATATAAGTAATAAAAAATGAATTTAATAATTCAATTCATACACACAAAGAACAACCAAAGTAAAATTTCTTAATTTTGTTCAATTTTTTTGTAATTTGCTTATACATAGTTTGAAATTTTTTGAGCCTAAGACGTATACTCCTAAATTCCTAATAGTGTAGTCCATTTGACTTTGCTTCTTTCTTATTTATGTCTCTTTTTATATGGGTACATCTTTTCATATATATGTTAATTACACCATTTTAAATTTGATCTAACTTAAGGTTTTTTTTTTTTGTGCCTTTTTTAATTTAATTAGTACAATGAAATGCATTCACATTAAAAATTATATATAATGCAAAAATAACGCTTTTTACACTACATATAACCTCCTACTTGCCTTTTATGGCAACGGTGGGATGTATCTTTTGTTAGATAATGCTTGCTACCTAAGAGAAATATTAACATTTGTTAAAGGAATTTTTACTCATGCAGATTGCAATGGTGTATTTTTTATGTATTACTTCGTGGAACTCTGGCTTTGTGATTCTAGTTTTGCAATATCTTCCCTCTTTTATGTATCGATTTCTCAAAACGTGCAGATTTGAGAATACACAAACTTGATTCTTTATAGCAGCAACTTGAGGATTCTTTGACCACTTTGCCGATAATTTAATACTTTGTACATCCCTTTCTAGACCAGTGTTGAAGTTCTTTTACATGCCTCTAGCGAATCGGATTGTATCCGCATCTAATTCAAGACTTTGGCTTTTTGGTTGTGGCAGCACTCTATAGTCTTTACGAAGGCTTACCAATCTGTTGTTGGACGTGAAGTTGCTATCCTCACGGATGGTCATATCATGTTGATAATGAAGCAAGTGAGCGTGTACGCTATCTACTTTTCAGACATTTTAGTATGTTTTAGCTATTTACTTGTTATAATAGCTAAGATGTTTGATCGCTATAACAGAGCTAGCGCCTAGCGATGATTACTGGCAAACCTAGGCGCGGAATTCCCAAAGAAGATGCCTTTAATCATATCTTTGGGTGAGGAATTTGCAATTACTATTGTTGCTCAGAAACCCGGGTAGACAACACTCAGAGACAAACAAGTAGTTTTCTGAGTAAAATGAGTTGCTAAACATAGGTGACACGTGCTTTTTGCAACTTATTTAATCATAGCATCTCGTCACTCTGGTTCTCATGTGTATTGAATTTTTCATTGTCTAGTTTATCTGATATACAAAGCATTGCATGCTTCAAAACAAACATGTATAGCCTAACAAAATCGTGATATTTGCAAACCAGCTACACCATACTCAACAACGTTACTGCCAAGGAGGTCCAAATGCTACAAATTAGTCACCTCCCAAACTAGGTGCAGGTGCAGGTGCGGGATCCAATGCAAGTGCAGGAGTGGGTCTGGGAATGCACCATCTCATATGTAATCTCTTCCCTTCTCTCAACTAGAAATCTAAAGGCCAAAGAAAGCCTATAACTAAATCCACCAATACTAAACCCCAAAATGTAAAAAAAACTTACCGTTGGTCCAACGATCTCCAAACCACTACAAACAATAGTGAGATGTCTCTATGTTTTTCGTGATTTCCGTGTCTTTTGCCTGAGCTTGGTTTTGGTTTGCATTTGGGTCGTTATCTCACTGGGCTGGCAACAGTTGGACCTAGTCAGTGCCAAAGAGCAAGATCTCGTTCATGGCAGGGGATGCCCTACGTCGAACTTACTAAGTCTAAAACATTGCTTGTCGATTCTGGCACATTAGTACGCTGCTCTTGGTCAGGGCCCTCATCCTTGACCACCTAGTCTAGGGTCGGGTCCTTGTCCGGCCCCTCCGCCGTCGCCTCTCAAGCTTGCGCTTCGATATCTATGAACTAGTTCACTACAAGGAAAAGCCCTTTTTATGACTAGAGTACTATGGCTCTATAGTCACATTTGGCTAAAATGAGCAACCCATCAGCCAAGTGGTCTTGGGCTCCTAGTCATAGTCATGCTCTAGTCACAAAATAGTCAATGTGACTAGGTTTTTGTAAGGACCTCAAGGGGAACGTCATTGGGAACAAGTTCTTGAGTTTAGGGGGTGGATATGACTGGGTCTCTTGACTACGTGACTGCTTCTAGTCATATAACTTTTTGGGTAAGGGAGGGCCAATCCACATTGGGTTTAGGGTTCTTCTAATTTTTTCCTCTTTCATCTATTTATTGTTTTAAAGGTTTTTTAAGGGATTGTGTGATGTTTCAGATATATTATAATCATTTATATTAAAGAACCACCATTTTGTATATATCTAATATTTGTGGGGTACAATTGTATTTTCATTTTATTCATGTTCTTTATTTTTCATTATGGTTTGTGTACTTGCCTTTCTTCTCAATATGTTCTTCTAATTGTGGGCGTTTGATTGAATACTTATTTTTCCACTTGGATTGTCTTTGATGATTTGATTGCTAATTCTAAGTTGTGCTTTACAATCTTTTGACATTTGATCAATATCCATTCTTCTTATTTGAATTTCTCTTCTACTCGTTTATTTCACGGGGAGTGCACTCCTTTTTTTTTATTGTACACGTGCAATCAAATGAAGGGTTATTATACTTGCCTTGGTTCTAAATTTTTGACATGCCTTTCTAAAAAGTAAGCATCATTGAAATGGATGTAGGCTCTTTATAAGTAATGAAGGGTAGGGCATAATACTGAGAATTATAATTTTTTTGGTTGTACAATAGCCTTGCCAATATTCAAAAAACAAAATCTATACTTTTATTGGATATATTTTAAATTTTAATGGTTAGCTAAAGTATCCTATGTTTTGAGTATGACAAAGTATTCCATGTTTGATCCATGCAAGTATCCATTGTCAGCTGTATTCAACAGTAGCTTAGGGTCATAAAATTAATAAATGATGTACAGGTAATGGTACAAGATTAAACATGTGGATGAAGCTTCTGTTGATGTTTATGTACAAGCTTGTGGCTTATGCTTAGGATTAGCTTGGGGCTTGAGGGTTGGGTCTTGCTTTAGCAACTCTTGCTTGCATGCTTGCATGCTTGCATGTTTTGTGGTTTTGATTGCTCAGTTTATCTCAAATTCTACAACAACACCTTCTATTCAGGCAAGGTTTCTAGACTTTGTAAGGGTTTAGGTGCAATGCTACCTTTGTCGGCAGGTTCATTTCCCATGTTTTCTCTAATTTCTTTGCATCCTCTACTTAAAAGGGGTTTGAGGTAGAAGTGGAATGGGTTTCACTACTTTTTCCTTCATCCTATATTGAATTTACAAATTTGCTTTTAAGTATACTATATGCTTTTCCATGCTTTTTGTTTTCTCTCAAGTTCTTGTTTGAAGTATTATGTGATTAATTAAAATTTATGTTTTGAAGTGTTTGGTCTTTGATTACATGTGTGTAATTTTTTTTGTGTTATTGTGTATTTTTAAAGAACATAGGGTATACAAAAACATCACAAGAACTTAATTCAAATGAAGCCTAAGGTACATGAAATTGTCAAAATTCATAAAAATAAGTAAATATAGCCCTATAGAAATTTTAAAAAATTACCTACATAGCCCCCATCTTATAGGGGCTTGAACGCATGCTACCCACAAACATCATGTATAGTGCACTCCCCGTGGTTTATTTGAACAAATCTTAGTGCTCATGTACCTTGCAATATTCATAATTTTTCTTCCCAATTATTGTTGTTTGCTTTTTTTAAGGTATTAACCCTTAAATGCCTAAGGCACCCAATTGAGGTGTTTACAAATCTTTGAAGATGAATATAACCTTATCAAATCACTATTTTTAATTTTAAAAAATTTAATACAAGTTTTTTCAACTTCTTCTTTAGCTAATCTCTCTTCCATGTCTGTGTAGCATTTTTCCATTCGCTTAATCTGCAATCATAGTTGAGTTTAGCTAAGAATAGAAATATGAAAATTGTCGGTGAGTCACTCTTCCAAAAGCTACATTTTGCTATGTACCTTGGTTGTCATTGTCATGTGAAGGAGTAACCTCAACTACTAATAAATTTACATGGATGGGTTAGGGTTGGTCATTGTCTTCAATTATTATTTTTAATTCTTTGATTTTTTGGAAGAAGTTTCACCAATTGAGGGAGTAACCAACTAATCCAATATATATCAGCTCCTCTTTGTCTAAGAGACAAAGCATGGACAAATAAGTAGCAACATGTAGGGAAACATGATTTTTCAAGAGCTTTTTGCCAATTTTGATTTTCGCTTGGGTGTATACTATCTTTGCCCAATTCATCTTAATCTTAGTTACAATTTGCTTGTGTGATTGAAAGTTAAACAACATTGACACAAATAAAAAATAATGGTATTGTTATGACTTCATATTAACATATTCATTTATAAATTACAAAGAAAAAAGTTATCCTTGTTTGACAAAGATGAAGCTTAAATGTAAAAAACCTCAAAAATTAAAAGTTGTTCAACTAAAATGAGCAAATTACAAATATAATTACCCTCAATTGTTGTTGCTATATGAACTTTATGTTGTTCTAATCATAACTGTTAGAGATTTTGATTAGTGATATGTATTGATATTTTTTTCATGTACAATATGATTAACAGAAAATGATGTTTGTAAGCATCAATATGATGCATTCTCTAAGGCCAAAATCTTATTTTCTAGATGTCAACTTCTTAAAGTTCCAAAAGTTACAACTTGAAACAAAAAAATTGTACTTTTGAAACTAAGGTTTATTAATGACAATTTCAAAATCATATTTTCATTTCTAATCTAACATAAAACATGGCTATTGTTTTCTGTACATATTTTTTTCTCCTTCCTCCAAGATTTTGAGAGAAAATGCTCTAAAAGTTTTAGTAAAAAAAACAAGGTCACAATCAAAAAAAAAGTAAATAGCTCAAAAGAGTTGCAATGAAGGTGACAAAATAAAACAATCTCAATTTCATCATACAAAGTCTAATTAAAAATAAAACTCATTTCATTAAAACATTTACATCTAACAAAATTGAACAATTGCAAATGACCTCCAATTGGCCTTCTATTTTTAGGGAAGTTTGCTTTAGAGTTATGCCAAATCTTGTCTTTTGAGTATTAAAATGTTTTTAGATTCAAGTTTGGCAAGCTCTCATAAGAAAAACATTGGAGTTAATTTCAAATGATTTTACTAGTGAAAAATAGGGGTTGAGATTTGATGGAACATCAAACAACCTATAAGGAAGAACCACCATTTATAGGCACCAACTATTTTAGACCCCTAGAATTCTCCACAAAGCAAACCCTTGCCGCACCCACATCAGACCCTCACTGCACGCAAATCACACCCTTACTAAACACAAATGTGACAAGTGTTATACCATATTCAAGTCATGGTGACCATTTTAAACATTAAAGTGAATTTTTCTTGGACTCTCATGTTCATTCATTTCATCTTCTCCTTGTCTATTTTCCCAAGATCCATTTCCAGTTTACAAGAAGTCTAGGGGCGAGAATAGGTGTATCTACAACCTCATCTTCAAAAATTCATACTTTATTCATAAAACTACAAAATAATATGAGGACAATTTTAATTCAAAGCTGTAACCATTTGCTAATAGGAATTTGATTTTGAAATCTCAAATAGACCTTCCTCTTGAATTGATTTCACGAAAGTGTTCATATAAGGTGCTTCTACCTTACTCCTAGTGTACAACTACCCTAATCCTCCATCTAAATAAATGATACTCCCTCTATCCCAATATAAAGCTCCAAATTAGGCATTGTTCTTGTCCCACTAAAAAGCTTCTTTTTGCTAATTTCAATTGTTGAGAAAGCATTTGTCATGTCCAATGATCTCATGGGGGCAAGATAAGGAATTAAAGAACATTCCACTCTTAACAAGCTTGGCCTTGCCCATATGAAGTACCATTGTTGTTGCTAATCATTAAATCATCAATAATGAGGAGCTAGCAACATGTAAAAATATGGTACTTTTTGCATGGAATTTGGATGCCCAAATGACATCATCAAAGCTAGAGATTTTGCACACATTTGGTAGATGGTATATTGATTCTAGAACGCATGTGTCATTAGTACAAATACTCTCAAATAGTGAGGAGCCAACAGCCTTTACAAACTATGCACAAAAAAGGTACTTTTTGCATGAAATTTGGGTGTCTAAATGGCAACATAAAAAATTGAGATTTTATAGATATTTGATAGATGGTATATTAAATCTAGAATGCATGTCACTAGCATAATGACTAAAAATACAATTAATCCCTCATTCAGAAGTTTTTTGTAGCTTTATAATGGGACAGAAGGAGTACCTCTTGCTTAAAAGCACTAGATAATTGTTACACACGCTGACTTATGGGTCTTGGGTGGAAATACTTTTATTAAAATACAAACAAACAAAATCTACCCAAATTTACGGTTGGTTACTTTCATCTCCGTTCATAACCATAGACTACATCAAAGCCTATGTATCCAGTTCCCATTATCCCACACATGAAATCAAAATTTCCGAGTTTTGTCTTCTTGGAGTAAATGTTAAAGTCGAACTCTTCTACCAAGTGAAAGATCTAGATACTTCTATTCAAAGTTCACAAACTGGCAGGTGCAGTGTACCAAGCCGAATGACATGAAATTTGGATAAAACAAAATTTCATGAAAAATGGAGTCAAAAAAATTTGATAAAAAAAAAGCAGATATTGTTCCTCTACAAGTATCGTGGTTTTTTACTTCTCTAGGATATCATTGAAAAAGAAACATGATTAAGTTACTAGACGTAAACCACATTCTACTGAAATCAAATTTTCAGATTCTATTTTTCATGGAATAGCCCATGTTATAAAATTATCACGTTTGATTACCCCTCCTGAGTCCTGACTAGGCCACTATTTCTGAGTCATGCTTCGCTGTTTGTTACACTTACAGAATCATTGTATATTCCGCACATTTCAACGCCAACTATCGCCAGCATTTTAGAACAAGAACGTATAAAGCAATAGAGCGTTATCACAATTCTTAAACCTCCTGGTCAAACATGATTGCCATCAGAATAAAACAATTGACTAGAATTCAGCCTTCACATGAGTGTAACAGATTACAGGCAAACGTCAAAGGGTGATGGCACGGTCAGGATAACAAAAAGGACTGCTTAACTCTGATTTGGCCATACCCATAATATTTTTGCTATTTATTACATCCTAGATAGTGATTTGCTATTTATTTTTTGGCAAGAAGCTGCTTATACTTGTATATTAGTAGAAAAAAAATACTCTTTTTAAAAAAATGAATGTTATTATGTCCAAATGAGCAATTTTGTGAGAAGTTCTGAATTCATCTCATTTCATAAAAATGAAGTAAAGGATTCATCCAAACTACAAATTTGGTTAATAGGAATTAGGTTAGTGCATTTACAATTGTGCAAGCTTCTATGGTTCATGAATTTAAAGTGTATTAGTACATACATTATTAAAATTAGTTGTTATGAATTCTTTTAGGGACAATTTCATGCAAGTTTTTCCACATCTAATAAAGAATAGTAAAAATTTGTAATTTTTTTTAAAGTGGCAAAAGCATGCACATATACTTGTTTCTAGGTGCACATATGGTCAAAATTATTAAAATGTTCATAATTCATTTTGGGGAGCCATTACAAATTGCAAGTCAAAAAAAGTCCAAATCAAGACAATTGGGTTCTAATCACTTTTATGGTGGGAAAAAAAATCAAGAAAGTTCTTTTGATGAAAGGAGCACTTTTTAAATGAATGTCTTATCAAAAGGAAAGTTTTTAAAAAAATCTCATCACTTGCAAGTTCAATTTTTTAGCTAAACAAAAATAATCCGAACTCACTAATGCAAATGAAAAAAAAGTCCTTTCCAAAGGTTCAACAGGCCCTTTCAGGGGTACCCTGATCGTGCCATCACCCCAAATTAGTTATGACAAACAATCAAGGTCTAGAGATGATGAACCTCACAACCTAGATAGCTACACAACCTAACATCTGCATTATAATATTCAAACTGGTTAGCACAGAGGGACTAACTCCTGATCTTTTAAGGGTACTACTACCTTCACTTTCTAATGAATTCAAGGTACAGAAGTAGCAGGTTTCTCAAAAAAAAAATTGACCCAATCAGCAAAAAGGAATCAATTCACGTTACTCATATGCACGATATTGGCAACATAATCTAACTTTCTTCTGGATCCATCCAATAGGATAACATGAGTAAGTAATATTGTCCGTTCAAAGCAGTTCAAATTATAGTCACGTACCTTTACTTGCACAGTTTCCTTAGTTTTGTAGCATATTAGCAAATCCATTCTCAAGTAGACTATCCTGGAAGGGCACTTATCTCAGACAATCTGGAAAGATTTATCATATCAGAATCTAAGGAATAATCCCATGCGCAGAGAAGAGACTCGTGACTACAAAGAGTTGCACTAGGAGTCAGATAGACATTTTTCAATTTTTAGTGCAATCAAATTCACAAGTTAACAGAATAGGAGGGCTGCTTTCAAATGCAAAGCCAAGCTAACTCAATGAAGTAATTATCAGCCAGAATGAAACTGCTTTGGGTCAGTCTACAGATTCTGCAAACTATTATATGTACATTCCTCCTAGAAGTAGTCTTCACAAACTGTTACATTCCTGTGTCTATCAGCTCTGGAATAGACTGATTGGAAATGGACAGCTCTTTGTACCTTATTCATGATAAATGTGGAGATCAAAGAATGAGATGTAAGCCAACAAAAACTCTGTTCAACTCCATATTGGAGTTACATCACGAGTTCTTTTTCTGCCGAGTATTTTTGCTCTTTCCAGACGAGGGCCTTGTAGTCGCCATTTTTTGAACGCTTTCATTGAATCCCGGCCTGCTTCAAACACTTCAAAAGAGCAAAAGTTTATGTACTCACAAAATGAGGAAGGAAAACATACAATCTTATGGAAGGGAAACATCCTCACTCTTCATTAAAAACAATCTCACTTCATGCTGACTTGACTTCCAATGTCCATAACAGGTCAAATAGTAATTGCTATGATAACTAAAAGTGTTAAGTCATTTCGAAAGGATTAAGGAAGATTAAAAAAATTACCAGTAAGACAAGACAAATTATGCAGTATAACTTTCAACGATAGGAAAGATTATTGAAAGTTACTACAATCAACCATTAGTTTTCAAAAATTCTAAATTCTGTTTTTGAAGCTTGGAAATTTAAGGGTTAATGCTTGGAAATTTAAGGGTTAATACTTCATTAATGAATTAGTGAGGCGTTAACCCCTAAGTTCCCAAACTAAAAATAAAAACCGTAGAAGATAAGAGGGGGAATAGCAGTCGATTGCAGACAGCAGCTCGATAGAGAGAACTTAAGGGAAGGTAATTAGACTCACATCGCATTTCCTCCTCAGTGAGAAGAGGCACAAACTTGGGATTTCCAGTTAAAGTTGCCGTGAGGGATTTGCATAACAGATCCTTGTAACGCCCTTGCAGAGTTTTCAATAAAAAAGGGCCGAGTGTAGGATCCACGTTCCTGCAAAACATCCATGGCATCCGAGAAATTTTAAAACGAGAAAAAGTGTAAGATTTGAGTCCCGTCACGTTCTTCAAAATGCATGACAGTGTGATATCAAACTATTAACATCCTGGTCATGTACATTATTTGCAGCGACCAGGGTCTTCAGTGAAATTTGAAACATGTTCTTCTGTTTCAGAAACATTCAAACATCGTTAAAAAATCTTCCCCGTGATTCGTACAAAGGTCTCCACCAGTCACAACGATCTAGTCATCTTCAAGATTCATGGAGATATCTCCAGGCAGTTGCAGTGTCAAATAGAGCTCTCCTTGTGTACACGTCTGTTACATTTGATATGCGAAAATTTGACAAAACAAAATCGAGAGAACGATGTTTTTGTCGAGAAGTTCAAGAAAGAAAATTCAGTATAACAATCACAATTTTTCATGATGATATTTTCTTCAATATGGAACAACAGTTAAATAAAGTAGAACTCTAGAAGAGAAACCAAGGCAGTGCGAGAGGAAACTCACAATTCAACCAATTCGCAGCCCATCTCGTAGAAGAAAAGGCACTTGCTACGGAGGTCTATACATGCTGGATCTGCTTGCACCTCCTTGCGGACCCTGAGCATATTTTGCAAGTACCAGAAAGCGGAGTTAAACCAATTTCCAATATGCAAATTAATTGAACAGTACATCGTCAATGACCTCCTTGAATAGGAAACCTTGCAATATCTATTCTAGTATAGAAACAACAAACGGAGACATTATTCTAGCTTAACATTATATGCCTTAGTGTGCATATTCCAATCCATTGACTAAAAGAGATTTTAATCTCCTCTTAGTATCCACTTTCGATTGCATAGTTCCAAACAAGCTTGAGATAACAAGTTTAAAATTTTGACCCAGCATCAACTAGGGTGAGATAACAAGCTTATAATGGTCCATTGTATCTATGACAACCCCTGACACACTGAAGGAAAGAAATGTCCAATCCATTTCAAAGATGATTAATGGCTTGAAGATTGGTGATCTCAAACTCGTTTTCGTTGCTTCAACTACTGTAGTGTAAAATCAATACAGGACAAAGTGGGGTTATATGAAGAAAACCGATATTTGCATTAATCGAAATGTAAGATTTCTTGTCACCTCACAGTTTTTGCTTCAACTTATGCTAAGGTGCCCTTATAATTCAATGGCGCATACAAATAAAAATGTTGGAAGCGTTGCATGGAGTGGAAAATAGTGCAATAAAAGGAAATCCAAGCACACCTTGCGTTAAAGCAACTGGGAAGCTTCATATGTATAATTTGTCGTTGGACTAGGTCTTGAGCTAACCAAAGTGGAAGATCCACCACTGAACCTCGAGCCACCTGAAAAAAAAATGCAACAAAACCCTCATTATTTTCCTTATTTAATTAACCTGTGCAACAGGCAAAAATATGACAATGATACATCATTAAACACAATATCCTACAATTATACATGACAAGCACATCTTGTTTTTAAAAGTGTACACCAATTTAACAGAAATTACAAGCCATCTCCCAAGACACCTTCAGGTTCCTTACATATTGCATAGAAAGTCCAACTCCGACATGCTTTGGTGTATAGGAATCCCCTTGCAAATACTAGTAACAATCAATACCACTCTATGAACAGTAAATACACTCAATGCATCAGCAGTGACTTTTAACTTAGATGTGGTTACCTTAGAATCAGAACCCCAGACCGAGTACGCTAAAAAATCAACACTCGAAATTAGACCAACGGAAAACTAGAAACACTTACATTGTTGTCTTCCGAGGACGGATCAAGAAATCCAGCGCCATTCGCCTTGTGTAGAAATACCGTTGATACATTCTACAAAAGAAAATATCCAATGCCATAGACACTCAATATCCTCACCCAAAAAATTGAAAAATGAAATTAAAAAAATAAAATCCCGAATGCTGGTCATGAAAAGTAGAAATCAAATAGTAGACAGCTCTCAGAACATTTGATAATTAAGAAGGGATCAGCTCTAGAAACAGAGGTTTAAAATGTACTGTTGATACATTCTACAAAAAAATGCCATAGACACTCAATATCTTCGGACGGACCAAAAAATCGAAAAAATAATAATAGTAAATAAAACCGAATGCTGGCCATGAAAAGTGTAAATCAAAATGTAGTACAGAAGACAGCTCTCAGAAAAATTGATAATTAAGAAGTGATCGGCTGTAGAAACAGAGGTTGAAAAAATAAAATCCCGAAATCTTGAAATTGAGTAAAGAAATGTGATCTCCGGCCATGAAGAGTCGGAATCATAAAGTAGGAAACAAGTGACACTTGAGAAATTATAAAGTGTGGAAATCAGAGGTTGCATCATCTGGTTTAGAGACAACAGCACAAATGGAGATCAAGAACTTCAGCGTCATTCGCCTTGTGCAGAAATACTGTCGATACATTCTACAAAAAAAATCTCCAATGCCATAGACACTCAATACCTTCGGACGGACCAAAAAATCGAAGAAAATCAAAAAAAAATAACACCGAATGCTGGCCATGGAAAGTAGAAACCAAAATATATCAGGAAAACTGATAATTGAGAAGTGATCAGCTCTAGAAACAGAGATTGAGAAAAAGAATCCCGAAATCTTGGAATTGAGTAAAACAATCTGATCTCCGGCCATTAAGAGTCGGAATCAAAACGTATGAAACATGTGACACTTGAGAAATTGTAGAGTATGGAAAACATAGGTTGCATTATCTGAATTAGAGAGTATCTTCGGACGGACCAAAAAATCGAAGAAAATCAAAAAAAAAGAATCCCGAATGCTGGCCATGAAAAGTATAAATCAAAATGTAAGTAGAAAACTCTCAGAAAATTTGATAAATTGAGAAGTGATCGGCTCTAGAAACAGAGGTTGAAAAGAGAATCCCGAAATCTTGGAATTGAGTAAAGAAAATCTGATCTCTGGCCATGGAGAGTCGGAATCATAAAGTAGGAGACAAGTGACACTTGAGAAATTATAAGAGAGGAAAACAGAGGTTGCATTATCTGGTTTAGAGAGAACAGCACAAATGGAGCGTGGAACTGATAGATTGAGTGACGCTGGTCACGCACCTCGTCGTGCATGAGAATGTCCTGGATGTCGTAGTAGCTGGCCATGGCCGCAGCTCCGTCGGCAGCAGCTGCGCGAGTTGCAGAATGCGGTGGTGCGAGCAAGCATGTCGAAATCGAAATTGGTGAAGGAATGGTCGCAATGGCGGTGGAGTAAGGTTATTCCAGTGAGGGTGAGAGGCGGGGAATTCAATTTGAATGGGGGCTTGGCGGGAAGCTCTGCCTGGGTCGTGGTTTGGGCGCCATTGCGGTAGGATGGTTGTGAATGTGGAATTGTGGATGGATTAGAATGTCGGATGGATGAGGATGTCAGATGGGGAGGATGTCAGATGGATGAGGATGTCAGATGGATGAGGATGTCAGATGGATGAGGATGTCAGATGGATGAGGATGTCAAATGGATGAGGATGTCAGATGGATGAGGATGTCAGATGGATGAGGATGTCAGATGGATGAGGATGTCAGATGGATGAGGATGTCAGATGGATGAGGATGTCAGATGGATGATGGTACTGGCTACATGATGGTACTGGTTGGATGATGGTACTGGATGGATGATAGTACTGGATGGATGATAGTACTGGATGGATGATGGTACTGGATGGATGATGGTATCAACGCTATTATTTTCATTTTTTGTTTTTAGCTTTATGGTTGTAGGTTGGATTTTTTGCAACCTATCTTGAATTTTAGTAGTAGGCAGGTTGCAATACTTTCTCGTTTAGTTTAGTATTTTGACTACAAGTGTTTTCTTGCTTAAGAACTTTTAACTACATGTATGATAGCTTATTAGGTTATAAATGGCAACTTTTAAGTTTAGTTCATATATTCTTCAATTATGTGAATTGGTGATGTTTAACATCAATCTTCCATAGTTGTTTTAGGGTTTAGGGATAATCCTCAACTTGGACATTTGCAAAGTGTACTCTAACACTTTTATCAAGAAGCCACTAAAAGACTATTTAGTACATTTGTACAAGAGCCAAACCTTGCCATGACACAATAATTACAAGTAGTCGTTTGAGGGAGGGCAAGTGAATAAAAAGCACATTTACACTTCACATTATAGCTAGGTGGGGGGAATCAAATATGATTGATGGCTACTCAAGTTGTCTTAATTTGAGGTCCCATCAGCGACAAGGGAGCACGTCAAATCGCACCTCACCTCAAAGACATTTTTACATCTTGAAATTTTGGCTACTTTTTAAATTTTCCTCTTTGTATTTACAATAGAGTTTTAGCATAACCAAATTTTAGATAAATTTTTTGCTAAATTTATCCAGATTTATCACCACTAGATGGTATTGGCTAGATGATGGTACTGGATGGATTATGGTGCTAGATGGATGGTATTAGATGGATGGTGGTATTGGGTGGATGAGGGTTTTGGATGAATGAGGGTTTCAGATGGATGAGGGTTTCAGATGGATGAGGATGTGGGATAGATCATAGATGTGCCTAGTAAGATGCCATAACTGTAATCAATTCCTCACTCACTAATTGTGGTGTAGATCTTGGTTGGCAATCTTGGCCACTTTATATTAGGGCCTAATTGTTGGTCCAATTTAGAATTATCAAATTGAACATACAAAATTACTCAAATTCTTGAATTGGGCCATTACTGCAAAAAGATTAAGTGCATGTTTTTGTTTAGAGCATTCAAAATTGCCAGTGTTAATCCTGTGATTTTTTAGCAATTTTTTTTTTGGAATTAAACCATTGTATTTTGCATTAGCTTTGTATGATAAAACCTAATAATTTTTTTGTGAATTTTGAACACACAAATTGAAAGATGTGATCATTCAAAATTGAACAACGCTATTTTATGAGCGTAAAACATTGAACCATGAGTGGTGAGCTGACTTGCACAAACCAATTTTGACCTCAAAATTAGTGAAAAAACAAAATAAATGACAAATTTTTCAAAAGATGAGCATTTTAAATGCACAATTTTAAAGCCCTATGTACACAGTTATAGATGAAATTTAGTATTTTGACAATAAATCTAAGCTCACAACTCATAAATATCTACTCATTATATAGCATTCTCTTGCAACCTATTGATTTGTTATGTTGAAAAACTCTTCTTCCATATGTCTTTGAATTGCAATGAGAGTCTTCACTTCAACGTCCTTCTCCTTTGTGAAAGCAGCTTTTTCTTCATTTGATCTAAGCACAATAATTACTTTTTTTCCTTCTTTTTTGCTATAGTTTGGCTTTTTCCTCTCAGTTTAAACTCCCTTGCTACAACTTTTTCTTTTACTTTTAACATTCGGACCTCAAGAAAAATCTATGTGTCTTGTTCTGTCTTTTTTTAATTCTGTATCATCAGTAAGTACAAAAGTTTTTTGTATGAAGTAGAATGTTCTTGAAATGCACATTAATTTATTCTAAACAACCCAAAACTTTCGGATCAATTGAAAAATTTAGAACACTAGATTGTGACACCCGCTCTAAAATGCGAGACCACTTTTGTCCTCTTTCAAGATGTGAACAATCATTGTTTGCACTATGTTTCTTCATTAAAAAATTTAAACTATTAAGTACGCATAAGCTACACCAAAAGAACATATATATTCAAGCAATAAAAACATTAGGCAAAATTACAAAATAAATAGATACTTTTGAAATAGACAAATTCAGAAACTAACAATTTATGTTACTAAAGATTTAACAATTCCTTCCATTATAGCGCAGGAAAGTAACTGCCAGTATGACCATATTTATTGTTTAGACAAAAAAATTAAAAAATTAAAAAAGAACTAGAAAAAAACGCAAAAACCTGATTTGAAGTGCACTTTTTTTTAGATTTTGGCTTCTTCAACTTTTGGCCACACGGATATTGCAAAAAATAGAACCTACTTGGATGGTCTTATTGCAAAACAAAAGCGATCATAAAATAATTTTCATTTATGAATACTTAGGATTCCATGTTACTTTCTCATCTATTTTTGGCTATGGTCATTTCTTTTTTTTCAACTACCGTAAAAGGACCCTCTCATTACATCAAAGAAATTGTCTTGATCATGGCCCTTGGTTACTAAACTAAATAGTGCATTCATATTGTTTTAACAATTAGGTTGACTTACCTTGAAAAGTTACCTCATGACTCATCACTTGGCCACTTGGAGGCACATGCAACTTGTTAAACACAAGGATCTCACATGATTTATGGCCTAGATGTTGTTAGTTAGATTTTCTACAACATTGTTGTTGTCAGGTCCTTTAAAAAAAGTTATTGCTATAATTATTGATGCATACTCATGTAGTATCAAAAAATATTTACATAGCATAAAATGTCAAGAAATGAGTGTGGGGCAACCTCAATGCATTATTCAATGTAGTTTAAGAGCATCTGCACCCACACTTGTTTAACAACCCCGCAAGAGCACTTGCCGTGGCTGCTTCATTTCATACGTCTCACCACAAATGCGCCAACACCCTATACAAAACAAGACTAGCACAATTGTAGCTCAAAATATGGAATGTTCAATGTTTGACAAATTATTAGTGCTCCCAAATATAAGAGAATTGAAACTTGCTTATTGGTTGACAAAAGAGGCTTGCAATTATAGTTGATAACCTATCCTCCGTGATTCTTTCAAAATGCATGCTATTATTTGCGTGAGAACAAAGGTGAGACATTTAAAATTTGCCCATGATCATGGATGCGATGCACCTGGTACACGTGCTTTTTGAGAGCTCCAAGTTGTGTGCAAGGGTGCAAATGCTCTAAGAGCATCATCAATGTGTACACTGCAAACGGGACTTGAAAGTAGCCGGTCTTGCGTTGCTCCCCGCCCCTTAAGTATGCAGTTTCTTTCACTAGTTGGATCCTCCCAATGTTGATGCAACTCCCGTCACAAATTGAAGCACGGTAGTAGAAGAATGTAATTACTTGCAAATTGTTGCTAGAAAATTGCAAGCTATTGTAAGTTATCACAAGCAAAGTGTCACTCTGTCAGCAAATACAGTGCGCACTGGGAAAACAAGCTGGGCATGGGAAAACGAGACAATATGCCGCTCCAAGAGGTGGTTTTAATTGGGTCAGGTTTGACGTTTCCGTTCAAGTGGCGACGTTGGAGCCCTAAAAACCCTAAACTTCTTGCTAAAGTGGCTCCCACCAAGCAAAATGTAGGCCTGTTTCTTTCCAAGTGTAAGGTAGGAACACCCATAAGAGTCAGTGTCCCCATAACCGTCACCTCTGAAATTTTGAAAAATATGTGGAAGTGAATAGATGTAATGACAAGGATGTACAACATGTGAACATAAAATCTTAAAAATGATTATGGGTGCAATGGCAATTTGCTCTTTAAAAATTCACAACTTATTCTCACAATATCCAAATAATACATTCGAAAGTGCAAACTCTTTTTGTTGTTCCTAATAGGATCTTATAATTTGCTACTTGTTTAGTATTAGTCATCATGTTCAAAACCTTTTAGTTTGATGTTTATGGGTGCTCCTACCTTACACAGTGATGAGATGCTCTAAACAGGGCCTCAACATAAAAAGCACTGATCTACCATACGACTCTTCCAGTACCGTCCGACTCCCCTACCCTAAGACAACCCGGCTCGGTCCGAACCGCCCCATCAAATATCTCGGTTCGACCCGAACCATCTCGGTAGCTTCGTGCGGCCCTCCTTCAACGCCACCGCAACCCGCGGTCTGGTTATTGTTGTCTTTGCCTCGTCGCTCGCCATTTCCCGTTGCGCCATCTCCCTATGCAACTTCGCCCCCGCACGACCGCCGTCCTCGGGTTCCTCCTCTCCATAGAAGGCCGTCTTGTATCAACTCCTCGTGCTTCAGTTGTTTTCTCTTCGTGTTGTTTTTAGTTGCGTCTGCAGTAAGTTCGCGTTATCAGGGTTCCGCCCGAGTTTAGAACGCTTACCAAAATTACAGATCCGGCGCAGAAGCAGTCCGGCACGTCGGGGTTCATGTTGGAGGTGTCGGAAACGGAGATTCCGGCCTCTTTTGGTGCGCTCCTTGTCCTCTTTGTTCGCGTATGTGCCTTCTTTTTGGATGTTGTATGTGTGGATGACGGGGGTTTCATGGTAGAGTATATATGTATGTGTTTGTTGTTGCTATTGTTACCTTTTGGTTAACATCGAGGATGCTGTATTTGCTTTTTCCTTTTGGCGGCGGGGTTGATCGGCGCATGTGATTCTTGGTTCCTTTGTGAACGGGTGTACGTCCTGTTTGTGATGGTTGGTGGTTGTACGGCTTGTACTGATGGAGCATGTGGATGAGATGTGCAGATCCATTCGCCGAGGCGGATGTTGAGGACAGCGGGGTAGGCTCGAAAGGAAGTGGCTATGTGCATGTCCGGGTGCAGCAGAGGAATGGACGAAAGAGCTTGACGACCGTTCAAGGGCTGAAGAAAGAGTTCAACTACAACAAGATTCTGAAGGACCTGAAGAAGGAGTTCTGCTGCAACGGCGTGGTTGTGCAGGATCCCGAACTGGGCCAGGTGATCCAGCTGCAGGGCGACCAGCGGAAGAATGTATCAAATTTTCTGGTGCAGGTAGGATATCAATACGAACCCTCGTCTTTTCCGGCAGTGTTTGCTGTCTAGTACGCTGATGTCCTCGGTTGGGTTTTCCTGGACATAACCCTAATATCAGGCCATACCTGAACAGATGTATCCTAAATACTCATCTTAGTTCGTTGAGTTGTCTTACTATTATCCTTTGCATAGTTTAGGTTATCACGCAATCTCTCGTTGGTTAGTCCGTCTTTATATGTGGTGTTGTAGTAGGACGTTGCCTTATCATTTTTATTGTTGTCAATAGATAATCGTCCCTTTCGAGTTCGTAGACGATAGTTTGCTGGTCATTACACACCATGTGCTTGCACTATGGAGGCTATGTAACAGATGGGTAGGTTTGGTCCCCTGAGTAGTAGTCGTCCCATCATGAACAGCCTTCAGATAATCGGAACGCTTTTGCATTGTTGCGGCTCCATGTACTAATCGTGTCTGTTCTTATGTGATTATGTGCAGGCTGGAGTTGTCAAGAAGGACCTGATCAAGATTCACGGCTTCTAAGTCAGTGCGACCGCATGGTGCTAGTACTAGGTCGATTTAAATAACAGTATAAATGCCTGGGAGGGCACCACCATGGTGGTTCTGTGACATGTTATCCTTGAAGTGTGTGGGATAAGCAGATCCCTGTAGGGTGTAGACAATCGTGGCAGAGATTCGGCAAATCGTTAGTTCCAGTAGTCTTCATGGTTGTAGCTCGTTCTCTTGGGTGTGCTCTGTGGTGTAGGACAGTGGGGCCTGTGATCGTGAACCAGGAACCATGGTGTCTTGTGGCAGTTTTGACTTTAATTTCAATTGGTTGTTATTGAATATGGTGCTTGTGTCGTTTGCCTTGTTTTGGATATGATGGACTTGTGAACTATTTGCATGTCATCGCGTGGGTTATGTCGGAGAGCAAGACGATTTGCAACTTTCTGCGGTTTGTCGTTTATGGGGCATGTACCTGACACGTTGCCTTTGCTGGCAAATGAATCCGGTGTTTTGAACATGGACCATGGAATGTGTTTTGCGAGTGTTTTTGGACCTTTTGCTGATTGTGAGGCTGATATTCGCATGGGAAATATGTGGGGCCGCGAATCACTTCAGTTATGTAGGATCAACGCGTGTCACCGTGCGAGAGGCTTTCGAATCTCACAGAAATAAATGATCGTGCAAAGCATCAACCTGTTACCAGTGTTTGGGAAGTTTTTGGAGCTTTGCCGGCTAATTCTTTCATTTTCCGTATCCAATTGGTCTTTTTTTTCAAAACCGTTCCAGCTATTCCTTTTATTTTGACTATAAGAAAACCAAATAGTGCATTTAGGTTGCCTTATCTTATGATTCACCCTTCGCCATCTGGAGGGACATGCAAGTGATGCAACTCTATATTTGTTACCGTAATTCTATTTTTTTTTGTTTAAAACTACAAATTTCATGTTCGTTGGCTTTGGTACTTGTGAGTACAGGGACTACACCCAACCTCTACTTGCTTCCTCCATTGCTTATCATAGTAATTATTGATGCTTCCTCCATTGCTTATCATAGTAATTATTGATGAAAGTGATGAAAGGTATTATAGTCATGTTAAATACTTAAATAATGTGAAATGTCAAGAAATTAGTACATAACATTCAGTAGCCTGAAGAGAGGTTGTCTTTCCCTCTCTTCAGGTATCATCCACTAACCTCACCATGACAAAAAATAAAAATCATAATAATAATTGTTATGACATGGCTGGCCCCCACATCAACGTATGTGCACTAAGTTGAGCCTCTTTTTCATAAACTCTTTGACAAGTTCAGCCAAGTGTCCTCTTAGCTACTAGTGGGTGCTAAGTGCTATTGAATGTTATGTATGGAGCAACCTAAATGCACGATTTGGTTTGAGCACTATAATATTAGTCTACTGCACTACAATTAGATTATTTGGGAAATAATGACTAATTAGATTTGTGATTTCACAAGTGACTAGTTGAAATTACACTAAGGTAGGAGGTTCTAAAAATGTGTAAGCTCTAAAATAGTGCTCCTCTTCAAATGTACTCTTTTTGTACATGTTATTTTTCATTAGTTTGAACAATGTACAAGAAGTGTACATTTAAGGAAGTGGGCAATTTTAGAGCCTTGTGCCACTTCAATTCCAAAATTCCAAAATTAATTTCCCAAAGCTCCAAAAAATACAAAACAACTTGTGTTAGATGTCAATTTCTCTTGTCTTTCAAAAGAAGTTTACTTTAAAATATTGCAAGAAGTTTCACCTCCCCTAAAATTTAGTTTCAACCCTTGAATGGTCCATTCATGAGCCTCCTACCTTAACCCCTAATTGCCCAAGGCATCACATTTTGGTGCTGACAACATTTTGAAATTCAATAAAATCTAACAAAGCTGCTACTTTTAGTACTTAGTATTTCAAAATTATTCTTTTTGAAGTCTAGTTTTAACATCAAAAACTCAATTTTGAAAATTATTGATTGTGAATTTTCTATTCAAGATTTTGTGCAAGGGTATCCATTGCAATCTTGACTTTTTTTAGTGTTGAGAGTGCATGAAAATGAGCCTTGAATACACTAGATCTTGGAGAAAAATTCACATTAAAAATTCATTTTAAAAAATTGTAAAAGAGATTTTGAAAAATCGTAAATGGATTGGAGTTATGTATGATATGCCCTTTGACCTCATATTTTTTTTGGTGACCAACATTTTAGATTTGACATGTGAAAAGAGGATTGAAAGGCTTAAATTCATTTTTACAATTTTAACACCCTCTTGATCAAACATTATAATCTTTCAATCCATAAGTGATATTGTTGTGTTTTCTTTTCCTATGTGATGTCTAACATATCTAGTTTGAATTTGTACGATTACAATTTACAAAAAATTCATACAACTTATCAAAATACTGACTTTTTGTTCAGTTTAGAGCAAATTCCTAAAAGCTCGAAAAAGGCCTTGGGCATTTAGGGGTTAACTGGCGGTTATTCTCAAACATTGATACAAACCCCTGTGATTGGAAGGGGATTTTCCAACTCAAATGGCATCTATGGGCTGCTGCTGCTTCTCTTGCTCGTGGCTCCGGCTGCGAAGATTTCTAGCGGCAGCGCCGTCTTTCGATCTGCTGCTGCTGCTGGGCTGCAACGTTCCGGCGTTCTGTTTGGCCCGCTGCCGCACCCACGCACTCCAAATGATGATCTCCAGGAAGAAGCTGGTGCCGCCCAGGACGGACAGCACCACAATGTAGGCGTTGGTCCACTTGTCTCCGGGGCGCAGCAGATCCACCCCTTCGAACACGTTGACGATGATCAACACCACGGTGGTGTATCCCACCAAGTGATGGTACACGTTCCAGTACTTCCGATACTTGGCATCTGGCTTTGGCCGCATCCACAATGCCAGCATCTGCAGGAAAGCCATTTCCACAAGCCCCACAACATCCACTAGGGGCTTCAAACTTAAACTTTTTCTGGTGACTCACGTCATGATTCACTTCTATGAGTTTGCTAGTGAATTGCAAGGTGTCTCACCTCTGAACTTCACTCCTAAATGTGATCCACATGGGGAGTGAACTTCAGAAACTCACTTTTGTGGCTTTGCATGGTTCATTCATCTGTTTCCTCAAAACTTCCTTTACAGAAACTTCCACAAACTCACTGGTGTCTCAGACTTTGCACGTGTGAGGGAACAAAAAAAATTCACTAGTGAATGGAGATCCTGTGCAGTGAGAAGTTTGAAGGCCAGATTTTATGTTTGAAACCCCTATTGAGTCGGGTGGTTGGCCTTTTTCAGGGGATAGTCACTACCACGCACGGGATATTCACTACCACGCAAAGCTAGGGACCAATAGGATTGCTTAAATCTTCAAATTGGGTTACCAATTGGGTTCCAAAAAATAAACCAATTGATGCTGAAGACATGGCTGTGTTTGAGGCAAACTTTTGGCGCCAAAAATTGAACCCAAACAAAAAAAAGGGGTCATTAGGATACATAACTCAATTTAAGGGTATGAGCCCAATTAATTTATTTGAAATTGGGCCATTATCCGAGCCCCATGGTTTCATATCAAGGCCCACCTAAAACTTGGACTCAATGCATGGCCCACTAGATTATGAATTGGGTCATTTTGGAATTAGACTTGGGCCTTAAAAGACACTTCACACTAAGTCTTTAGTTTCACATCCCACTAAAATCTAAAAATATAATTGATGTAAACCCCAAAAGTTGGGATCAGGCGCTTCACACAAAGCTCCAAGTTTCAAGTCTAGAATCATTGCATTTTGCTTACATTGTGGCACTTTTTGGAAATTTTGGTGCCAAAGAAAGGAAGATTTCTCTCGAGGTTAGGTTGACCCTCATATTAGTCCCAAATTTCAGCCCAAGTTCCACCACTATTCTATCTCAAAACACTTATGACTTTCATTAGTACTCTTTTTTACCCCTAACAACTCAACAAATTTGGGATCTCAAGTTGAGATGGGATTAGTATTTACGGAGATTTTTGAGCTTCTTCATTCTTCATTTTCATTCTGTTTTTTTTCCGCATACATCATATGTTGCCTGTAAGAAAATCCAAAAATATAGTCAGTCCTACTTTAATTCAGTTGATTCGAATTTCAACCGGTTCTTTTGAAATGTCATTCACCTGACTTTCTACTGTTTTTCAGGACGTAGTTTGAACAGCCCCTGACCTAATTTTTCAAACACATGCTACAATGGTAGTGTCGAAGATGGTACCTGGAGAGAAGCAAATGTGAAGATGGAGATGCCAACGCCGCGATGCTTGGTGGGCACGGCAGCGCCCGCGTCGACCACGTAGGCGTGGAGCTGCAACCCCATGGCCCATGCCACCACTCCCAACAAGTAGCCCGTGCATTGGCAAGCGACGTGGATGTAGAACCACGCAGGGTTACCTCCTGACAGAGGTCGCAAGTAACGCGCTGCCATGGTTCCCAGCGGAAGCAGAAGTCCCCACGCCACGGCGCTTATTATGCCATGTCGCTGCCCAAGGTATCAAGATCAGTAACCTACCTCACAGTCAGTGCATGTTCCCTGCAGCATTTTGAACCAACGTCCTTCCCAAAGCGCCTTTCTTAGCTAAAATCTGCGAGGATTCTATCGAAACAGAAGTTTGCCTTTTAACTCATGACCAAAAGTTTAGGTCTCGGTGGAGCAGCCTCATGAATCAGAAGCAAGTATAAGGTAGGAGGCTTAAATTCCATTTGGGTTCTAATTGTGTTCATTGTGTAGGAACAAGTGACATATTCCAAGACAATGAATGTAATTAGAACCCAAATGGAATTCAAGCCTCCTATCTTAGAGCATGCATGATCAATCATAATAAGGAAACAATCACATGACAAAGACCAGTTCTACCAATCTCTCTTGTGCACATTATAAGTGGAAAATGTGATGGTGTAAGTAAGTGTAATTGGTGACCAACATTGGTTTGAACTAAGAGACCTGTCATAGCTTGTCTTGTCTAGGATATTGCAAACTCTTGTTACATAAAAGAGTTTGACCAAGGGGTTGAGTATGTTGTCTAAGGGGCAATCCACACCATGTCCCATGTCCCACTAAAATTTGGTTGATATAGACCCAAAAGTTAGGACGTGGTACTTCACACTACATCCCAAGTCCCATGTTTTGGTTGCTTACATGACAACACTTTTTGGAAGTTTTGGCATTGGGACTTTAGTCCAAATTAGGATTGGTCATTTTGTTAAATCCAACTTTCAGCCCAAGTTCCACCAATATGTTTGCATAAAATATTCAAGACTTTCTTTGGTTTGCTATCTTGCCCTCAATAACCCAACTAAGTTGAGGTCTTGTGTTAAATTGGGATCTTGCATTAAGGTGGGACTTAAGTTTTAGGAAATACCAACGACTAGTTCAAAGCTAACCGGTTGAAATGAGAAACAACCCATTAATTTTTCAGTTTATAAAAATCAGCTTAATAACCATTTAAATTTCTTTAAATTAAATATCTACAATAAGAAATAGAAATAGGAAATCAACCAAAAAAAACTCAAATATTTCCTAGACCCTAGTGGGACTTGCACAGATGGGACATGGGACGCAGTGTGAACTACCCACATAAGGGATAATGTCGTTATATCGATAATACAAAAGAAACGAAAGTGTCTTAGAAGACATGACATCAAACGAGATCGAAAGAAACAACATAAGCTTAGTTCACATGTGTTTTTTCAACAAGGATTCGAAGGGAATTTTTTTGGAAGTAGAGTGATGTATGGGGCTTACGTTCTTGAGCTTCTGGTGCGGGAGATCACCGGCATGGAACGCGACGTTCGTGGCGAAGTCGATAGCCGCCACGGACGCGACGCTGTCGCCGGCCATGGCGTGGGGGCCAATGGAGTTCGTAGCGAGGTCCACGGAGGAGCCCTGGTTCCACACGTGGTTCATAACCCACGGCGACTGCTGGTTCGCTCTCACATTCAACGTCACGAAGATGGTCATCTCCGTGTCGGTACCGGCAGTGATCTCCGCCGAGGCTTTAGTGAAGTTGAGAGTGAGGCTCCCCGGAACGAACTTTGCGGCACCGCTCTTCATGGCGCCCGTTATGGCGTACGTATGCACCACGGCGACGCCTTGCCTGGACTTGAACGCGACCAGCGTCTGCGTCCCTACCATCGCCTGTGCCTTCGGGTTGATTCCCCAGCCTACCCACCCGCCGTTCGATGACGCCGACCCTGCAAATAATCTCCAACTCTCAGCCAAACAGGCCATCGCCATTGTCTTAACATAAAACTTCATGGGTTCCCCTGTATTCTGTCGTATTTTGATGACTTTTCAGAAATTGTGGGGATATCCTTGGAGGTTTTATGGAGAAGGGACAGTTATCCATACTCCTGTTTGCTACAAAACAAGCTGTTGTGTGGCAACAAGAGTTGTCCAAGCTGTTCTATTTGCAGTAGGACAGTTATCCATGCTCCTGTTTGCTACAAAACAAGCTGTTGTGTGGCAACAAGAGTTCTTCAAGCTGTTCTATTTGCACTAAAACAAGTATTAATTAAGCTTATGTGCGCAAAGAATGCAAATTTTGACGCGATGATGCACGCTCATGTCAACAACATTTGGTGCCAAATGGAAAGAGATTGACAGCATTATGGACAAGGATGTGATTGTCAAAACCGCGAGCAAGTAGTTCCTTGATTGAGCTCTGGAAGAGTTGACGACCCTTCAAGCTGAAGAGTATCCCACAATTTTCACAGCAAACTCTTTTCGATTTCCTGTAGGGACTTACATTTGAGTTCCCTCTCTATTATACAAAATGCAGGGAAATGGGACAAAGGGAAATGTCACACAGGGAAAAATCATAGAAGAAATACATGGAAATGTTTAACTATTCATTCAACGTGGACAGTAGCACATAGGGAAAACCACAAATTTGAGAATACTCACAGCGAAGATGTGAAATTCCTGAAACTGATAGAGGGAAGTTCACAAAAGTTTGCTGCGTTTTGAACAATCAGAAATATTGCAAAATACAGGGGTATTTATCAGATTTGTTTATGTGTCCTAGTTTCAAAACACGTCATAACTTGGCATGATTTCAAACAGGGAACGCTTCGACATCGATCGTTCTCTCGTACCGGAGAAGGCGATGTCGACGGTGTTGGTGGCGTTGTGTATCGTCCATGCCAGCGTGGACCCAAGCTTTGGCAGCGTCTGACAGTCGGTTAAGCCCTTGTGGGAGCTCAGCAACTCACTGCAGCTCTGTGCACCGTACCCCCCTCCCACACACGTGCTTATCACCGCGCACCACAGCCACAAACGCCGCATCCCATGCAACTGCCTCACGACCACTCCGTCTCTCTTCCAAACACAACAGGGAAATGTGAGACATGGAAAAATCATAGAAGAAATAGACAGAAATGTTTAACAAGTCACAGGGAAAATGTGAAGAACTCCTGAAATGACACAGGGAAATTTTAAAAAGTGTGCTGATATATAAGCTCCCCTGCACCTTGCATGTCATCAGGTTTGTATCACTCACAGCCAGCCAGCCAGGCCTGTTTTTCCAGAGCGTTGAAATGGGCGACGAGCTTGTGCCTATCGAAGCGTCCTGCTCTCTAAAAAAATGCAAACTGCAGAGCAGTACTTCAGTCTAGCAACTCAATACTCAGTTTATAGACACCTGCGTGGTTTTGTTATATGCGAGGGTACTTGCTTCTAATGACGAGTTGCGCCAGAGCTCCAGAGCTCCAGCCATGCGCACCCTGGCAGTGTTCCAAAAGCGAGAGGAGGAAGAAAAAGAAGTGGTGTTTCGGTGATGGAAGCTGAGAGCTTGGAACTTTGGCAGGACTTCGCACGTACCAAATGAGATCAGGTCACTCAGCGGCGTCAGAGAAGTACCGCTGACGGCGCTGAGCGGTACTGTATGGTGGAGGCTCATGAATGGAGCATCTAATTGTAAGCTAAAGTGCGCTTCTGTAGAAAAACCAGCATAACATTCAGTAGCGCTCATTATGCCTGCCCTCGCTCCAGATGAAGAGTGTGGAATATTTCACACTCTTTCATCTCATCTTGCTGGATGAAAGAGTGTGGAATATTCCACACTCATCAATAGCTAAGAGGACACATGGTTGAATTTGTCAAAGAGTTTATGAAAGAAAAGCTCAATTTAGTGCACATACGTCAATGTGGGGCTAGCCATGTCAGAAAAAAAACAAAAAGAAAAAAAAAGAAAAAAATGAAAGTGTCATGATGAAGTTTGTGGATGATACTTGAAGAGAGGGGGGAAAAGCAGCCTCTCTTCAAGCTACTGAATGTTATGCAAGCCAACTTGGTAAAATGGAAATATTTTTGGTAGAAAGCCAAAGAAGAGATAGTTTTGTGGTCATTTAAATTAAAAAATTATGAGTTAGTATTAATTAACTACAATTTATCAAAGTAAAAGGCATATAGGTAGCTATTCTTGATCATAGGTGGTAGCATTCATGATGTAAAGGTGGTTTGTAAATGGAGCATATGAGTCCTAAAAGCAACCACTAAGGTAGGAGGCTCATAAATGGAGCATCCAAGGGCGAAATTTGAATTTTGGGGAGGTGAAACTTCTTGAAATATTTTTTAATATATTTTCCTTGAGAGACAAGAGGAATAGGCATCTAACCCAAGTTGTTTCATTTTTTTGGAGCTTTGTGGAATTACTTATGAAAATTTGAAGTTGAAAGGCCATATCTAGGCTCTAAAATGGTGCACCTCCTCAAATATACATTACATGTACATTGTTGAAGGGCTATGAAAAACAACATGTGCAAACAGAGTACGTTTGAGAAGGTGCAACATGTATAAAAAAGTAAATTTGAGGAGGTGCACCATTTTAAAGCCTGCAATGCATTATTCATTAAATTGGGAAAAACACTTTCCCACAACATAATTTGGGAATACTAAATTTTGCATTTGTGAGGATGTATGGTGATTTGAAGTGAGTTTTTTTGACAATTCCTATAAGGTATTTCATTGGTCTTGAAGAAATCATCATAATATTCACTCTAAATCACCTAAAAACTCTTTAAAATGAAAAGTTCAAAAGTCTTACTATGTAAGCTTTTTCCCAATTTAATGAATAACGTGTTCTACATGCTTTTAGAACCTGCTATCTTAGTGGTCCCAAATAAGATTTTTATTAGTAGTGTAGGAGGTTTTAAAAACGCTCACCTTCTCAAATATACTCCTTTAGTACATATTGTTTTCTATAGTCTTTAAAAGTGTACAAATATTCAGTACATTTGAGGAGATGGGCGGTTTTAGAGCCCTATGCCATTTCAACTTCAAAATTTATAACTAATTCCACAAAGCTCCCAAAATTTATGAAACAACTTGGGTTAGATGCCAATTCCTCTTGTCTTTCAAGGAAGATTTACTAAAAAATACTTCAAGAAGTTTCACCTCCCCAAAATTCAATTTCAGCCCTTGGATGGTCAATTTATGAGCCTCCTACCTTAGTTCAAGTGGCTATATACGTTGTCTAAAGTCTAAACATCCAACTTCACAAACATTGAGTTTTTGACATTTACTTTTAGCAAACAAACAAAAGTGGTAGACCTTTTGCTAAATTTGGGCAATTTTGTGAACATTTCTCAAGTTATTTCAATTAGTGTAAGACCTTTGAATAGGGCTAAACCTTCATAGTTGCTTTGGGCGAGATTCAGTTGTTGGACAACACAAGAGGCTGCACAAAAGGGACACCATGGACGAGCGTGTCCTTCCACTCTCGCTTTTTAGGGCATTTTTAGGCTTTTTGACTTGGAAAAGGAAGAATCAAATTACTATTTTTCATTTTTACTGCATGATACGGTTTTAAATCTAAGTGTTGACTCCATATTGGCAATAATGAGAGTCACCAACATGTATGAAGTAAGTTTTTTTGTTTTTTGAAGTCAACTATGAGTTGACAATATTGGACAAACATGAGCTCAATTGTGCACTTTGGACAAACAAGCAAGCTAGCATATAGACAAGTGGTCCAATGTTACAACCATGGCCCTAAAGAGTATGTACTAACTCAAGTGAACTTTGCATAACCTTGTAAATGTCAAGCTGGTCACTATGGTTGCCTTCTACATTAGCATTATAGTGGTCTAGCAAGTGCCCATACAATTTAATATTGTCTCTAAAAGTTGCATAAGTAAACATTGCATGTTGCCTTTTTGGAAATTGCAAGAAGGGTAGCATGGGACCTAATACCGTGTTTGTGAATCTTCTCAAAATTTTGATTACCTAAAAATATGAATGCATCCAGTAAAGATTTTTGCCTTGCACAATGGACCATGTTTGCATGATCTCTTCTAAATAATCAAATGAAAAGTGACTTTTCTCCATCCTACAAAGTATTTTTATGTTGGCATTGAACAAAAACCATCCATTCTAGCGTTTAACCCTAAACCACCCAACCCTCGTTTGCATGAAGGACATGTTCTAGTACTTTAACCCCTAAAACACCAACTGTCCCATCGGAGGATAGTTGGGATTTTGGGCATGTACTTACAACTAAACTACTTTGTATGATTTTTTGAAACTTTTATGAAAGATTGAGAATTCAAAGACCTACGTGGGCATCTAATTTTTTCTTCATACTGACATTTGTTGAAGAAGTTATGCATGAATTTTTGAAAAACAGTGGAGATTGGGCAGCCAAAAACTTTTCTAAAAATAACAATTTTTCAAAATAAAAATCTAAAATTTGTTCTTTAGATTTACACATATGTGGGGAGCTTTGAATCATTCAATTTCAATCTGTGAGTGAAAAGTTTCAGTTTGCAGGTAGGTACGGAACTCCCATACCTCCATTCCTTTTGCCTTTGGTGCTTTACTTTTTTGTGCTCTTTGTGAATGACTTTTTTTTCCCTTGTTGTAGTAGACTAAGATTCCTTGATTTTCACCATTTGGATCAAAGTAATCCACATTTCACAATTTTACATAAATTTTCCAATTTTGCTTAGTGTATATGCAAATTTGATGGCCTTACGACATTGCAGGATTTTACAAAATATGATTCACACCTCCAATTCATTTTAAAATTCTCCCACACTTACCTAACTTGGTCTTCTACATGGGAAAAATAAACCTCACATTTGCATAGAGCATTTTTATTTATTTAGAGGCAATCAAAGGCTTCTGAAATTTTTGGGTAGCAGGGAAAAAACTTTTTTTTTCACTTGAAAAGTCAATATCTCACTCCTCTATGTCTAGAACAAGCTGATTTTTTTTCCACAAGTACCTCCCATAGTCTAGGGCAAGATCTTATGGTTAGATTTCCAAAAATAATTGTTTTTCCTACCTTTGTACTCATTCCCCCAAAAGTGGCAATTTCAATAACTTTCACTAAAAAAAGGGCTTGGTTCTTTAGGGGTTAAACTCCAAAGAATCCCGTTTCCACATTGATGTGGATGAAATTTCCAATGGGCACAATTGCCAAGGATGGGAGGCAATGTGAAATTTGTCGTCAAATTGGAAGAGCACATCCGATTCATAGCCATCGCAAAAAAAAGGTGCTCTTCAAGTCCATGCCGACAGTTTCTGTCCGCTTGGGCAGCCTAGGGTTAAGGATCAATTGATATGAAAAGGTGGCTTAGCTCTTGTCCTTGCTCTTCAAGTGGGGTTCAAGTCACAACCTTGGATAATGTTATTGACTTGTTATCCTTTATGTAAAAACTTGGTGGCGGATCTTCCATAAGTTAACCCCTAAAGGAATGTTGTCCTATTGGGGGACAAGTTGGACTTTGGGCATGTACCTATGGCTAAACTACTTTGTGTGATTTTCTGAAACTTTTATTGAAGGTGGAGAATTCAAAGATCTATGTGGGCATCTAATTTTTTCTTCATCTCGACATTTATTGAAGAAGTTATGCATGAATTTCAAAAAAATTGGGGAAGATTGCCCGTCCGGGCAACCCAAAAACTTCTTTAAAAATTACTTTCTTTAAAAACTCAAATTTGAAATTGGTTCTTTAGATTTTTTTTATTCATGAGAAGCTTTGAATCATTCAATTTCAATAAATGACATGAAAGTTATGAGGAGTTTTTGTTTGAGGGCAGTTATGAAATATCTATTTAAAATAAACTTTGAAATCCTTTATTTTATTCAATTTTCCATATTTTGGAAAAAAAAAATTAAACTAAAGGAACTAGGTTTTTTATCACAATGTTATCACCATTGGGATTTGCATTTTTCATTTGAATAATTAAATTCTTAACAATTTAGTGTTTTGACTCATTCTCTACTTCATTTTACTTACTACTTTTTTCCCGTGTCTTGTAAAGTTCCAATTGATTTGAAAATTCTCCCACACATACCTAACTTGATCTCCTACATGGAAAAAATAAAGCACAACTTTGGGTAGAGCATTTCTTTTGTTATAAGAGTGGTCAAAGGCTTTTGAAATTTTTGGGCAGCATGGAAAAAAACTTTTTTTTCACTTTAGATGTAAATATCTCACTCCTCTCCATTTGGAATGAGCTGATGTTTTTCCCACAAGTACCTCTTCCAATCTCAGGCAAGATCCTACGGTTGGATTTCCGCAAAACAAAACATAAAATCTTTTTTTTTTGAAACCTCCTAGAAGTGGCAGTTTTGAGTGATTTTGGCAAAAAAAAAGGACTTGGACCTTTAGGGGTTAATGAAGCATCCTTTGCACTCTCTAGTTGAGCTTGCTTGCTAGGCAAAAGGTTTTTGAAATTGTGGCTACTTGAGTTTTATTGTTTTGATGTAGTATTTATATACTCCCAAGATTGATCAAACTAGACTAACCTAATTTGACCTACTTTAGTAACGTGCCTAGCAAATTCAATGATTTCATGAGTTTGTAAAAAGTGAGCATTATCAACATATTAATTGAGATAAATTGATTACTCAATAGTTGACCTTACTTGCAACTACAAGCATGGTTAGGGCAACTTTACACTACAAGTTAAGGTCAACTTTTAAAGCCTTGACACTCTCAATGTTAGCTTTTCATTGGTTGATTCTCTAAATCAATCCCAAGGCCTTTATACTAGCAGTCAAGGCCAACTTTTTAGAATATATTTTAAACTTTTTAAAGAAACGATTTGGTATAGTTCCAATTTCAAAAAATGAATTTACTAAAAACAGAAAGCCAATTTTTGGTCCAATACCATTATCAAAATTTCTCAAAGTACAATTCTTTTAAATAAAAATATCATTTTTGAGATAGGCAACACCATAGGATGGAATAAAAATATCAACAGCTTTATTTGGTCTTTTTTTCTATCCCTTTTCTCTTGAAACTTTTAGAATTTGCACTAGTGACCTCAACTTTTTGGCATCAAGGCCTTTACATACGAGGAAATTGGTCCCTACTATATTCACATTACAATGGGTTTTGGAGTTGTTTTTGAAGCCATTTGGTTAATTGACTTCAATTTTTATGAGCCCTAACTCCTTGCGTAATGCAGTCTTAAGTTATAGATTTGTTGTAAGAACTTTCTTTAATAGTCAAATTCCACTAAAAGTTACCTTGAACTTAATGACTGTAAAACCTTAATTCTAGGGTTAGGGTGAAATAAGTTTGCTATCTTATGAATAATAAGAGTCTACACTTATTTTATAGTTGTTCATTTTATTGTCTTTCAAGGTTCTTGAACCAAATCAAGATCTCTAAATCCAAATGCAAATTCTAAATTTCCAAATTTGATCTCTCAATGGTAAATTTTAAAACTCTTTTATTTTTTAGCATGTGAAATAAAGGGTTTTTCTGCCTTAGCCCCACAAGCAAGGTATCAAACCTATTAAATCTGACCTAAGCTTTAACCCCTAAATGCCTAAGGCACCAGATTTTGGTGTTCAAAAAATTTTAGGAAACTTTGAAACCATGTTGAAAGTAGATATTTGATTGATTTAAGAATTTTTTGGAAAAGTTGCTGGCTAAAGTTAGTTTCAATGTTAAATTTCAATTTCCTCCATATCATTTTCTAATTGTTTTTAGTGAAAGCTAAATTGCAAACATACCTTTTGGTGTCATGAATAGTGTTGTGAATAGTGTCACAAAGCCTATGACAAATTGCCACATTGAAAAAACGGGCATCAAGTTAAAAAAAAGTGAAGATTTTCCTTAGGCACTCCTTTGGGCACTAAGGGCCTATTTATTGAAATTTTGTCATCCAACAAAATCTAACACTAGTAGAAAACTTAGCTCAAAATCAACAAGATTTTAACCAATAATTGTTGATTTTTTCTGTTGATTTGATCAAGTTGATTTGGGTACTTTTCAACAAGAGTATGTTGATTTTCTATTGATTATTTGCTGATTTCTATTAATTTTCTGTTCATTTTTTGTTAATTTTCAAGTATTTTAAGTTGTTCAATTCTATTTATTTTCATAGATTTTTTTTTTTTAATAAAAGAATTAGCTTTTTTTAGGGGCCGGGCAATTGCCCCCGGCGCTTGGTAGAGCTATTATCAGTGGGGTTTAAACCCCCCACCACCGGGCTCACAAACCACAAGACTACCACATCATTCACAACCATTAGCACACATGCACTCACACATGTGCACAATAGAATCATGATTGTATTTGTACATTATATGTTCATGTTTTTGGTAAGCCAGTAGACTTTGAAGGCTATTTTGGCCCATTAAAGGATTTTTTTTCATAAAACTTATAACTTAAAAAAAGTTGGTAAATATATTTTACTTTCACCTCTAACAATTTATTTTGGATTTCAATCTTTTTATCAAAAATCATGAGCTAAAATTAGAGAAGGTGTTTAAAAATTTTAAAAAAATTGTTTATTTCCATCCTTTTGATTTTGTTTATAAGTTTTTATTGGAATTCACAAATCTCAAATGGATTGTTGCAGGCAAAGGTTGGATTCATTAATTATTATTATTTAGTGCTAGTTTTTTTGTAAAAAAAACCTTATTCTGTTAAAATCGCCTCCATAGTTTGATAGCTTTTAATAACATGAAATTGTGAAAAGTTACAAAATTAAAACCTTACAATTATAAAACCCAAATTCTATAGACTTTTGAATAGTTTTGGATTTTTTTTTAAGTCTAGGACCATAAAAAAAGTTGCAATTCAACAACACCCAATGAAAAAGCTTATCTTTTTTTACAAACAAAAGTAAAATTAACAATTTTCTCCCTATTTAAACTTTTTCATTGGGTGTTGTTGAAATGCAACTTTTTTTATGGTTCAAAACAATACCATAGTCTCTAAGTCCAAGTTTGAATTCAAAATTTTTAAATTTAGCTTTTTGATGGTAGAAATCTAAAATTTACCCCGTGGTGTGGTATAATAATTGGAAGGGTGTGGTACACATATCAATTCCCATCTTTTAAAGCTTATAAAAATATTTTATAAGATTGTTTTTTTTAAAATTCATTTGGTTAGTAATAGAAAGAAAAATACTAAAAATATCCTTTAAGTCTTTCAAAATATCAAGTTTACGCCGCAAATATTTGAAACATAAAAAATATTCCTTATTTTTGTAGGAATATCAATTGTACTCCTATTATTTTGGAAAAATAATAAAAAAGCTCTTCTCTTTTGAAATGTTAAATATATGCTTGTGTTATTTGAAATGTAAAGATTACCTTTGGATTTTTGTAAGAATTTTCATTAAACTATACACTTGGTTATCATATAACACAAAGATATAAATAATTTAAAATAGTTGGGGAGCATTTTTAATATTTTCCCAATATATTAGAAGCATTGTTGATATTTATACAAAAAAGAAAGACATTTTTGGTACTTTTAATCCTTGAGGGACATATATGATTTTTTCAAAGAATTGAGGAGCATCTTTCATATTTGTTTGTAAAGAAATTTTGGTATTTAAAACAACAAAATGTTGTACTTTTTATATAAAATTTTATTGAATTAGTGAAGTTGTCTCCAAAAGTGTCCAAATCATTAGAAAATTGTTGATTTTTTTGTTATTATGGTCATGTTTTTACTTGACTTTAAAGGCTACTAATTTTAAATCTAACCAAATTGTGAAAAGTAAAGAAAATAACCAGTCAATGTACATTCAAACTTCTGAAAGATTCTATTTTTTTTGAAAACTTCTTTTATTTTTTAAAACTTCAAAGCATTTTAATGAGGTCCAAAAAGATTCTAAAAAGATTTCAAAAACAAACCTAAACTATTGTAATAGTTTTTTTATTAAAAATATTTTAAAGTATTTTGATGAATTACAAAAAGATTCCTAAAGGACTCTAATTTAGTCTAAGAGATTCTATTTCTATAAATATTTTGAAGTATTTAACAAGTTTCATAAAGATTTTAAAAAGATTCTCAAAGATTCCAAAAAGGTTCTTGAAAATTCTCAAAGATCCTCAAAGATTTTTAAAATTTCCAAAAAGATTCTCAAAGATTCCCAAAGATTCTTAAAGATTCTCAAAGCTTCTCAAAGCTTCTGAGAAGATTCCAAGAAGATTTTTAAAGATTTTCAAAAACTCTCAAATAAATTCAAAATTCCTAGAACATTTTCAAAGATTCTCAAATATTCCAAGTTGTTCTAAAAGATTTTCAAGAATTCTCAAATATTCCTAAAAGATCCTCAAGGATTCTCAAATATTCCTAAAAGATTCTCAAAGATTCCAAGAAGATTCTCAAAGATTTCCAAGATTCTCAATTGTCCTCAAACATTCTCAAAGATTCCAAAAAAACTTGAAAAAATTTCCAAAGATTTCTAGAGATTCTCAAAGATTCCTGAAAGGTTTTCAAAGATTCTCAAAGATTCTAAACTCTTGAAAAGATTCTTAAATATTCTTAAAAATCCTGAAAAAATTCTCAATGATTCCCAAAAGATTTCCAAAAGATTCTCAAAGATTCCAAAATTTCTGTTGATTTAGATAGTGGTGTCCAAATCAACAGAACGTATTTAGTTTTTTATAGAATTTTGTTAAATTAGTTAATTAGCGTGGGCAAGTGCCCAAAACAACAAGAAACTGTTGGTTTTCTGTTGTTTTGGACGGAGTTTTCTACTAGTGTAATAGTGCTTGTGGACTAATTTCACTTGGAATGTCTTTGTTATAAAAGTTAGAATTCATTCACCATTGAATTTTTTTTCATTCATAATGCTTTTTGGTCAATAATTGATGCTAAAAAAAATTCTTTGTATTAGCCAATTCTGCTTTGATAGTTGCATTACATGCTCATTTGTGAAATTGTGGTCATGAATTTGGAAGTGGAGCCATTAGTTTTCAAGTAACAACAACAAGCACTAAAGCGTCATAAGTGGTTGTTTCCCAATTTTGTATCCAAAAGTTGCCAAATAGCATTAGAAGTTTCAAGCAGCTCCAAAAAAAGCAAAAAATTCCATACTCATCCACACTCAATCACAAATATCTTAAAATCTGCGTGGCCATTTTGGATTTTTTGGATAGCGCCATCTAGACTCTAGAGGCCTTGAAGTTCAAGATTCTATAGTTACAATTTTGTTTTGATGTTTAATTACAATCTTCCAAGAACAGTTGAAAAACTTCAAAACTGCCTTCCAAAAACAAGAAAAACACCCTTGGGTATTTAGGGGTTAATGTGCTTTTTTTTTTCTTGTTTAGTTTTTCTAAAGGAACTTTCCAACGTAAGGGGTTGTTCACATTACATCCTATGTCCCAAGTTTACAAGTCCTATCTTAGTGTGAGCTCCAAGCTTTGTTAGGATATTAAGGGCACAAAAGAATAAAAAAATAAGTTATGCATATTTATACAAAATTAGTAATGGGATTTGGGCTTAAAAGCCTAAAGTTTAGTATAGCAAAATGGTCAACCCAAACCTTGAGTGAAATCCTACCTTCTTTGGTACCAAAACTTCCAAGAAGTGTTACCATGTAAGCCTTGGAATGTGGAATTTGGGACATAGTGTGAAGTGTTAAATTCCAATTTTTGACCCTACACCAATGAAATTGTGAGATTTCAATGAGACGTGAGATGTGTGAACATCCCCTAAGTTGCAATTTTTTGTGTGTGGGCTCACTTAGGGTTTTCTTTTTGGCAAAAATTTGCATAAATCTTATCTCAAATTCTCACTAGTTCTCAAAAAATTGAAAAATATGGTGAAAAATTGGACAAAATTGCTCAATTCCTCTCCAAGCCAACACCAAATCTGCCAAATTTTGGATGAAGTTTAGGGTTATAATATTATAGTTTATGGATGAACAAGCACATGTTGATGATTCTATCTATTTTTGTCCATTTTTTTCTTACTTGCTTGAATTTTTGGGTGCTGGTTGCTCTACCCTCATAAAATGAAAAAAAAAAAAAAAAAAACCTTGGCTCCCTAATGTCAAGGCCACACATGCAAAAATAGCCGGTTTGAAACATATGAAGAGGTAACTTGTATTTTTAGAAAATCAAGGACAACTATTTTTCTAGATTTTTATCCATTGTTCTCTAAAGATAACCACTCCACCATTCTAGGGCAAGAGGTTAGCAACATCAGTTTCTAAACTCTCAAAATCGTTAATTTTGAACATACCAAAAAAGTGGGAGTAAAATGTTAAAGAATCTGCTTTTCCACCTAAAAGTAATAGCTGCCACCTATTTTTTACAAATAATGTTTTGAAACTCCATTTTGGTTTTGTGTGGCCCGGTGTTGACCAAGCATATAAGGTATACAGACCCAATTCCATCCATGTACCTAATGCCGCCCATATGTACCTATGATGGTCATTTCAATCTTGAAATCTAAGTATTTCATAGATACCTTAGTTGCTGTGACACTGTACATAAGGTGTCTATGATTTACCAAGATTTTAGGATTAAAATGACCACCGTAGATACATGTGAGTGGCATAAGGTACTTGGTCGGGATTGGTCTGTCTAACTTTTAAGGTACCAAAGTACAAATGCGGTGAGTGTAGTAAATTAAGTTAGTTGTGTTTCTCCGAGGTAAGGGTCTTTCGTTGGAAATTGTGTCTGCGTTGAATGCATGCCGCTGGCAGGTCCGGCGCTGGTTCAGTTAGCCCATGTAGAAGCAGTTGATCTTGACCTCCCAGTCCTCAGGATTTTTGTGGTGTTTTTCGCATTGTTTGTGTTTTTTCAGTTTACAGTTGAGAATTTTGACTTTTCTTCGTCTTCTTTTGCCGAATATTTTCATTAAGGTGGAGGCACCATTGCCAACAATGTCTCATATCCAATCATTAAGGGGTGCTATTTTCAATCTTAATAACGATAGGTGTTTTGAAATGCATTATTCAGTCCTTTTCAAGGTTGGGATCACTGAAGTCATGCCATGTGTCCCAAAGTGAAATAGGAAGTAACTAGCAGAACGTAGTTTGGTTACTACTAGAATTGCATGAGTATAGAGGTTGGTAATGGGTTCAAAGCACTTTTTGACTCCCAAAATTTACAATAATTTTAGTTTTGCAAATAAAAATATGAAAAAATTGCAATACAAATATTTCTTATCTTCCTACACAAGAAAAATATTTGTTACCTCAAACTCTTTGTAGTTTTTTGCAAAATAACTTAAGTTATCGAGTATAGGTGCTTCCATCTTAGATTGCTTTTCAATATTGGTTGTCTTATCTCCAATGAAACTACCTACATTAAATAGTGCATTTTGAATGCCCCATGCTGATTTCTCAACATTTTACACTACATAAATACTTTTTGATATTGCAATAGTTTTCAACAACAATTACGCCTGCAATAAACAAAATTTAAAGGGCATGGCAAAAATACTTAAGCTAAAAAACAAACTAACGGCATACCTGTTGCAAACCATGTAAAATCTTGATACAGAGGGAGTTACATGTGCCTCTATATGGCCAAGCAATGAGTTGTGAGGTAACTTCTTTCTAAGTAAGGCAACCTAAATACACTCTTTCGTGTCTGTAGATGTAAAAATGAATAACCGTTGCTTTTAATTATTTGTTGCTGAAATATTTTTGTACAAAAGTGATCAACATTGTAGCAATAAAATTCAAATTATGTAATAGAGTGTGAAGGTCAAGCAAAAAAGTGTGTGAGTACCTAGTGAGCGTATTTGGTGTCAAACTTGTTCCATGCAATACTCCCAAATGGCATTGAAAAGTACGTCTAGTGGCTAAAAAAGGCTACTAAATGTGCAGTAAATCTAATTCAGCATTGTGAAATTCCTATTTTTTGTAGATAGAAAAATAAACAAAACAACGTCAAGTATATATAAATAAATTTTAAGTATAAATATATAAATATGTATATACATGTATGTACACGTATGTATACGTATAGTATATATTAATACATTTTGATGTTGCTAAGTTTTGCCACATTTGTGGACGCTGATGATGCCAGTGTCACATGCAAACTTTGGAACAAGGTTCATCAATAAAACCAAAGCACGTGTGTTTTGTGTTCGTGTACAAATATGTGTAGTCTCTTTGTAGCCAGTCGGTTTATTGAAACTTTGAAAGCTTGTAACTTTTACAACACTTTCAATGCATGCACAAAATCCAAACTTGGGATAAGGTGGGTACCATGTTAAAATAGTTGCTTGGAAATTTGATGAGTTGGTTTAACCCTTAAAGGATCGCTCTACAAATTGCATAGTAAATTCGCTACCGTATAACTTGCATTTGTTACCAATAAAAAGTTTTGATTTGAGATCTTGACTAGCTCACCAGAACTGCATTGATCTATATTTTAATTTCCTTATTGATCTTAAATGCAGTAAAGGTGTGGATGCATTCCAAATACAAGAAAATATAAAATGTTGTATTGGCCGCAAAGGGCTCCTCGGTCGTTTAAGGGTTAAGCTTTAATGTTTAAGAGTGCCGCTACAATCAATACAATACTAAGTGTTTTTCTCGTATTTGGAATAGATTCACACCTTTACTACATTTAAGATCAACAAAAAAATTGAAGAATAGATGAAAGAGGTTCTAATGAGCTACTTGTGATTCCAAATTAAAACTTTTATTGGTAGTAAATGTCAATTATACGGCATTGTATATACTATATATGCCCTATGATTATTTAAGGGTTAAGTATGTTGTGTTGCAATGTAAGGTGATATGAGTAGATGTGTTTCTTTGTCATTGCTTGAAAAATTGCTCCTCCTCAGTCCTTATTTATGGAGAAATAGTTTTCCTTTTGTGCAATTTGAAGCCCTCCATTTTTACCTTGTGGTGTCAACAAAGCAAACCTTGTGCAATAAATGGGGCTTTGCAAAATAAAGGCAAAACTTTATGTGTGGGAAACAATATTGGCAATGCACAAGACCAAAAATAGGTGAAATGGCCAGGTTGGATTGACTATCCTATGAAAAAGGCCAACCACCCGGCCGTGGGAATTATATGAAAAAACCCAACCGAAGACCAATTTTAAAAAAACCCCACCCTGCCAATCCCCCCCTCAAATAACCACTATATCCCATATCGTATGTACACAAAATTGATGTCACAGGAATATGACAATGGGGGTGGGTGGGTATCTGCAACTAATACCCATCTCAATTTTTGAGCCAATCAAGCAGTGACACAAGTAGTCCTTTCAGTTTTTTTGAACACCTAACCATCAATAATTGAATGACATGTGTACCCTACACTAGTTTTTTCATGTATGGTTTTCAAAATAGACTAAGTTAATGTGTTCTGTGTGTTGAGTGACTATCTATCCATTCAAAAAGATGGATACCATTCATTATTCAAATGCATACATGACTTTGTTCGTAAAATAGCAAACTTATTTTACTCTGTTCCAAAAACAAAAACAAGGTGTTAGAGTCATTAACCTTTAAATGTCAAGGTAGACAAGCTTTGTCCAATAGATAACAAATAACACTTTGTAGGATGGGAAATAGTTGTTTTTTATCTAATTTATTTTAGAACTGATCATAGACATATGATCCATCATGGAAAACAAAAAACAGTCTCACCAAATGTACTCATATTTTTAGGTAAACTCAAATTGCAAAAAGATTCACAAGTACTATGTTAGGTCCCATGTTGCCATTATTGCAATTTTGGCTAAAGCAACATGCATTGTTGACTTTGCAACTTTTGGAAACAATATTCTAATAGGTGGGCACTTGTCACACCACTATAGTGCTACGGTAGAGGGCAACCACAATGACTAGCTTGACATTTGGGAATTAAGAGCATTTGCATTATTACACGCTTAGGGTTTGACACATGCAATCCCTGGATGATAAGTGTTTAGAGCCCTCAAAAATATTCTCTTGACACTCAAACTGAGCATGTCAAGCCATGATCCTTGAGATCACTATTTAGCCTAAGATTAGTGAGCTATATTCTATGCTCCACTTGGTGATTGGTCAATTGATTATTTGTGAAGCATACTTGAAGAGCAAGGGTAGGGGACAAGACTGTTGAGGGCTCTTCAAAAATAAATGTAAATACTTGAAGCGTCGATGATTGCGTGTAAAGGTGTGGATGCTATAAAGGCCGCTTTGCACTAGGAGTTGAGGGCATGAAAACTTGAGGCCATTTCAACCAAAATTTGAGTCCAAATGACCTCAAGAATGGCTTGAAGCGCCCATTATAATACAAGTATAACGAGGGCTAATTCTCTTGTGTGTAGAGATTTTGAGACCAAAAATTTGAGGCCACTAGAGCAAAATTTGAAAATATCAAGAGAAAAGGGATAAAAATAGAGATTTAAGAGAGCAATGGATATTTCTACCCCATCATGTATTGTTGAGTATGTCAAAAAATATTTTTTATTTAAATAATCATATTTTGATAAAATTTGACAATGGCTCCTAGGCCAAGTGGGCTTCACATTTTTGGAAGACCCAAAATTTGAAGTTATGGCCATGTCAAATCTTGCCTTTTAACCTCTAAACAATGAGGTAGATGTTTTGTGTCCGTTGTGCCCATAAATATATTATGCAAACTAGATTTTTTTTGTTTAGCCTATGATGTTTTTCAAAAGTGATCATAAACACATGGTCTATCATGGAAAGAAAAGAAAAAGAAACTAAATGCACTCATATTTTTAGGTAACCTGAATTATGAGAAGATTCAAAAATATGGTGTTAGGTCCCATGCTACCCTTCTTGCAATTTTCATGAGGGTATCATGCACTATTATTTTCAACAGCTTTTAGAACAAACATTAGAATGGCTGGGCACTTGCCACACCACTGTAAAGAAATTGTTCACTAATCCGACACTCAAAGATTAAATATTAAAATACATCCTAAAAAATTTAGCTTTGAGGCTTTGACTCATAGTGTAAAGAACATGAGCCCGTTGTCAGAATTTTAACCAATTGGATACCAGCATTGTAAGTGTCAGACACTGGCACCCAGCCTTGACTCGTACTGTAAAAGCGATCCTAAGTCCAGGATGAGTTTTACTAGATTCCCCCACCGAGGCACTTCCAGAGTTCCAGAGTCCACACAGTCACACACCTGGTGACCAATGTACGGGGAGAGCCTAAAAAACAATAGAAAGTCAGCCGAATGAAATGGGGAAAAACCGATTGAAATCTACAAAAATCAGCTAAAAACCAACTTAATTAAAATTTCTAGTGTAAGTAAATCATATAGGCAATAATAGATGTATGCACTAAAAAATCAATTGTAAATGAGAAATGTAGGATTTTTGTTGAAGGAGCTCAAAATCTCCCCGCACACTACTTGTGATAATAGAGGGTTTCAAGCTTAAAACTTTTTCAAGTGATTCATATTGCAATTCATTTTTGTGAATTCACTCGTGAACCGTGACGTGACTCACCTCTGGACTTCACTCCTAATGTGATGCACATGCGGAGTGAACTTCAAAAACTCACTTTCGTGGCTTTGCGGGACTCATGCACGTGCTTCTTCAAATCTCAAAACTTCTTTTGCAGAAACTTCCACAAATTCACTGATGTCTCAGACTTTATGCTTTCAAGGAAACAAAAATAATTCATTGGTGAGCAAAAATCCTGTGAGGTGAGAAGGTCGAAGGCCAGTTTGAAGCCCCTAATGAACTCCCTCGGACCGCACTGCAGCACTGCGGGACAAGGGAAAGTAAATGATGTGGCGAAAGGTCTGTCCACGTCACCCAATTTCCTCATTCCGACCCCTCCACGTCAGCCAGTTCCACCTGCCACTCGGCAGGGTACCACTGCCTAAGCCTTTCCTTCCGGCTCACCTTCCCCTCACCAACGCACTCCTGCACGAACACGGGCTTTGACTCCGTAATTAGGCCACGCATTCGCAACATCGTGTCCATCCCTCTCGAAATCCTCCTTTTCCTTTGCAAGCGAACCTCACCGTGGTGGCGACGATTTTACAGGCTAAATTTCAACAGAAAAACACTTTTTAAATTTTGATTTGGCGGTTTTTAGGAATATAGTTTAGAAAACGGCAATCTGCGCTGCATTTGTCCCGGAGTTGTCTCGGAGTGTAAGCAATTGGCTCGAGGTTATCGGAGCGAGGCATTGCGACTGTTGGAGTGATATGTTAAGACGTTCTTTAGGTCTTTTAGAAAAGCGACGTATGGAAGAGCTCTGTTGTGGCTTGCAATTGTTTTTTAAACAATGCCTGGATTAATACTAGTCGGAGGACCGTAATTGTAAAATCATCCACGGCGGCTAAGTTATGCCGACTTTACTCAGGTTTGATTGCGTTTTCCGCTGTCCATTGGATTACCTCGGATTTTGATTTTGCTTGTTCGACGATGCTCTGTTTTTGGCAGATTTTAAATCATAAGTTGGATTGGAACTGGTGTTCAGGTTTTAGTATTTGCGACCTGCGAGGTTTGTGAATTTGAGGAAGAGACGACGGATTACATCATCGTCGTCGTTTTGAACTCCTTCACATGGCGAAGGTATTGAAACCCTTGCTTATCACTAAGATGAAGTGTTTTGTTTTGTTTTTTTTATCGTTTTTAAAAGCTGTATTGAATGTGAGAAGGACGCAGTTTGGCCTGTGAAATTGAACAGTGGATGTAAAAGTGACTTTCGAAAGGATTACAGAGATTTTGCCTTGCACGCTCCATGGCAGGAATTTTTCTTTTTTCAGAAGTTTTGAGTGAAATGCTTTGTCTACGCGCATCCATGCTTTTATTTGAATGCGTGTACTTTCGATTCGAGTGTTTAACGTGAATATTTGAGCAGCTCCTTTTTACGTATCGTTTAAACTTGGATTTTGTCGGCTCCGTATCAGCGATCTTTGAATTGGCTAAACTTCGCAGGATTGCTACCAAAAACTAATGCAGCTAAAACACTTTTGAACTTTACAGTGTTAAATTTGAAAATTTTAGCTTTTTAGCAGTGTTTTTAGCCACTTGAGCTAAAAGTAAAAGTCATATTTGGGATCACTGCGCCGTGTTGTCAAAAAGTTCTGCTCTCCTTTTTTGCTTGTAATGTCAGAGCTACAACAGCCTTCCTGGTCAATTACTTAAGAAGAACACTTTAAGACTATCTATTTTGTTCGATACAATAACTACAGAATTGGATATGACTTACAATGAAACAAGACGACCTTACATTAACAATCCTTGGAAGTCCAAGTTTTGAAACTCTTGTAAGCCACATAACACTTGCAATTGTGATCTCACCAGCGTCACCGATATTTGAAGCAGTAAAGTTCGTACGGGAGTTGTTTAGAAGAGAAACTTAAGATGAGTTTAACGGAAGAAGTTCTTCGCTTAATGAATCCTCCTCCACAAGATGAAGATGCTGCAAAAGTTGAGAGTATAGTGTTGCCGGATGTACTGCAACCAGCATCTCTCCAAAAGAACATAGGATCTCGTCGAAAGACGATGCGTACCTTGATTTGTGAAACGAAAACAACTAGGGTAAGGTTGAATTAAATCATAGATTTGACTTTTAGACTCTTGTGATAGTAATTGGGCCAGTCTAAGCAATTAACATTAATTAAAAACTTTGCTCTCGATTTCGATTTTGATCATGTTGGCTTCTTTGTTACAATTGATTGAATTTTTCTCAGAAATACTTTCGTCTTTTAAAGACGCTAAGTAAAAACACCCCAAGCTATGTTAAACCCTGCCAATGGAAAAGTAGCTAAGTTTTCTATTAGTGAGATTTAAATAATTACTTGGGCAGATATGTCCCTCTGGTGATGTTCTTAGTGTGTTTCATGCCAATATTTACTTCTATGAGATATCAGTGTTACAGACCTGATAGACGAGATTGCAGATGCAATGATCTTATGATCTTCGGGATTTGTGGGCTTTTCTGAAATGAAGGAAAGATTATTTACATTGCACCTGTTACAGATGGAGCAAGATGGTGGAAAACATCAGAATGGTTGGATTCATGCCTGCTCTCAACGCTCAGTTGAAGAACACCTTCAGGAAACCTCCATTGGAGATGGCGGCACCCATCTTGTTGAGTTCGCCGATGCTATGCGGAGTATGAACTAGAACCCTTCCTTTGCCCACTGATTTTTGAATGAAAATAGGGTTGTCTACTGTCACAAACAGTGGTCTACAACCCTCCAGTTTGAAATTCCATAAGAAACTTATATATACTGTTGATCTCAATAGATTTGGCTCTTGCACCGAAACTGATATCTTGAAAGCTCTATATCGGTCTTCCAAAAATCACGTTCTTACATGTGTTAGAATACTTTAATGACGCTAATAGAATCCTTTATATTACAGTAAATGTTTACCTGGTATTCTCACACGTGACGCAGCTGTGGAGAAGGCTCTTCGGCAGTTGGCTGAGAGTAAAGGTAGAGCTCAAGATGAAGTAGCTGAGTGGAAACGTAAGTATGAGATGGAGCGGTTGCGCACTGCTTCTTTGGAGCAGGACCGGGAGCAAGAGCACGAGCAATCGTCTCCTGGTTTGTCGAACTATCCTTGATCTTTCTTAAGGATGATTTTGTCAAAAGCATTATTTTCTGAGTTTTGTAGCCGTCTGAATGCGTCTATGAAGAGTTATAGAGGGATATTATCCTGACCTTTAATTTCCGAATTGGCAAAATTGGCTGCTTCCGTATATTTAGAAGTTTAAATAATTGTTTAAGCAGCTTTAGGGAAATCTTGTCAATTAAAAGATGGAACCATAACATCTCTGAATGGTATAAATTTTATTTTTTGAAAGTTACTGTAATTGACGTTAGCTCTTAAAGTAGACTTTCTTTCTTTTATTTGGGGTTAAGCCTATTACATCTAACTTCGCAATATACCTCCTTTGACCAGAATCTTGGAGTACCGGTGAACCATTCGATTTGGAGAAACCTGAAAGTGGGATTGGGGAGCAAAGTTCAATTGATTCTGTGAATGGTGGTCCTCCTCATAAAAGTTCTGAGTGTTGCAAGAAAGATGGCATCTGCTCTCAGCAAATATTGCGCTGCCACAGCAGTTCATCTAGCAATGTGTCACTCTTGTCCGATTCACCGGAAGTTGCAGAGAAGGTGGGGTCTTTCATTTAATTTGTATGCATTGCTATCTTTAAGTTACTCAGCCTCAAGAAGTCCTCTATCCCGTTTTGTAAGTTCCTTTTCAAAGGAGATCTTCATTATCTTGATTTCTTCTTCACAGGCATCTTTCAGACTACAATGGGGTTGCGGGGACAAGAAATTTCCAAGAAAGCATAGTCATGATGTTGTGTCCTTTGAGTGTGGAAACATCACAACAGCAAATCGGAGTAGCAAACAGGTATGATGGTTTTTCTCTGCCTTGCTCTTAGTTTCTGTTTCTTCCAGAGTGTCATGTATCATTCATAGACCTGCTGATTTGTGGGAGATTGGTAATTGTTGAGTATGTCCTTTTCCAAGCAAGATTGCCCTGTGGATGTGCTTGTCTAAAATGCCTTGATCCTAAGTCAGTGTTATCCTTCACGTGATTTGCTTGCAGATAACGCTGGTGTGGGATTCACCTCCTCACTCTGTATTTATTTTGTCAAAGCCCAATTCTCCGACTGTCACTGCTCTCTGCAAAGAGATGATCAGGTCAATTATACCAGATTGCAACCACTTAGTAACAGATTTACATTGAAATTAGATCATTTCAGAAACTTTTCGACAATTTTGCAAAAGAAAGTTTTTTTCCAAACCTAGAGGGAGGTGTTCGTATGGTCGCGTTGATTATATGGAGGCCTCCATATGATTCTTGTGACCATACGAAGACCTTTTCATGAATGATGGAAAGATACTTCGTATGTTGTCTTCCCTAAGGTTTTGAAACAATCTAGTTACACCGAAAACCTTGTTCAAGAAAATTGTTCTATTGATTTCAAGTTTTGTTAGTTAATCCAACAACAACTCATATTGACTTCCTCAAATCATGTGCTAGTGGCTGAGTTCGATTCCTATTTTTTGCCTGAATCCGTTTGGCACTTTGTTACTACTCAGTTGAATTGCAAGACTATGTCCAATGAGTTTTTGTGCTTGGTGAATGTGTTAAAAATGCATTCCCTCGGGAGAGATTCTTTCACCCGCTGTTCCTGTCATCAAGAAAGCTCCAAAACTATTTTCAAGAGGAGGTGCGAGTTACTTACTTCTGTATGGTCTTGGCTTGCTCAGATGGTTGAAGGAGGAGAAGGGGATCGGCATTTACGTCGATTCTCCTGTGAAGAAGGAGCTCGTGGAAGACGACTCCTACTTCAGTTGTGTTCAATCTTGTGATTCAGGTGCGCAGTCAAAGAATGTGATTTATCTAGAATTATGGGCCAAGAAGCTCCTGATGCCTCACTTAATGGAAGAATCTGTCGTGTGTTAGTCCTGTTTTCTATCACTAGCTTTTTCAGTTGAAGGAATTCCAACAACACAATAATGAGAGCCACTCTGTGCTTATCCAGTGAGTGTTTCTGCCCATGGTTTGTACAATGACGATGCTAATGCTGCTAATACCCTTGCGCTGCTTCTGTTTACACAGACGAAGAAATACTGCAATTGCATAACAAAGTGGACTTGGTAATCACGTTGGGTGGTGATGGAACAGTCCTTTGGGTAAATTTTTAATTTAACCATTTCTTTTAGAGGAAATCAATTGGACAAATTCTTTCAGAGCCAAATTTCGGAATGCATAGTCGATTTTCACGTCCTAAGCGTCCCTTATAGAGTGTGTCACTCTTTGGTCTGTTCATTTAACCAGTAAGAAATTATCTGGTGCAGAACGCATGGCCTTGAAGTTCGGCAATCTGGGGTTTGCAGTAATTATTGTAAACCTCAGTGTACTAGTTTCATTCCATGTACTATTCCTTTCCTTGCCAGCATATCTTATTATTTTTAATATTAGCGCGATGATGTTATGTGCAGGCAGCGAATATGTTTAAAGGTCCTGTGCCCCCTGTTGTTTCCTTCTCCATGGGCTCCCTTGGTTTCATGACACCATTTCGTATCCTACATTTTCAAGATATATCTTTTGGATTTCTTTTCGATAGCTGTAGATAACATTTGAACTGTATTGTCCTGTATGGATAGACAGGGTTCTTCAGTAAAGCACTGCTTGAAACTTATGAACACCAGTACAAAGAGACTCCTCGTCATGACACAGAGGGTGTCTCTCTATGATGAGAGTGATGATGTAGAGGGCTCCCCATGATAAATATTTCGAAGCCTCTACATGATCACTCTGACTACATGGAGCCCTCATGAATAACGTGTATTGTAGTCAGAAGGTATCTGAAACAGTCTAAAACCCTTACTACGTTAGTTGTGTCACATTTGTTTGATTATCAGTTCTTTAGAATCGATTTCTACGCTTAAATAATATCTTGTATCATTGGTGTTCTTTTCACTGCGTTTTATTTGTGGTCACCCTTAACTTTTGTCCCGTACAGAAACGGATCATTACAAGGAGTGTTTGCAAACTTTGATAAAGGGACCTGTATATATCACTCTTCGTCATCGGTTGCATTGCCAAATTGTACGAAACCCGGATAAACTCAAGGAAGGTGAAGATCCATGTGATCCAGAAATCCATCTGGTATTGAACGAGGTTTCTATTGACCGAGGCATGTCATCGTTTCTTACAAACCTGGAATGCTACTGTGACGACATTTTCGTCACTTCAGTTCAAGGAGATGGCCTTATTCTTTCTACCCCGTCAGGGAGCACTGCGTATTCTTTGGCGGCTGGCGGCTCCATGGTTCACCCGCAGGTAGGTTCCCCTCGATTTGAAATTACATGCATACTTGTTCTGGTTTTGTTTACCAGCTTGGAAGTCTTCTTTCACATGTTTTTGGAGACGACTAGTTTGTGTTCCATCTTGTGAGGCTTGAGCTCCATGGAACAGCTGAGTTATTTCTGTTTATGCCCGCACTGCTCATTTACCTCAACCGGAATCTGTAACTAAATGCCCACATTACTCAAGCTGTGTCAGTCAGCAACTTGCGAACTAATCTTGCTATACGAATGGTTTGACGTGCTTAATCCGCCTGCACCAACCAATCAGCAGCAGTTTTCTAATTTGAACACCCATCTCCCCAGTAGATTCCTCACAGCTTAACCTTTGGGGAAGTAATTGCAATGCAGGCACGCAATAGGTCAGTCACATTCCACTAGCTGATGAACCGTATCACCCTAGTTAGCTAATCGTCCCTAATGGTTGGTGCGGGCGGGCCCTTTCATAACTGAATGTGCACTCGCTATCACTGTCCCAGATAATCACAACCTCTTACGGAAAAAGGACGCCGGTCGCCTTTTCTCACCCAAATTGCTGGTTTGGTGTTTGGAAGCTGAAAAGAGAATTTCACCTCATCTGAAAGTGTATGTTCTCTTGGTCTCACATGACATTGAAATATGATGTGTGGTATCCGTGTCATCTTTCAGGTTCCAGGCATTCTATTTACTCCAATTTGTCCCCATTCATTATCCTTCAGACCATTGATTTTGCCCGAGTACGTGACAATCAGAGTCCAGGTGAGTCGTCTTTCCTTCTGTACCAATACCACTAGTGAATCTACTTCTACTCAAACATCAAAACGTGAATTTTGATCAAATCAGAGGAGTCCTTGAAAGACCGAGTCTGTTGCAGAAACCGTTACACGAATATAATGGGATTGCAAAATAGCTTCCATGAAACACAAACTGAACCCTAAAGCTTGACAAATCCCCAAGGGAAGCTTGGTGTTTCATTTTAGCAAGAAAATTATGCTGGCTAAGAAACCCATACCACCAATTGTACCAAGTAAAACTCTATTCAACTCCAATTTGATCAAAAGTCATGTTTCTGATACTTGTGTGGATGTTCCTTGGATGGAGTATCCTTCTTACGTTCTTGGAGAGGGAAAATTTTAAATGCGGTTATTGATTATTCTCATGGTAGGTAATTGAATGCCTAGAACTGGTTAATTATGTTGCCCACTACTGATCCAAATGCTATAATCTGTGCTTGAATGATACTGCTTCAACCACACACAATGGGTTAATACATTTAAATGGATCAATTACACGAGGAACTTTACCATGGTTTTTATTTGTTCTTGTTTTTTTGGTATTGATGATTCATTGGCATGGCTTGCGAATTGCAGGTGCCGCTTAACAGCAGAGGCCAAGCTTGGGCGAGTTTTGACGGAAAGGATAGGCAACAGCTGAGTGAAGGTGATGCTCTGATATGTCACATGTCCGCGTGGCCTGTGCCAGCTGCATGTGACAAGAAATCCACGTGTGATTTCCTTCGAAGTGTTCGCGAGGGTTTGCACTGGAATCTACGGAAGCGTCAGGGCAACGATGGCCCTTCCTCTTAACATCTGATTGATTTTCCTTCTGAAGGATTTGTATTGTAAGTGATGGGCGTATACTACCTCCAACTAGTTCAATGTATATTATTATATCTCATCCCATATCTAGAGTAGAAAGATATTGTATTGGTTACTTAGTGCAACCCCACAAGGCGAATTAATCTAGTGAGAACGTTTCATGAGTTAGTTGCGGTGTTTTGTAAGGATATGAGGTCCTAGAAAACTTACGTCATATATCAGTTGTGTATATAGTTTGTTTAGTTTTGTATTCTATATTTGGAAATTTGCATAGTAAACTTGACCCAGTTGCAGTGCTTGTGGAGTGTGTTTCAATGAGCTCTAAAACCCTAAATAAAACCCTAAACCCGAAAGTATGGTAAACTAAAATATTGTACTTAGTATGTCCACCCATACAACTATACAAGAACGTCAAATGCAATGAAAGAGCTAAGGTCTTCTGTAAATGCTCTGCTTTTGAAGCTTTGTAAGGATTGTCAAGGGCATGTAGAACCTAAACTCTACTATATAAAGTAAAGGATTTTAAAAAAATAGGTCAATAGTGTTTTAATATTGATTTTGATGTTGGCTTGGTATTGACATAGAATGCTTTTAATATATATCTATCAACTAATGGAAAGACATTAAATTGTGAACATGAGCTTTTGTGGTTTTGGGACGTAGTGAGTCAGACTTTACGTGAGCCAGGTAGGCAAAGTCTAATACAAGAAGGGCCCAGCCTCTTTTAATAATCATTTGAGTAAGTTATTTTTGCCTTTACACACTTGGTATAAGAGTAGAAAACGGCAATTAAAGTGCTTAGTTTTAGTAAGTAAATGGTTGGATACAAGTATCTAATTTGATTATGCATGCAAAAATGAAAACAATATAAGGTAATCGTTGTAGATTAAAATTCTATGAGTTTCATGTATTCCTTGATTTTTTTGTTTAAAACAAAAGAATAAACATTGGAGGTTCCACTTGACAACAATCCGTTCTTAAAAAACTTAAGCTAGAACCCGAGCGTTGTGACGATTGGCATGTTTTTTGAGGTTGGTTTCAAAGAGAGGATTGAAACTTTGTCAAAATCGAGTGAATCTTTTTGTAGTTCTTTTATATGATCATTACATGAGTTAGGATATGTTCACATTTGGCCATATAAGGGTAGTAGTAAAGAAAAATTAGATGCATTTGGACAGACTGCATTCATATTGGTAATACCCCTCCTAACATCAAGTATAAACATATCCTAAAATGATGTAAAATCAAATTGGAAATAGAAATGGGAATGAGTTTAAAAAGCTATTGACATCAAAGTGGTATAAATTCTTTTTAGTACAAGGAGTTTGTGACTGTACGATATAAGGGTATCCCCATTTTTGTTCCTTGAGGTTGACTTGTTAAAAGTTTTCCATTTATTTTGGAGTCCTCAAAATTCTTATACCCCAACCTTAATTACTAAATATGGATTACAAATAGTCAATTGGTTAATCACTAGTGGAATTTCAGATATAGCTTACTAAACTTAAAATGAACACTAAATTCAAGGGCTAGTGGTGCATAGCTTAGGGTTGAGTAGCATGAGAATATACTAAGGGGCCTAGAGCACTTATCATCCAATTTTGAAGTGTGTTATATCCTTGGTAAGTCATGGTGTGGATGCCCTAAGTTCTAAGTGATGCAATTACAAATGAGCTCACCATCAATAGCAAAGAGGGTTCAAGAGAATGAATTGCTTCAATTGTAACCCTCCTTCAAGGCCTTTCTACAGAACTCGATAGCAACACAGCTTAACCCCTGAACGTCCCGAAAGCCCTTTGCGACCGTATGTACAGCTGTGTATACAGATGTATTTAAGTTGCTCTGAGGGCTTTCCAAATTTTTTTATGCACCCACCATCATACAACCCTTCAATATGTATGACTATAACACTTAATTTTCAGCTGATTCAAACTTCTAAATATTGGTTGCCACTGTATTTAGTACCGTATCTCTAGAGCCCAAGGGCCCTTCAAGAGTTAAGCTAGCGTCTTGTAGATTGATGGCAAATTGGTAATACATTGATAGTGGACTTGTAATAACTTCTAAAGCTTCCTAATTGGAATTTGAAATGAAATAAATAGATAAGTTTACTACCATTTTTTTTATTGAATACATCTCAAATTTTGATACCTCTAGTTCCCATTTCTAAGCATTTAAGCATTAAAATATGTAGTTAGCTTTAATTTTGGTGAAGAACTGATTGTTTGGAACAGGGCGTTTGTTCTCAAAGTCTACATCCAATTTACTTCATCCTCAATTCTTTAATTTATAATTCATAACAATATACCGATTAAAATGAATTCTACAGACGCAATGCTATAAGAATATATATAATAAGGTAAGTCATCACTAAGATGGAAATGATTTTTTTGATATTTAGGAAACTATGTTTATATTTATACAATTTTCATTGAATCCACACTAATCTAAATCATTTTTTTTCATTTCGTGTTTCTTTTTGTAAATTTTTTGCACTTACAACGGCAGTCCTATCCATTATTATAATTGTTTGTTTTGTAATTCTATTCACCTCATATCAACTTCACATGTATTAGAGACTTGTAACCATAGAGAAAACAATTTTTTCTTAAGCCATTTGCATAAATAAAACAAAAGTATTCAAGGTGCAAAAATGTGCAAACATGCGCTATTTTGCTTAAGAAAAAGAGAAAAATGATAAAAAAAAACTAATACAAACATTGAACTTGACTTGCAAAGTCAAGAATTTTGTGTGTTGAGAAATCTTTTGAGTTTTGAGACCCCTCAAGGTACATTCACACCAAATGGGAAAACACAAAACTTATGAGGTTTGGATTTCAAACTCACATTGAGTGTTCTCATCGAAGGGTGTAATTCTAATTTTAATCGTAACCCAAAGTTGAATATGACATGGCAAGTGGGTTACATCTTAAAATTGTAAGGGATTATGATTTTCTCAAGTGGAACTATAATTCTCAAAATATTTAAATGTTGAAAAGTAGTGAAAGTGTTTAAACCCCTTAGGGAAGGTGAGATCTTTTTGTTCCCTGCTCACCTTCTGAAGATCACTCCCTCTTTTATGTGAATGAGCTTCAATAATATGGGGTATATTTATTGCTACATGGATTGTACTTTGAAAGAGAACCCAATGGATTATGATTTATACCTCATGTTTTCATCACCCTTAGTGTGAATACACCCTAGTAGTAGTATTGTTAATGATAGGATTTTAAAATGTTGGTTTGTAGTTGTGGAAGTTACCGTTGCAAACTTCAATATCTATAATTGTAGTTGTAGGTTTACTGCACTAATTATTGCATTTAGGTTGCTTTACCTAGAAAGTTCTCTCATGGCTCATCATTTGACCACTTAGAGGCACATGCCATTTTCTAAATTCTAGGATTTCACTTGGTTTACAACATGAATATTGTTAAAAAAATATTTGCAGCATCATTGTTGTTATCAAGACCTTTAAAAATAGTTCATTGCAATAAATACTCATGAAAATCACTAAACCAAAACTTACTATAACCGCAATAAATACTTATATTGTGTAAAATGTTGAGAAATTAACATAGGGCATCCTAAATGCAATATTAAGTGAAGTAAGAATACTAGTAATTTTATTGAATATTTCATTTAGGTTGCCTAGACAATTAAGTTGCCTTACCTTGGATAGTTGCCTCATGACTCATTGCTCAACCACTTGGAGGCACATGCAACTCTCTAAATACTTAGATTTCACATGGTTTACTACTTGAATGTAGCTATTTTGTTTTGTGCAGCTTTGCTGTTGTTGCTATACCTTATAAAAAATAATTATTACATTAATTATATGTTGATGAAAAATTACTCTAGCAACAGTAATTATTTGCATAGCGTAAAATGTCAAGAAATTAATATGGGGCAACCTAAACACAATATTCAAGGGACAAACTAGGGAGACACCCCCCCAGTTGCTAGGAAGACACCCCCCAGTTGCTAGGGAGACACCCCCTATAGGTGGAAGGATGACATCTTTGGATGATGGATTTATGCATTGGAGTTAGACAACTCCACTTGGATGACAAATGTATGGAATGCAAATTTGAGGAAAAGGGTATGGAATGTACCTTTGATGACAAGTGTACAGGATGTATACTTAAGGACAAAGGCATGCATGGGATATATGTACCTTTGATGACAAGTGAACAAGATGTACATTGGATGATAAGTGTCAAGATGAACCCTGGATGACAAGTGTACACAATGTACACTTGATGACAAGACAAAGAGTGGAACTTGGAGCTAGCTAAACAACTCCAAGTAAAAGATGAGATATTTATGATATGAGTTATATTTAGAGAGAACTTCTAAATATAACTAAGTGTTATACTTTAGCAAAAGGGTTGGAGATGAGTATTAAAGATAGAAAAACAAAAATAGCTAAAGTAATCCTATATTTATGAAAGGATTGATAGTATAAGATGGGGCTCCAAGGGTGAGGAGATGAATTCTTGTTGAGGATTAATCTCTCTCTATGGTCAGGTGGGTGAGCTCCCTATGGTTTTATAGTTTATTGGGTATAGATTGTTGTTTTACTTGAGTATTTGAATGATTTAAGTTACGGACCGTGGGAAGTTTGTAACAATTGGTATTCAGTGTACAGTAGAACTCTAAACCGATATTCTCTAAACTGATATTCTCTATAGTCTAATATATAACACAAATCTCAATGTTAGACCATACGTCAATCATAAACCAGAAAAATTAATTCAATACTAGTAATGTTCCTTGGTGCTATCTTGACACTAACTTCAAGATCACTTCATTTACACTTCCACAAAATTAATTAGTAACTTATTTAGACTAATCTAGTTCTTGGAGTCCCAGCCATATCAATTTAGAAGTAAGTTTACTAGTTCGTTTACTAGTACGTCATCGACGTCGAGCAAGCAGGGTTGCGTTGCAGCAGTGGTGGTGGCCAACCTCGGCCGCGTCGTCGGCGTCGTCGGCGTCGGAGAAAAACTCGCAAACCAGCCTCGCGGGCACGGCGCCCTCGTCACCACCGCCCGACCACCACCACGACCACCCTCGCGTCACTCTCACTCACTCACTCCACTGCCACTCTGCCTGTAACTTTAGTGGGGTCCTCCAATTCCACGTACGCTTTCTATTCTCGCACTTTTTCTGCCCTCTCGTTCAATCACTCGCTCTCTCTCGCAACAACGTCACGTCGTCCCGTCCCACACGGTGGAATATTCACGCACCCCCGCGGATGATCATTGGACGCGCATCACCGAGATCCGCTCCTCTTTGCAACAACAACAACAAACTTTAATATGCACACAACAAGAGCTCTCATGTCCTGCCTGATAACTTTACCTATACTACCTCCCTCGTCTCTCTCGCCGCCCTTTGCTTGATTTCTTTTGTTCTTTTCTGTCCTGGGCACTCCCAATAGAGCTTGCGTGCTTTAGTAGGAATCTGATAGTAGCGTAATTCTGCTGCTCCTGCAGGGGCGAGTCCGGCACACCTCTTGATTGATTGACTTGCACGGGTGCCTTGATGTGAGGCGCGGTAGGTTTTACGTTGCGGAGACGGAGAGAGTTTGGTTGCTTTCTTTTTTATTAGTCTTGAGTTGGAGGAGAGGGTTGTTCTTTTTGCGCGTCTTCACTGATTTGGTGGACGGTACCGAGGACTCTGTTCGGTGTGGTTGAGTTTGGCGGTGAAAGGAATGAGAAGGTGATGCAGGGGAGTGAATAGCCTTGAGGACGCCAATCGCTGCATTGTCGTGACGAGCGAAGCCGCTGGCGTAGGAGAAGATCGAGCTCGTGTTGCTTTTTTCGGTAAAGAGCGGTGAATTAGGGTTTCGCGATTCTGGCGTGTGAGGAAGAAGACGCAGTGGAGACGACAACAACAACAACAACCGATTGGCGCGGTGGTAAGTTAACCTTCCTCATAACACAACAGCTTACAAATTACGCGAACGCGTGGAGTAACTTAAACCGTTGTTGAATTCGCGTGCAATCCAAAAAAAACGGTAGATAGTCAGTCGCGTTTCTGAGCTCGATTAGGGTTTCGTGGTATCACGAGGTACCGGGGGTTTAAGCAGTCACAAATTTTGACGTGACATTGTTGAACACACGTTCTCGGTCGAGATTTTGATTGTCGTGGTGGTGGGGGTGATTGTGATTGTACAGGAACAATCGAGGAGCTAGTGTTGCGCCACCACCACCACTGATGGACACAGAACCGGACGTGGACACAGCCATGGACGACGAGGTATGCGAGGAGGAGGAGGTCGTGCGAGAAGTGCCAAATCCCGTGGAGAGGTTACCCGAAGTGTCGAAGCTCAGGAGATCACACACGTTGCAACGCAAGCGGTTGAGCCTGACGAGGCAGCCGTTCGAAACCCTACGTTTGGCGGCACTGTCGCTGTCGAAACAAAGCCGCAACCTGTGGATCCACGTGCTGAGGCACCACCTGCGCGTCGTCGCGGCCGGCGTGCTCGCGGTGCTCACCATCGTCGCGCTCGCCGTGGTGGACGGGCCGCACGAGTACTATGTCCGCGAGGCCATGGCGCACTTCCGCTTCGCGCTTTGGTGGATCGGGTTAGGCGTGGCGTCGTCGATCGGGCTCGGGGCCGGGTTGCATACGTTCGTGATGTTCCTCGCCCCGCACATCGTCATGTTCACATTGCGCGCGTCGCGATGCGGGCGCGTGGATTTCAAGCAAGTCGCATATGATACGAGGCAGTGGTGGGGAATTCCAGCATCCTGGGAGTTGAAAGAATGCTTGGAACTCGGCGAGCCCATGTTTCCCCGGCTCGCAACAGACGGGCTCGAGAGCTACGTCGTCCCGATTGTGAAGGTGGTGCTGCAAGTGCAACTGGAAGTGATTCTGTGGGGCATCGGCACCGCCATTGGGGAGCTCCCGCCCTACTTCATCTCGCGCGCTGCGAGGTTGTCCGGGGAGAAAGTGAAGGAGCTTGAGGATTTGGTCAACTTGCCTGAAGCGCGGCAGCGTCCGAGCTTGTACGCCCGGCTCAAAGTCTGGGGTTTTCGCCGCTTCTCCCACCTCGGGTTCTTCGCTATTCTCGTGTTCGCGTCTGTTCCGAACCCGGTGTTCGACCTCGCGGGATTGATGTGTGGGTACCTGCTTGTCCCGTTCTGGAAGTTTTTTCTGGCGACGTTGATTGGGAAGGCGATTGTCAAAACGCATCTTCAAACTTTGTCCGTGATTTTTGCTTGTAATCCGCATGTGATGGAAGCGTTGTTGGTGGGGATGGAGTGGGTTATTAGTCATATTCCGTTTTTGAACCGGTGGACGCCACAGATTATGGCTGCTGTGAGGGCTGAGATACATAAGCTCTCTGGGAATGCTGGTCTTGCTGAGGCTGTCAAAGGTGGTGGGTTCTCGGTTGGGGCCCTTTGGACTGTGCTTCTGCAGCTCATGATGGCTGGGTTTGTTGCCTCTATTATTACTGCGTCTGCGCAAGGGTACTTGATGGAGCAGCATAAGCAGGAGATGGCCGCGCTCGTGGCCAGACTCACCAGAAAAACGACCAAACAACAGCCACAACCACAACCCCAACAACAACAACCACAACAGCAGCAACAGCAACAGGAAGAGCAACCACAACAGCAAGACGAAGAGATAAAGGAGAAAAAGGAGAGATGACTTTCTCCTTCTCTTTCTTTCTTTCTCTCTCTTTCCCTTGGGCCAGAAAGCTTGTACAGATTCTAAGCCAGATTCTAAGCCAGATTTTACGACTGTATTTCTTGACAGGAGGGGGCGAGGCTTTTGGTAGCCTTTGCTTTTTTTTGTGAAGAGTTTTACAGATCCAATTCTTCATCTTAAGGAGGAAATCACCTCTGCTTTTTTCTTTTTTTTTAGAGATGCAGGATTTTTTAGAAAACAAAATATTGAAACCCACCTTCTTTGCTTTTTGGTTGATTATAGTTTCAAAGAATATGGGCGAGGGTGTCTCTCTGTCTCTCTCGCTCGTTCTCTCGCTCTTTCTCGCTCTTTCTTTCTCTTTATTTCTTTCTATTATTGACTGGTGATGTCTTGGAGATTTGCTCTCTTTTCTTGTGGTGATATGTGCCATTGCCCAGAAACAGAGATCCAAAGACATGTCGTCACTTTTTCATCTTATACAGTTACTGGAACTGGGGCTCTTTCATTTTGTTGTGTCTTTCAGTTTTTGTTGTTGTTGTGAATTGTTGTTGTTGTTGTTGTTACTTCTAGAGATTTGCTGTAGAGATACTTTGTCTTTGGCGAGGGGTTTTGTAGGGTTTGAGTTGAGATCGTATTTTGCATGTTTTATGAGCTTGGTGACACTTTTTAGCTTCATTTTGTAAGTTTGGGAGCGAAGGTGGTTATTGAGGTTCATATCTTATCACTGTCTGAGGTTTCTGCTTGAGGCTTTTTTTTCTTCCTAGTTTTGTGATGGTTGGGATTGAATGTGGGGTTCTTTTTTTTCGTTTGCTCAGTTGGTAATTGTAATGGAGCTCGTTTTTGTGATATTTTGTGGGTCTGTTTTAAGTGGATTTGTGTGTATGAGTGGAGACCGGTGACCCCAAATGTGATTTGAAAGTAAGCTGAAGTGGCTAAAAACATCGAAAGGTGGTAGTTATAAGTTTAGTACCAAGTATTTTGGGAGATTTAGTCACATTTGTCAACGTAGAAGGTTGACTAGTGTAGGTAAATGTTTTTTGTAGTTGTTAGACTTCGGACGTTTTGATTGAGACCAACAAGCTACGTTTGTTTTTGCTATGTTAGAGCGTCCTCAATGCACTTGGTAAATAGCCTCGAAATACTAAACATATGTTTTTTAATGGATTATTAGATAAAACGTGAAAGTACTGTTGTAGGCATTGAACTTTTTCTGTGAGAACTTAAGAAATTTGGATTTGGACGTTACGTGATTCAATAACATTTTATTAAATGTTAGTTATCTGATTAGAGGTTTCAACAAATGAAGCCTCAAAACGTAAAAGCCAAAGGGACTACCTCTAAATGTATTTAAATTAACCAACGTTCAATCTCAAATTTTCTTATGTTTTCATATTGGAATTTTCAATGCACTTCAAACAGAATATTTTCATGTTCTAATATATTATTTATTAAAAGAACACACATTCAATATGTTAGGCATATTTACCAAGTGTATTGAAGACGCTCTTGCTTCAAATTTGGAAGTTCAAGAGGGAGATTCAACTTCAAGTTTTCGAAAAGTAATCCTCTTTCCAAGGATTACCACCCACATTGTCAAAAGATGTTAGCTTTTGGGATTTTTTGGGTTTTTTTTTAAGATGTCGCTCAGGGGATTGAGTTTTTGGGATCCCCAACATTCTAAGAATATTTTTTGAGTGCAACTTCGCTTGTGGCTATTTTGTTACCTACCTTCATCAAGGTTGTCAAACTTCACTTATAACATGCTTTAAACCACCGTCCTGTGTTTTTTGTCACAGGATGCCATGTGTGATAACCAATGGCATTATCTCCCCCATTATCTCCCCCTTAAACTTCCAACTCTCAAGCTCACTAACTTAGTGTATATTAAAGTAGTTCGTACGCGCACGTGAATAACGTTGTGTGATTTGAGGATTGTCCATCCCCTAATCCTATTTGAAGCGGATTTCAAAACCTTCTTGGAAAATATATTTTTATAGTTCCTAACTCAAAAATAAGCTCATGAACCTATGGGGTAAAGAATGTTATGAAAGATTGCTTAAAGCAAAAAAAAAAGTTAGGCAAATTCAAAGCAAATCTCTACAATGCAGTAACCCTTGAGCTCCTGGAGTTGTTTTAGGGTTTAGGAGAAAATGGGGGATTTAATGGCTACTAGAGCTTGGAAATTTACATTCAGAAAAAGTGACCGTAGGATTTGAAAAAGGACTACCTTCTCTGCTGATGTGGATCAGCCACGATCGTTTTCACCGTACAAATTGAGAGAAAAAATGAGATCAAGTTGGGATCCCGAGCAAGAGGATCCCGTTACTGGGACGCTTAAGGGTTAAGGAGCAAAGATGAGCTTTCACACATGTTTTGAGGTAGTTAATTATAATATTCAATCCAACACAACATTATTAACTTATGCAATTGAGGTGCTTTTGTGAGCATTTTAATTAAAATTTTAAAGCTTACTAATTTCTATTTTTTCTAAACTAAAAAACTATAATAACTAAAAGAAAATGGTGTATAAATTGACATGTCCTAAGTAACTAAATGTGTACAAATTGACAAAAAGGTGTCCTAATTGACAAAAACTGACAAAATTGACAGTGTTCCCTCAGTACTATAACAACTGCTGCGTTTTTTTTTTTTTTTTTTTGCCTTTGTTCATTTACAAGTACACCTTTGACGTGCTTAGCTCTTTGAAGTCATGACCTGTTCTCATCTAATCAATCTTTGTTGACTTTTCTACAGTGATATATGCATTTCAAAACTTTGATGTTTTTCCATAAAACATGTACACCTTGAGTTTATGTTCGTTCTTACGGTAAATATTCAATAATATTCCTAAAAAGAGAGTCTAAAAAGCGATTTCTGTGTAGAATTCAATACAAATTTTAAACTATCTGAAGTAGACTGAAATATTTATGAAAAGTAGAGATGTATTTGTGATGAATAGCTTGGTATAATTGGTTTACTTGTTAAATATTTACCTAGAGAACTTAAATGAAAAAAAATTGCAAATAATATATGTTAAACCTTCAAAAAGCATCCTTTAAAAGGCCACAAAAAATTATACTACCAGAAAAGTTGTCCAAATTGACTAAATATGTTCAAAATGACAAAAAAAGGTTTGCACTAACAAAAGAATGTCCAAATTAACATGTCCGAATTGACAAAAAAAAATGTCCAAATTAACATTGTTCCCTTGTAGCGTTATAATTGCAAGATTTTTTAAAAGAAATTTCCAATGGAATGAAAAGTAGATTATTGGAGCTCCATTATGTATTTAAATTTACTTAAAAGGAAGTATTAAGTAAAAATCATATGTGTGATTGTGAAAAAGTTGTTAACATAATCTTTTGTCTCTTTCTCTTTCTTTTTAACAACAAAACTTACAAGGACTATAGTGTGACAGTTCCTTATGTATAATGGAGTGTGCAAGGAATCCATGTATGTTGCTAGCCCCAAAAAAACCATGTTCTTTAGGGGCAGTTCACACTAAGTCCTACATCCCATCTTTGCAAGTCCGGCACTATGCGATATCTTAGTCTTGTTGTGTTCTTAAGAGTGAACTAGAATACTAAAGAAAAGTTTGAATATTTTTTGCAAAAATATTGGTGGAAATCAAGCTAAAAGTTGGGTCTAGTAAAGTAGTCAATCCAAACCTAATGTGAAATCCCACCATTTTTTACTCCAAAATTTCCAAACAATGCTAATGTTTAAGCAACCAAGACATGGGACTTGAGACTTAATGTGAAGAGCCAAGTCCCAACTTTTGACCTTATGCCAATTTAATTCTTAGATTTCCATGAGACATTGATTTTGGATGTGGGCATATTGTAGTGTGACCTGGGTTTTGTTTTTTTATTAATTCAAAAATGTTAAAAACAAATTTCCAAAAAGTGTTAGGAAACAAATAATAAAATGTGTGAAAAATGAACAAGATATGTGACTAAAAGTTCACTAATAAAACATCAATGTCCTTTGGTACTTAATGCAACATACGAATCATAGAATTTGACACAAAATGTTTTTAATAAATCCATTGTCTTCACTATCATACTCAAGCATCTTTTCAAATTCAAACCTAATGCTTTCTCTTCCTTGCTAATTTTTTCAGGCTTATACCGTAAATGAACCACTACCTTCAACCGTTACCAATTCAATTAACCCTTAAAGGATGAGGAGGACAAAAAACATCCTTTGGAAATACTCACCGCGCAGCCAACCCGCGGTGACCAACTTGTCCTTTAAGAGTAACGAGTTACACTCACGTACTCCACTTTCATTCATTGTAAATAAATTAATTGTGTCCATTTTGATTGTCCCTTTAAATTTGAAAGGACACAATGTTTCATTTACATTTTATATATTACAAATAGTCAAATAAGTATGTACTTACAAAATCAAAAACCATTTTAGGTAAAAATAATAATAATTTTGTAATTGCAAAAACAAAACCCATGTCACACTACAATAGCTTTACTATTTAGCTTGAAGTTGCTTGTTTGGTGGTGAATTTAGGGGAGATACATTAGTGTTTGATTTGCATCATGTATGGGTGATTGCAAGGGTGATTGTATACTGTAGGTGGGGAGCAGATTTGGCTGCTCACTGCCAAATTGATTATTTTTTCAAAAAAAATCAATTCGGCATCAAATTTTATAATTAACCCCTAAAGGACCACTTGTCCCTACAAGGGATAAATGGAATTTTGGGCATGTACATGTCTAAACTACTTTGTGTAATTTTTTGAAACTTTTATGGAAAATGGGGAATTCAAAGATCTGTGTGGGCATCTAATGTTTTCCTCATTTTGACATTTATTGAAGAAATAAAAAATGAATTTATGAGAATTTTTGTTCGGCAAGCGGCCAAAAAACTAAAAATTGAAGTTAGTTCTTTGGACTTACTTATATGTGGGAAGCTTTGAATCATTCAATTCTAATTGATGAGATGAAAGTTATGAGAAGTTTTAGTTTGCGGGTAGGTGTGGAAAATCTCAAAACTATGCCTGTACTCAAACTAAAACTTCTTGTATTTTTTATCTCATCAATTAGAATTGAATGACTCAAAGCTTCCCACATATATGTAAGTCAAAAGAACTAACTTCAAATTTTTGTTTTAAAAAAATGCAATTTTAAAAAAAGTTTTTGGGCTGCCCACCAAACAAAAATTCTCATAAGTTCATTTTTTATTTCTTCAATAAATGTCAGAATGAGGAAAGAATTAGATGCCCACACAAATCTTTGAATTCCCCATCTCCTATAGAAGTTTCAAAAAATTACACAAAGCAGTTTAGCCATAAGTACATGCCCAAAATCCCATTTGTCCCCTGTAGGGATAAGTGGTTCTTTAGGGGTTAAATAAGATTAGGCACTTTCAAAAAGTGTTGTTATTATTTGACATTCAATCAAAAAAACTAGTAGAATCAAGCCTTTTTCTAAGCATCTTCCACTTTCTAAAATTAGCCCTTAGTAAGAAATTTGCAGTAGATTGAGCCTTCTTGGAATCAACCTTAACCTTCCATTGTTAATTAAGCTTAATGACTTTTATAACATTAGGCATTTCAACTTTTGAATTGATTGACATTGGGCATTTTTGGAGAATAATTTATAGAATAATTAGGCAAAATTTTGGAGAATTATTTTATGCCAAATCTACTATCAACCTACAGTACTTCCAGTGACAATTCAATTGCACCACAATACTCCAGAATCTATACAAAGGTGTTTTGCAAGGGCATTTTTCAAAATTTCCCTTAATTTTATGGGTGAACCTGACCACTTGGATGATTTCCATCCATACATTTGAGGGTGTGTCACTCGGCTATTGAAAAACATATATAAAATCCCTACCTCTGGTTTGCAATTGCAACTATAACGTTTAGTATCGCTACCAGCCAACGCCTCCTTCCGGATGAAATGGTGTGGAATATTCCACACCCATCTTTAGTTATGGGGACACTTGACTGAATTTGTCAGAGAGTTTATGAAAAAGAGGCTTAGTTTAATGCACATACGTTGATGTGGGGACAAGCCATGTTAGAAAATTTTAAAATAAAATAAAAAATAAAAAAAATAAAAAAACTTTTTTTTTCTTGTCAGAATGAAGTTCGTGGATGATACCTGAAGAGAGGGAAAGGCAGCCTCTCTTCAGGCTACTGAATGTTATGACCCCTTTATCAGCTCACATTTATTTTTGACCAAAATGGGGGACCCAGAAAATCTCCGACAAACTGAATGCGGGGCCCCGCCCTTGGATATTGTTCACTTCAGGAGTTTCAATTTCAATTTTATTTTAGTTTATAAATTACTGGCTTTGTGGGGCAAGTCATGATCTTCAATAGAAGTGATGAAGTTACTTACATTGACAAACACAGCCAAGTTAAAAATGTAGATTTGGATGGAAAATCATTTGTTTATCCAAAATGCAGCAATTCTAACTCAAGTTTACATTACCCAATACTCAAGCAATTTCATCCACTTGTAATTGAAACGGGGAGTTTCTTGTTAAGTATTCATTTCAAACAAGTTCTATTGATTTGAAGCAAACTATTTGCTCAAGTATAAATTGACTGTTCTCTTTACAACTTGTTGTTTTGTTTGATTGAGTATTTTTTTAAGGGGCCATTCACACACTAAGTTCCATGTTCCATTCGTACAAATCCCATCTTTTTTGGATTATAAAGGGCAAAAAGGAAAACAAAAAGTTTTGAACTTTTTACGCAAAAAAATTGATGGGATTTGTACTCAAAGTTGGATTAAACAAAATACATAACCCTTGAGAAAATTCTAACCTTCTTGGCACTGAAATTTCTAAAAATTGTTGCCAAACATGAAACCCCTTAATACACTAGGTGGAACTTGGAAAATATTGTGAATTACCAAGTTCCAAATTTTAATTCTAGACCAAATACATTCTTAAATTTTAGTGACACTTGGGACATGGGACATTATGTGAACTACCCTTGAATCTTATCAAATTAAATCATGTGGTTTTCCTAAATTCTCCAAAGCACATTTATGTTGAATCCAATTATATGGAATATGATTAGAAACTATTAAGTATTATACGAAGTTTCAAAGCGTGCTCAAAGTTACCCTTTTTGTGAAGTGTTTTTGAGAATTTTAATCAAACGGTCCTCTCCAAGAGTAAGACTTCAATAACTGAGAAATAGAGGTAAAATTATAATTCAAATTGGTTTAGTGGTTGTGGATGGTAATGAATGATGCTACAAAGTGCATAGAGTTAAGTTATTAACTTGTAACAAAGGGGTTAATGCATCAACTCTTAGAGAATCCATGTGTGAAAGAACAACTATCCTTCACCTGAAAAGATACTTGCGTTTTGCGGTTATATCTAAATCGTTATAAATGCATGCTTACCAATAACAGACTCAACATAATTCTCGTCACAAAACAACTTAACCCAAAAATAGACTCTAAAAAATTAGTTCTTTTGTATTGCAATGAGATTTGAAATGCTTTCAATATCATTTTATGAGAGGTAAAGGGATATTGTCTAAAATGAATAGGGTATGAACAAAAACCCACAACAATGAAAACCTGCACTGAATACTGCGTTTAGGTTGCCCCATACTGGTTTCTTGACATTCTGCACTACATAAATATTTACCACGGTTACAGTAATTTCATCATCAACAATTATTGTAAGACACCATTTTCAAAGGGCTTAGCAACAATAATAAAGCTACACAAAACAAACCAGTGACATCCAAATTGTAAGCCATGTGAAATCCAAGTATTTACAAATTTACATGTGCCATCTAGTAGCCAAGTGATAAGTCATGAGGTAACTTTTCACGGCAAGGCAACCTAAGTGCAATACTCAATGTATTTAATTAGAGTGGATGCATCATATTCTTCTTCTCAATCCTCTGATTATAAGGTTTGAAACCCCAAGGAAAATATTTAGAGTTCGTGGCATTTTTGCAGAGTTTTTATAACACAAATTAATGTATTTATATGAAAAAATAAAACAAAAATACTTGTGCACCTAGCAAAGTGCAAAAAAGTGAAAGTATAGGTTTTCTCTTGTGGAAAAATACAGCTTTGAAATCATAATGAGAAACCAAATTTATTTTTTGCAAAAAGAGTCAAAGATATAAACATATTTTGCTGAGAAATGTATCAAGATTTGAAACTTGTATTACTAAGACAAGTTCTAAATCTTTTGAAATAGTAAGACATTATCAAATACTATGGCGTTGAATTGGAAAAAAGTGCCGTGCATTGGGCATGAGGATTTGAAAATGCTTATTCAAACAAGAACGTTGCTTGTTTTTACAGCCTTGTGCATTGCAAATTTTGTCTCAAACATTGAAAACTTTGCATTTTCTAGAGCCTTGTATGCTAAGGTAGTATGCTCCAAAAGTGTCCATTTAACCCCTAAAATTCTTTTGTGTTTAGAGGCCCAAAACTGCTTCAAAATACTAGTCCCCAAAGCAAGGTCTAAATCTTCATTGAAACTTACTTTTTAACAAATCCAACTGTAGGATCCTTTGGTTGACTTGCACAAGTACATGGTCCCAACATTTCAAAATGAATATCCACACCAATTGCAAGATCAATGTGCCTAAACTTCAAAATGAAGGCTTATCTAGTCATTCCAAAAGGTGAAGTTTTGATTTTCAAACTTTTTAGAGAAAACCCCGTATGTTGTATTTCTTGTGCAATTTTGGCAATATGTTGGAAAATGTGTTGAAAGCATACATAAAAAAATTTAACCAAAAAAAAGTTTGGGTTTATTTTACAAAAATTGTAAAGTGAAAGGTATTGATGAATGAAAGATATAACTAATATGCTAATAAGTTTTGGAAGAATTTGAAAATTGTTAATCCCAATGGTGAGAATGCTCTAACCAACAATTAGTAACTTCAATTTTCATTTTCATTTGAAAATTTTCAAAATTGAGAGTAAAAGATAACTTTATATGTATTTTCTACCCTCTTCCTACCTTCATTGCTTGCAAAAGAAAACTCCTTGTAACTCTTACCTCATTATTTGGAATTGAGTGATTCAATTTTTTTTGAGTATGTGTCAATCTATACAATTCTATAAAAAAAAGTTTAAAAAAATAGAATATATTTTTTGCTACCCGGTTTGACATTGAAATTGAAAAAACCTTCTAGCTTTTGCATTACTTATCCAAATGACATGAAATAAAGCTTCACATGTAGATTATGATGAGCGGCATCCATCCTAAAAATTTCATGAAAATTTCCAAATTATGAAGTCAATAGAGCCTGCCCAAGTTCTCATAAAGCCCAAAGTGGGTTCCTTGGGCCTTTAGGGGTTAAACCTACCTAACTTATTAACCCCTAAATGCCCAAGACACCAGATTTTGGTGTCCATAAAATTCAGGAAACTTTGAAACCCTGATGTAGGCACAAATTTTGTTGATTTGAGGTTTTTTTTATTGGAAAAGTTGCGCGCTGAAGTTTGCTTCACTATTCAATTCAACTTCCTTCATATCTTATTCCATTTGTTTTTGGTGGAAGGTTAACTACAAGCATACATTTTCTATCATGAATAGTGTTGTGAATAGTGTCATGAATAATGGCGTGAATAGTGTCACAGAGCCTATGAGAAGTTGCCACATTGAAAAGACGGGCTTCAAGTTGAGCAAAAGGTGAAGATTTCCCTTGGGCACTCCCTTGGGCAATAAGGGCCTTTTTACTGAAATTTTGACATCTAACAAAATCTAAGTGCTTTTGGACTAATTTCATTTGGAATGTCTTTATTATCAAAATTACAATCTATTCACCATTGAACATTCTTTCATTCATAATGATTTTTGGTCAATAATTGAAGTTGAAAATTTCTTTGTATTGAACAATTGCATTTTTATAGTTGAGTTGTAGGCTCATTTGTGAAATTGTAGTCATGGATTTAGAAGAGGGGCAATTGGTTTTGAAGTAACAACAATAAACACTAAAGCACCCTAAGTGGGTTGTCTCCCAATTTTGTATCCAAAAGTTGCCAATTTGCATTAGAAGTTTTGGGAAGCTCCAAAGAAAGCAAAAAAATCCGTACTCATCATCATTCAATCACAAATATCTTAAAATCCACGGGACCGTTTTGGATTCTTTTTGGGTAGTGCCATCTAGAAACCTTGAAGTTCAAGATTCAACAGTTACAATTTTGTTTTGATGTTTAATAATGATCTTACAAGGACTATTCAAAAACTTCAAACTACTTTCCAAAAACAAGAAAAACACCCTTGGACATCTAGGGGCTAATGATAATAATAGATACTTGAAGGAACATGTCACTCATTCTGAGATTGGAACGCATTTAGCACATGGTTGATTTATGGACCTCCTACCTTAGAGCTTTGTATGCTGCACAAGAATGGTTTGCCAACTCGACATGGCAATAAGGGAGAGATACAAGGTGCACAGAGAAAGTAATCTTTCCTTGGGTAAGGAGGAGTAATTTGCCACAATGACAAATAGTGCACTTCCCGCTTCTTTTATCATCCTGCATTAGAGTACAGTGCACTTGTATCAACTTACCAAATTTCCAAACCAAACTTTCAACACGGTATCCACCTTATTTATATATGTATTCAATGTGTGTACTGAAACAATATATAAGATTCTTTTGTTTTTTCATTGTTCAAGCAAGCTATAATGCATTTGGATAACAAAAATATGGACCGAAACATCCAACCATGCACAGACATTCATAACATCTACTTAAACCAATAAATTTCATTCAAAAATTGACACACTTTACATTTCTTTTCAAAGGATTTGGCAATTTCATCCATTTTTCACCTAATCTTTTTTAGTGTTAACCCCTAAAGGACCAAACCCTCTTTTTTAAGAATATAGCAATTTTGGGCAGGTACATGTGATTGAAGCTTTTCATATTTTATGTTGAAATTTTAATAGAACGTGGGGATGAGGTTTATCTTTCATGTGCACTAAATTTCATAACATTTGGAATTATGAGCAAAAAGTTATGGCCTAATATGTTTTTTTTTTTTTACATTTGACGAGCAGCCTGGGCAGATTTTAAAAAATCACATTTTTCAAAAACAAATTTTTAAAATTGGTCTAGGAGATTTATGTGAATGTGGGAAGCTTTGAATCATTTTGTTTGAATCAATAAGATGAAAGTTATGAGAATTTTTTGTTTGCGGGTAGTTTTGGATTCTCTACTCCTTTAGGGGTTAAATAACTCTAATTTGTGAGAAGATCCACAAGCACAATGTTAGAGCCCATGCTACCCTTCTTGCAATTTTTGTGAGGACAATATACACTATTGACTTTTACAACTTTTGGGAACAATATTATATTGTGTGGGCACATGGCACACCACTATAAAGCAAATGTAGTGGGATAGTCATGAGGACCAGCAGGGCGTTCAAGGGATAAATCTAATATTTCTACCAAGTGAAATAGATGAGCTTTCCGCCTGGCCCCCACAAACTGAGTGCATTAGTCCAAGCCAGAACAAAAATATGTTATTATTATAAAATGAAGAAAACTTGAGGGCACTTCCTTTGCATATGCAAAAAAACGTGCCAAACAGTGTTAGACTTCCGTGGGAAGCAACCTTCTGAAGATACCTACTGTACACTGAATATTGCGTTTAGGTTGCCCCACACTAGTTTCTCAACATTTCACAATAAATAAACATTTACCATTGCTACAATATTCTTCCTCAAAAATTGTTAAATCATTTTTAGAGAACCTATCAACAACAATGAAGTTGAAAAAGACAAACTAGTGGCTTCCAAGTCATAAACCATGTGAAATCTAAATATTTAATGAGTTGCATGGGCTTCCAAGTGACCAAGTGATGAGTCATGAGGTAACTTACCAAGGTAAGGCAACCTAATTGTCAAGGCAACCTAAATGCAATATTCAGTGTAGAACTTTCATTGATGAGTTTTATGACGATGCAACGTCATGAGCATTAGGGGACTTTTTCTTGACAACTTTTTGCCACAACCTCACTGCTACCTTAACCCCTAAAGGACCAAGCAAAGTTTTCACCAAAAACTCTTCAAAGCTGCCATTTTCAAAGCATCAACCAAATTTGAAAACAAAAACAATTTTATGCATATTTGACAGTAGGATCTTGTAGAAGAATGGTTTCAGAGGATGTGGAAAAAATTTCAAAGTTTTCCACTGCTTGGATTGGAAGTTAAAATGGTTTGAATATTCAAAAACGTATTGTGAAATATCGGGCAATTACCCTTCAGAAGGTGAAATTCCTAAGGAAAAAAGGCCATGTGGGTGGTGCTTCTCTAAATTCCTTATTCCACCTAAGTAAAATACATGTCAAAAAAGTTTCAAATCATTTGGAGTTGTATAACATATGGAAACAAATTAATAAGTAAAATGTAGTAGAGAATGATTCAAAACACTAAATTGTTAAGAATTTAATTATGAAAATGAAAAATGCCAATCCCAATGGTCATAATGTTGTCATAAACAATCTTCATCCTTTGGTTTTTTTTTTTTTCCAAAATGTTGAAAATTGAGTAAAATAAAGGACTTCAAGATATTTTTGGTGGAGTGCATCTCCATGACCACTTTTAAAAAAAATAGATGAAAAAAACCTTTTTGTAGCTTGCAATGTATTTTTTGGGCAATAACACTACAAGATCAACTGTGCAAAATTGACACATCCAAATTGACTGGATGAGTCCAAATTGGAAAAAGAATGTCTAAACTAATAAAAAAATGTCCTAATTGACATTGTTCCCTTGTAGTGATAAGGAGATAATTTTTGTCCCCTTTGGCATTTAGGGGTTAAAAAATTTATTGCTAAAATACTAAATTGGATTTGGAAACCTTCCATGACCTCAATTGGACACTTTGAGTGTACATGCAAGCAGATGGACACGCAATCCAATGTGACAACCATGATTTCAATGTTGCAGGGACAATGACCAAACTTTGTAAAAATCGATATTTCTTTATCAAAATTACATTTTTCTATTTGCCCCTCACATGGTATCTAATTTTGTACATTTGAGCATGATGGCACAATTACTTTGCCAAAATCTAATTCACTTAGATAAAGACATCGATAGCACAAAATATAAGCATTGTGTTTTTGACATTGAAATCTCTATAGAAAGAATTGTGAAACTCTTTGGATATGCTTGTTGAAGAGAAGATGTGCATATGGATGTTCTCTACAAGTCTTGTTAATAAATATTAAGAAATTCATCGCCAATTGTTTTTAATAAAAATATCACATAAAACCATGCAATTGCACTTTAACGACTCACCACAAATAAAGTTTTGCTTTTTCGAAATTGATATTTGGTTTGCTTGATTGGGATTGCCTGAGGATGCAATGAGAACATTTTTAACTAAAACATACCAATTATATTCCATATTTTGCCAAGAAACTTAATGGTTCAAACATGCCGTTTGTAAGATTAGCGTCATGAATTCTGAGTACCCCACCTAGCTTAAATTAAGGAACAAAAAACCAAGGAGGCAAAACAATATCAACATAAAATGGAAACACCATCCATCCATCTGCTAGAAAGCGTAAATATGCTGCGTACAAGCTCTCCAACACAATTTGCATCAACTTCTAAATGCCAAGGTAGACTAAAAATATCTGTTGCATACAAAAAAAAATGCTTTGCAAAATGGGAAAAAGTTGTTATCCTTTTTTCTTTTCTAGAATTGATCCTAAACACATGGTCCATCATGGAAAGCAAAAAATTACCTCATTAGATATAACTCATATTTTTAAGTAACCCAAATTGTGAGAAGATTCAAAGACTACATGGTGATAGGTCCCATGTTGCCCTTCTTGTAATTTTCATGAAGGCACCATTCATTATTAACTTTTGCAACTTTTGGAAACAACATTATAACGGGTGGGCACTTGCCATGCTATTGTAGACCACTCTAGAAGAGCTAATTGTAGCACTACGGGAAACTATGGTCAAATTGACAAAAAAATGTGACCTAATCTATAGTAACTGTAGATTAGGTCACATTTTTTTGTCAATTTGACCATGGTTTCCCCGTAGTGTAGTGACCAGCTCAACGTTTAGGGGTTAAAGATCATTCTCACTAAATTTTTGTATTACAAACTCAAAACCTTAGGACATCCATAGTTGAGGCAAGTGTAAAAACAAAGCCTCAAAAACGTCAACAATGGGACCTTGTTATGTGTGCAATTCTCATAACAATCTCTTTGAGGGGTGGTTTATAGCCCAAATGCTCAACTTGCTTGAAAACTGTCAAGGATGTGGGAGTGAGTGCTTGGAGAGGCTCAATGTAGGAGGGATGGAAGAAATTTTAAAAAAATTATCCAAGAATTGGTTGCACTTAGAGCATCTCCACCGGTTGGCTCTAGCCTATCATTTACCGTGGCCTTAGGATTGTTTCTGATTTTAGAGTGTCCAGCGTTGACACAATGATGGCAAATTTTTGCCCAGCCACGTCAAAGAAGGCTCCAAGCACTCTCAGCTGCCATGGTAGTTTTCATTTGTAGCTCGCTTGAATTGTGGACCTAACACTTTTATTTATTGCCTTGATGGTTGGTGAGGCCCCAATTCATTTGCCATCAGTTCTCTAAAGTTTAAACTACTGACCTGCCCATGCTGCTATGGCAAAGATGCCTAGAGCATCCCATGCTGCCTTGGCAAAGATGCTTGAAGTTTTCAAAAATTACAACTATTTTTGGCATAGTTTTTAATTCCAAATCTTATAATGTGTCCTCTTAAACTCAATCTGGTGGACACGGGAATTATATAACAAGCTGATTTTCCATGAAGGGGCTAGGTTGAACCATATGACATATCATTCCATTGGCCAACTGGTGAAGATGCTCTTACTCAATTTGAATTATAGCAAATAGCTTTTTGGGGTTTTGTTAATTTCCTTTGCATGTCGACCAAAACCGCATTTGTACCCAGGACAAGCAATTCCCGGGCGGCATTGAAAAGAACTTTCTCTTGTTACGTTTTGAATCATTCGATCCACCTCCACTGTACTGTTATTGTGTACCCTTGTCCTAAAGACGCCCTAAGAAAACTTTGTTTTGGGCTTCAAGCACCTGCCTCGAAGGAGGCAAGGAAAATACCTTGTTGCTTCTTGAGGACCTGCCCCTTGACAGTTCAACAAAAACAGAAGCGCAGCAAAAAGCACGCCAGGTCCCTTCACAGGTTTGTTTCCCTTCAGTCCCCCTGCCACCCTAGCCAAAGCAATCAGTTTGAAACAAATGAAGAAGAAAAATACATTTTTGGAATATTGGGGGACAACCACAACCTTAACCCCTAAAGGCCCCAGCACTGTTTCTTTGGCAACATAGTAATTTTGAGCAGCTCACTACAAGTGGATGTTTCATCTTTTTTCTTTGAAATATTTACACATGATTTGCTCAAGGAGTAGCTTTCATGTCCAACAATTTTCATAACTTTTGACTACATGGTTCAAAATTTATTGCATGATATGTTCTTTTTTTTAAAACTTTGGGCAGTCTAAGCAGCTCAAAAAACTTCTTTGAAAATTACATTTCTTTGAATTTATTTTTTGGAATTGATTCTTTAGACTTATATGTACACAGAAGCTTTGAACCATTCAATTTTGATTAATGAAATGAAAGTTATGAGAAATTTTAGTTTGTGGGTAGGTTTGGAGTCTCTCAAAACCATTCCTACCCGCAAAATAAAACTTCTCGTAACTTTCATTTCATTAATTGAAATCAAATGATTGAAAGCGTTCCACGTACATATAAGTCTAAAGAACCAATTCCAAAAAACCAATTCAAAAAAATATAATTTTTGAAGAAGTTTTTGAGTTGCCCAGACTGCATGGTTTAAAAAAAGAACATATCATACAATAACTTTTGAACCATGTAGTCAAAAGTTATGAAAATTGTTGGACTTGAAAGCTACTCCTTGGGCACATCATGTGTGAAAATTTCAATAAAAAGGGATAAAAATTCCACTTGTAGTGAGCTGCCCAAAATCCATTTTGTCCCTTGAAGGGACAAGTGGGCTTTTAGGGGTTAAGGTTATATATACTAGTTTACTAAAGATAATTTCTCCCCCGTTCAATTCAAGAGCAACATTTTGGAAATAACAATTTGTGAAGATTAAGAACATCCAATTTGAAACAAGACAAAAAAAATGAGTGTTGAATTTCAAAGGATCTATCATACTACAAAAATCACAAGGCCCTCTATAATATCACATCTAGACCTCTGTGATATCACATCTCCAATCTCCGTGATATATGAATACAATCACATTAACTTCTATAATATCACATCCTCACTCTTTGTCATATTATCACATAGATACAATTTGAATACTTTCTAAAATTTGTATTTTACATTCTCCCTATCACATGAAAACCCTAATAGAATTCTAATGGTGAATATGTAGCGTAGCAAGTGCCAAATGCTTGTTCTTACACACAAATGCAAGTGCTTATCCTTTATCATAAACGTTGTCTTCTGTTGGTGTGTGCCAGCTTTGAACCAATTGAAGAATTTGCCTTGTCCTTGAGTGTATGGATCTATTTCCTGGCTAGGAGAATTGACTTCTAGTTATAGTCTAACCGGCTTTTTTTGAGAATTGCCAAATTCAAATGAAAGCTAGTACATTTACTTGCGACCATAAAAGCATGGTTTTAGGAAAGCCGTATCAAAATTTAATCTTCCGGAAATTTAGCCGGACTTGCACTCGTAGATGAGGAAATGGGCTGAATGAAATTGAAAATAATGGAAAATCTACAAATGATTTTTTTTGTGATAAGAAAATTTTCTAACCTTCTAAACAAAAATCAGAGGTTTTTTGAACTTGTGAAGAAAACATATGGGACATGATTACTTTGAGTCATAATCTTCAAAGACACTATCCTTACTTGTATTGTTTAAATTGAGCAGAGTTCAATGTGTTAGTATAGATATTTGTGAATAAAAACATTCTATTCAAAATTTCATAAAAAACAGGATTGGGGTAAACTTACATCAAAGAATATAGAAATAATGAAAATAATTGTTTTGGAAGAATTGGATGAAAATTATGATATTATAATTTATGAAGCAATTCTTCTTTGGAAAAATGGTGTTGGGTTTAGATATCTCTACTCTAATCCAAAGAGATGTTTGACCTCAAGTTTAGATGATGGTTGTAGAGAATTTTGGAAGAAGCATCATGTACTGAAATTTGATTTGCATGTCTTGTTGATGTACTAAATAGACTCCAAAAATTTGTGGACTTCCAATTTTTAATCCAAACATTTTTTGAAAACTAAATCTCTTGTCCCAAGATGGTAGGACTTGACTTGGTTTGGTTTAAATCTAACCAAGGATCTGTGAGCAAAAGAAGTTAACAATAAATTCCTTTAAAGTATAGCATTAGTTAGGGGTAACTTGATTGTTAGGTTATTGTTGCCTTGATTACAACCATATTTTGGTGTGTCATATCCTTAGAAAGAAAAATACGATTTTTTTGCATTAATTGTAAGATTTTTTTTTTTTCAATATAATTCACTAAAATTTGGATTTCAACCAAACTTATTATTGATTTTTTGAGGTGAGGAAATCTATCAAGTGAAAGAAAAAAAACCAAATATTATTGGCAAACCCAAAAATACATATCTCAGACATGACCAATTAAAAACAAAAAACAAACACAAGCAGACTAGCCCCTAAAGGCCCAAGCCCTTTTTTTTTTAGTGAAAGTCACTGTTAACTGCCACTTTGGGGGGAATGACTAGAAAAATAGGAAACAGAGTTTGTTTTGCAAATCCAACCATAGGATCTTGCCTTAGACTAGAAGAGGTACTTGTGGGAAAAAATCAGGTCATTCTAGATGGAGAGGAGGGAGATATTTACATTTGAGGTGAAGGGAAAAGGTTTTTTTTCTTGTTGCTAATAAACTTCAAAAGCCTTTGACCACTCTTACATGAAAAAATACTCTACACAAAGTTGAGGTTTATTTTTTCCATGTAGAAGACCAAGTGAGGTATGTGTGGGAGAATTTTCAAATCAATTGGAACTATACAGTACATGGGGAAAAATAGTAAGTAAAAAGAATTAGAGAATGAGTCAATCACTAAATTGTGAATAATTTAATTATTAAAATGAAAAGATGAAAATCCCAACAGTTATAATGTTGTGATAAACAATTCACTTCCTTAGATTTAGTTTTTTTTTCCAAAATATTAAAAATTGTGGAAAATAAAGGACTTCAAAGTTTATTTTAGAGTAGAGAATCCATAACTGCCCACAAACTAAAACATCTCATAACTTTCATCTCATTGATTGAAGTTGAATGATTCAAAGCTTCCCATATATGGAAAAATCTAAAGAACCAATTTCAGATTTCTATTTTTAGAAAACACAATTTTTAAAAAAGTTTTTGGGTTGCCTAGATTGCCCTCCCTCCCGTGGGTAGCATAAATTATTGCATAACTTCTTCATCAAATATCAGAAAAAATTAGAAACCCGCATAGGTCTTGAAATTCTCCACCTTCGATAAAAGTTTAAAAAAATCACAAAAACTAATCTATAAGTACATGCCCAAAATCCATTTGTCCCCGGGGGACAGCTAGGCCTTTAGGTGCTAGAAAAACAATCGGAAATGTACCCGAGTTTTATTTAAAAAAAACCTCCCCGGACTGTGCTGTCAGTGGATAGAATTCCGTGACTGTGCTTTCAGTGGATAGAATTCCGTGGATCTATAATTAACCTCCATCACAAAAATTCCCAACCACTCCCACGACAACTAAACAAAGTAGGAAAAAAAGAAGAACAAAAGAGTATAAAAGAGCTTTAAAAAATAAATAACCTATTTCAGTAAGACCTTCGGCCTAGTCATCATCATCCCTTCTCTCTGACTGTCTATGTAAGCTTTTATCGGATCTCAAAGTCTCTCCTTTTGATGCCATAGCTGAGCAGGACTGCAAGCTTTGTCGTCTCTTCGACCACAACTGATAAAGACTCGCCCTCACCGACGAGCTAGCTCCATCCCATGTCGACTTCATAACCGGTCTACGATGTGTAGAGTTCGGAGATTCCAGGCTCGGCAGTCGACGCGTTGGATCCTTTGCATTCCGAACTTGCAGAAACAAGTTGTCCAGCTTTAAGTTCAAGCCGGGGCTTACTACAATTCTCTGCCGTTCGCTGTTGCCACACGTAAGCCGTTCTGGACAAGAAGAATCTGGTAAGGGTTGCTACTCCTCCTCCGGCTTACGACTTTGTTGCCCTACCTTCGGAATGTGCTCTCTCTTCTTCTAGTTCACATGGAAATGGAGTTCGTTTCCGGAGTTCTTCACAGGGTGTTGTGGAAATCGATGAAACCAGCTCTTTCTGCTCTTTTCTTTTGCTGCTGCCGGCGCACTATTAGCATTAGAAGAAAAAAGTGTCCTAAACTACTTGTTTGCAACGATTGTAAACCTAATCAACTATACAATGACTCAATTACAGTCGTTTAGGACATTTGCAGTTCGTTTAAAACCAGTTGTTGTTTCTTGCATGTTTTCTTCTAGTGTAGTTACTGCAACTTCAGCAACATCTTGCCTTCTTCCCCGTGAATGCGGCTCTCCCCACCTCTCTCCTCTCTCCTCTTTCCCCTCCTCTCCCGCTTTGAGGAATTAGTCCCATCCTCACTAGTCCTAGGACTTCACTACCTCAACTGTAGAGTACAGTACAATTTTGATCATCGGCAAGGGCACTTTTTACCAGAACTTGCCATTATTTCTTCGAGGGGTTTTAACCCGGCAGCGTTGCAAACACTTGGTCTAGTTTTTCTGAATACGGGTTTGTAGGGGGAGAATGGCTGCGTCTGGGAACATGGTGTAAGTAAACTTTGGGTTCGTGTTTGTTTGAATAGAGCCAGCCGAAGGGGGTGACGTGGAGAGGCCACCATGCCTGATCTCTACATAGACGAGGAGACCGAGAACCGAGAGCATATGTTCTGTTTGCTAGACTATGCAGGCATCCATGTTCCGAACAGGTGCTCCCGTTGTCCCAATGGAGCAACAGCACGAGCAGCCAGGCTGACCCTCCAGCGCCGGCAGTGTCCGGGAGATGGCTCGCTGGTGAATACTTTCCATGGGGCAGATCCGAATAGAAAGACCGGAGATGATTCCAAGTAAGCCACTGACCCTGTTCCTCTGGCCCTTCCCCTTTCAGCACCTTCCTTGTTTCTTACAATGGAGTCGTTGTATGTCTTGGATGTTGCTCCTGTTATGTGTCTTGGATGTTGCTCCGTTGTGTGTCTTGGATGTTGCCCTTGGCTTCTTCAACCCGTAAACGGCCAAAAGACTTGCAAGGCATTCTCTAGGCATTTGGCCCCATTCTTGCAAACTAATGAACTGGAGTGTTTTCCTGTCTTTTTTGTTTTTTTCAAATTGGATTTGTTGACGTTGTAGAAGATTTCTTGCTAATCCTCTTAGCCAGAAAGATTACGAAAAGTGATCAGAGCATATTAATTGTTGGATAGAGTACACTTGGTGACCAGAAAGGTCATGCTGGACGTGTAAGTGTTAATACTGTGGTACTCTACTCTGAGCTGGTCTTGAACTTGGTTGAATTGTTGGGAGGAAATGCTAAAATAAGCGAAGGTCTGTGTTGATTCAACTGGTCAGGTTGAATTAGTGTGGTTTGTGGTACTTTGTAACCCAGTGAGTTTCTCCTTCTAGAATCATCTGTGACACCTTTTTGGTCTCAAACTTATTTTCCCCATACTCCTACTCCAACACTGCATTTTTGTAGCAGTTGAGAGGGTAGCATGTTGATGGGGGTGAGCTCCTTATTATGAGGTATCTATCTCTTAGAACGTCCTCAATGCAACCCTCTATACTTGATTTCTACCACAAGGTAAACATTCTTTGCAAGTTTTGCAATAGAGAATCTTTGCTGTTGCTTTTGTTAAATTTAGTTGTACATGGTTGCACTGAGGATTCTCTTTGAGAAAGGTATGACTACGTAGCCTGCACTCTACAAGTCAAATGATATGTTGGGTGTTTTTTTATTGATTTTGATTTTTTAAGATCTTGTATGTTGTTATACCGTAGAGTAGGTGAGTTCTTACGATTTGTTATGTGGCTTTGTGCTTCAATATTCACAGAAAACCTTATTTGTATAGCTACGCATGATTTAACGTGATGGTTTTGTTTATACAAACCATGCACATCACTTTTGTATCATGCTACATGATTAAATAGTCAACGCTTGTTGACCAAAGGCTTGGCTTAGATGAGAGGGAGAGGAAGATGAAGAGGGTTATAGTGTTTTAAACCACAGCATTGTTCCATGTAAACCTAGTGAGAATTAGAAAGGGCATTTGGACATCTCTGATTCAGGTTACAACCTACCATTATTGTCCAATAATAGCCTCTTGGCTCTTGAAAGTAGCAATAGGCATAGCCTGTGTTGTAAATAAAAGGCAGTTATATGTATTAGAAAATATAATGTATTGTATATTCCACATAAAAGAATGTAGGAACATCTATGTACTTTATTTGTTATTGTTCTTCTTCATTTCAAGCTACTTACCCACTTGAGAGTTGGTCATTTGGTATAGCAGTAGATAAATGGATTTCTGGTGATTTCAATTTCATCATGAACATATTTACAATTTACTTTTAACTTGTTCTTAAATCTTACACACCGTGTTGTCCTAAATACATATTTAACTAAATTCGGAATATTCATGTAATTCTAGATTTTGTGTGCAAAATATAAGAAAATTTCCTAATACTGAAGGACATAAGGAATTTGGATGTTTTGCATATGACTGGTTATTGTTTGTAGAGTTTGGATAGTCCAAAATTAGTTAAACATGTCATTGTAACATTGTATCGCATATTTACATCTAATTTTGAAAATGGTTCCGTGTCAATCATCCTTACAAGTTCTTCTGAAGTCTGATTACTTGTATGCGTGTAGATTGAAGTGCTTTTTGAGCTTTTCATATGCCTCTTTTACTTCACTAGTGGGGGGAGATATCAAAGTACAAAACTTCTTAAACGACAAACCACATGGAAGAACAATGTGGTTTTAACATATTGAAATTCCTATTGAAATTCTTAAACAATGCTGTGAGGATGAAACTAGTATGTTATTTTTGATAGCATTGTTGTAGGAATTGTGTTGCTCTAATCAAATCGTTTTGACTAGTCTCAGTAAACACAGCCTTGCACATAAACTTCGCTCAGAAGTCGTCCCAGCTCAGAAACTAGAAACTCGCTGTTCTAAACAACGTCTTGCATTTGCAAAATTATGAATCCTTCAAGTGCCCCTTAATTTGTGACTCTCTTAAAACGTGTTGAGCCTAGGCTGGACTTATTAGAAGTGTGCGTGAAGTGTTACTACCTCGTGTGACTTTCCTATTGTACAAGTATTAAACATTACAAAATCATGGATTTAACATGGTATCCAAACAAATTTGAAGTTGACACAATCAAGAACCATCATGTCACAATTTTTTTAATGGTTTTTTGATGTTGTACACCATTGTGATTGAATGATTGTCTTGTTTCCTTTGGAACCCAAGGGTCTTAACCATCATTGCACTAAAAGATTTGAATTGGGGTAAAGTAGGTTGTAAGGTATTTTTCATATCTCAAACGTACAAATTAAAACCTTTTTTGGGTACTCTGAAAGGGGTTTAGATTTTGGAGGGGACATCTAAAGGATTCATAATTTTTTGCCAATGCAGATCTTTGGCAAGCTCCAGCAAGCTGCTGCCAAGCTTGCCACAAGCGGCGTCAAGCCATGAACCAGACGGCGAGCCACTCGTCGTGGACAATCTTGCACAGATGTCATTGACAGATCTCGTTCCATGTGTCGACGTTGGCGAGAAACGCAAGGCGGTAGTGGAGCCCGAGAGCCAGGCCAAGTACCAGAAGAAAGTGGTGGACTTGGAATACGAATTCAGCGGTCTCGCTGTTCAGAAACGGCTGAAAAATGTAAGATACTTCACATTTTGCTTGGTGGGCTTGTGTTCTAGGGTTTCAAAGGGGGACCTTGTAATACTGTTTGCTTTACACTGAATACTGCGTTTTAGGTTGCCCCCACACGAATTTCTTGATTATTACACTATATAAATACTTACTGCTGCTACAGTAATTTTCATCAAAAATTAATATAACAACCTTTTTTAAAGTGCCCAATAACTATGATGTTATGGAAAAACAAATTAGTAACGTTGTAAAACCATGTGAAATTCCAATACCCAGAGAATTGCAGGCGCTTCCAAAGTGGCCAAACGATGAGCCATGAGTTTAGATAAAGCAGCCTATTTGTTAAGGCAACCTAAATGCACTATTCAGTTTAGTTGGTTGCACAATAGTATCAGGTTTACGCTCATGTCCAAGATTGTTGTAAACACGTTATGCGGTGGTAAGTTTAAAGTTACAGAGCACACCTAGTTTGTCTGAAGAAGAGCAAACATTAGCAAAATTATGAGCCCTTCAAGTGTCCCTTAATTGGTACCTCTCTTAAAATGCATTGAGTTTAGGCTGGATATAGTAGAAGTGTGTGTGAAGTGTGGCTACCTTGTATGACTTTCCTATTGTGCAAGTACTAAGCGCTACAAATGTATGGGTTTAATATGATATTCTAAACTTGGAGTTGACACAATCAAGTAATGTGCCACAATTATTTCATGATTTCTTGGTGTTATGCACCATCATGATTGAATGGTTGGCTTGTTTTCATTGAAACCAAGGCTGTTAGCCATCATTGCACTCAAAGCTTTGGATTGGAAAAAGTAGGTTGTAAGATGTTTTCCATATCTCAAAGTACAAATTAAATTTTTTATTGAGGTCCCTTGAAAGGGGCATGGAAAAGGCATCTATATGGTTCATTATATTGCTAATGGACCTTGCATTCTGGAGTATTGAGCTTGAGCTTGGACCTGAACTTGGGGTTTTGCCGGATTGCAGAAGCCACAGATACTGTTCCAGGATGCGGACTCAGGGAATGGAATAGTCTGTCGGCGCTACCCCGAAGCCTGTTGGACTACTTCGATGGTGCAGGGTCATCCTGCGGCGAGAACCTCGTCTGCTGGGCCTTTTGGCTCGTTTGTTCCGGGGTGGAACGTGAACACTGGAGCTGAAGGGCGTGGAGTGTTCTCCTGCAACGATGTCATTGAAACCGGCGAGCTTGCGTGGCCTGATAAAATGGACTATGAGGACTGAGGAACCTTGAAAGCCACGTCACAAAGGTACGGTCCAAGTGTTTTTGCTTCATACCTTCTCTGTAGTGCAAGGAAAGGGTTTAGGGTTTAGGGTTTAGGGTTTAGGGTTTAGGGTTTAAAGCGTTGTTTGAATCCCGGTTTGAATTTTAGTGGAAAATTAGGTATTTGTTTTTATTGGTTTGTAAAGGCATGTGTGTTTGTAGTATGTTCTCCCATTGTCGTGCACTATGGTATGGGTTTTGAACAGATTCTTCATTTTACGCCCTTGATCCAATATGACTAGTGTTTCATATCTTAAACTAAATCTAGATAATCCAAACTCCAAAAATGAGAATTTTAATCTTAATTTTTTAAAACGTATGCAAAACATTCGGATTTCCCATGTTTTGCCAATGTATCAAGAGGTATTTTGATATAGAGATGTTTTGATATTTTGCCAAAACATTGGGAGATTTACCAATGGTTTGTATAGTTCAAAACTAAATGAAAAAGCTCAAAAGTCTAGAATTACATGAACAGGTCCGGGTTTAGATAAGTGTAGCATTAATGTTCTTGTACATGTCATGTCGCATGGCTTGTACTATTACGTTGGGTCTTGTTTGTTTTCCATTAGTAAGCGGATCTCAATGCAAAGTTGGCATGTAATTTTTGAAGTTATGCATGAATGTATTTTGAGTTTTTTTCAAGTGTTGATTATAGGTGTCAAACTTAACTCACACATCTCTAAAAAAAATTAGGTTTTTAAACGCGTACAAATACTTGGATTTCACATGGTTTATGACTTGGATGTGGCTAGTTTGTTATTCCACAACTTCATTGTTGTTACCATGTCCTTTAAAAATTGTTTGTTGCAGTAATTTTAGATGAAATTTATTGTAGCATCAGTAAATATTTGTTTAGTGTAAATTGTTGAGAAATTAGTGTGGGGCAACCCAAACGCAATATTCAGTGTAGTTTTGTTGTAGTTCATAGGCCATTTGAAAATGCACTTTGCCTAACTTAGGAATACTAAACATGGGAAACATGTTTGTTCAGGTCAAATGAAGTTCAATGCTGTTGGTTATGAAATATTGGCAAAAACCGAGATGACGGTGGCGATGAAGTTTTTTTTGCTCTTATGAATGTTTCAAGGAAGATCGACGGTCCTTCTTCAGTTTTTCTTATTGAGGACCAAATTTCCTGTTACTTACTTGGATCTGACAAGGAGAGCAAACAACTTCGCACTCTTTGAGCTTAGTTTTCATCTGGGCTCCCAAAAAGTTTGTTAAAAAGGGCAAAAGAAGACCAAAAAATTGCTCTGGGTTCCCACCGCCCTTATATATCCTTCTGCAGGAAATTTCTGTGGTTGGGATTTGAATGGCATCCTTTGATTGCAACGGAGCAAGTACGTGGTGGAGAATCTGCATCATAAATAGGGGTGACTTGGATTTTTAATCCTCTATAGTGCAAATAAAGTCACATTAACTTTAGTATAGTTGATTGTATTGAACATGCATAGTTGGTACATTGCTTTGATGATTGTAGATGAACTCTGTTAGTCTCACATTAGTGATAGTACTTCATCCTTAGAGTCATCCCCCTCATTTGATACGTAAAGTCCTTGAACGTGAAGTAGTTTCTGCTTGTTTTTAGTGTGTATTGTGTGTATTTAGCAATGAAGATGTGACAGCTTTTTTGATTTCTGTGCACTCAGTATGGTAGAAGTGTTTTTGTAATGTTTTTGTTTGTGTATGTTTGGTGATATTTTAGTACTTCACTATGTTGTAAAACATCTAGAATAGTATGTTGTGTAGTATGCAATATAGTGTGTTGAAAGTACTTTTGTTGCATTGTAGTTTGGTATGACTTGTTCAAGTACAATTTTTAACATTTTAAAGGCATGGATTTGTAGAAAGGTATGTTTTGAGAGTGGAAGAGAAATTTTAGTGACTTTCAAGCATCTTGGTGCATGTCCATGTTGACTATAAATGTGAATGCTCTATTTTGTATTGTGATCCTTGAAGCTTATTAGTTGTACTTATGATAGAGTTTGTCATGTGTAGGTAATGATTTTGATTATAGTTAGTGCTGAGATTGAGCATGTGCATATTTTTGTGTGTTGAGAGGTGATTTTTTGTTAGGTTTATTGAGAGGCTTTGAAGTTAGGATAAACAAAACTATGTATCATGTAAATTTTATGAAGGAAAACTTTTTGCTTAGCAAATCATAAACATTTTGATAGTTTGGTCTCACTTTATGGTTTAGTATTCCTCATTTTAGGAGGTGAGGAAAATTATTTGCCAAAACTTGCAAGCCTCCCCTAATGTTGTGAATTTTTCTTTTTAAAATAAAATTTGTTTTGTCATGATGAAAGATGTGTCACATCACACTTATTTTGGGTGATAAAAATTTCTAATTTTTTATCTCCCAATTATTTACTTTTGTACAAACATAGTGGCTTTATCATTAATTTATTGGAAGGAATCACAAAGCTAGGTTTTACCTTGTGGACTTTATATGCATCCATTGAATATATGCATTGAAAAGAACCATCTTTTAATTTAGTGATGTGTAATTGGTTCTATTTTTAAAGAGTACTCACTTTTGTACTATGAGTTGTACTCTACTAGAAAAATCTCATTAAGAGTATGACTCAAATCTTGTAAAGTAGGATGCGTTTAAATGAGACTCTTTAATATTGAAAAGATGTCTATGTTGTAATTCAATGGAATGTTTAAGAGTTAATTTGATTTCCATGGACCTCATTTGGATGATGATATTGTGTATACATGATCTTTATTGGTTTGACCTTGCTAGGATGAATATTGATAAGTCTTTTCAATGATCACCCTTTTAGTGGAACAACTGCATTTGGGTTTCCATGTTTTTTGTTTGTTGGTAAATGCTTCGATTGTCTATTTACAAGCTCATCATAATCTTTCAATTTCCATTTTTCAAAATACAACATTCATTTTTTCCACTAATAAAATATCATGAGTCTACTTGTTCATTTTGTGTAGGATAATGGAATGTACTTTATCAATTATTAAACACACTTATTTATAGAAAGTCAATAGCCAGAACCTATATCAAAACCCAAGAATATGAATTTATTGGAAGTCTCTAGTACCTCAATGAGATTTTGAAATCTGAACTTCATGAACTTTGTGTTTCCCCCTTAACCCTTGAAAGGCCCTTGGGCTCTAGAGGTACGGTACCAAATACGATCGCAACCAATATTCAAAAGTTTGAATCAATTGGAAATTAAGTGTTACAACCATACATATTATAGGGTTGTATGATGATAGGTGCATAATTTTTTTGGAAAGCCATCAAAGCAGCTCAAATACATCTATACATACGACCATACATAAAGCCGCAAAGGGCTTTTGGGCCATTCAGGGGTTAAGTATAAATGTACCATTAGAGTGTTGAAGGGTTTGTAGTTGTAGCTTTGTAGAAGTTGGTCTTGAAATTTTTGTTTTATGCAATTCATTTTGAGTGTTTATATTAAAGAGCCAAATCATAACCATCATTTAATGTGGCACATGACATGGTAGGTGGGTTATTTCTTAAACTCTTGTAAGTTATAGTTTGCTTCCATGGAATTAAAATCTTCAATAGCTTTTAGATGGTTTGAAGGGAATAGTGAAGGTATTTAACCCCTAAGCATCTGAGGGGACATTGTGGATACACTAGGTTCAATGTATTTGCGGGGATAAAAAACATCCTCCTTGACGTTTAGGGCTTAAATCTCACAAAGGGGGTGTTCTTTTATCCATGCTCATTCCCTATGCTTACATGGATTATATAATAAAAGAACATAAATCAACAAGGTTATGTTTATACCTCAAGCTTTCATCACCCTTGACATGAGTGTACTTTCTCTAAGAAGTTCAAATATTGAACAATGACAATTTGCAAGCATGTTCTAAGCAAACTAAAGCAAGATTATTTTTCATCCATTTAAAAATTATTAAATCTTTGTTAGTTTTCTAAATATTTTTATGTATAGATTTCTAAATGTCCCCTATATAAAACATTTTATAATTCTAATACTACCAATATGAACTACCTCATTAACAAATATTTCAAGTTCAACATCTAACTCAAACGTGACTATAAAACTATAGGGAAGATAAAAACTAATAAACATCATCATAATTAGATATGTCCAAGTATGTCTTGCTTGTGCTTTGGGCCATCTCACTTGTTTTCTTTTCTTTTCTCTTTTAATGTTTATCTTGTTCAATTTATTCCTCTCTCTGCTTATTTTTCACCCTCCCTTTTTCTCTCCCTCCCCCTCAAACTTTACAATGACTTTCATCTTACCTTTCCCTACCTTTTCCTTGCCCTCCCTTCCTCCCTAATAGAGAATTTTGAATTTCCTATATATACACACACACACACACACACATATATATATATATATATATATATATATATATATATATATATATATATATATACATATATGTACACACGTTGCGTGAGTTGGACATGCATAGGTAATGCAACATGCAATTTTACAAAAAATTGATATCTCATAAATTAATTGGTTTATAATCTAATCTTGATGTACTATACAAAAAATCAATACATCACAACATGTTTAGAATTTAAACCTCATGCATAGTCATTTTGGTCCTTTTTTTGAGATCAACAATACCAATCACTTTCATCACAATGCTACTCTTTAATACTTTGCTAGGCATTGCTTGGGGTTTTATTGGTTTATGGCACATGGTTGGAGGGTGTTTGGTGTTCTATATTTGGGGCATCCTTTGTTGTTTCAAATTCCACCAAAAATTTCTAGAAATTTTTGGAAAAGGACGTGGTTGGAGGGCACTTGGTGTTCTAAATCTTGAACGTCTTTTGTTGCTTCAACTTACAATAGAAAATTCTAGAAAGTTTTAGAAAAGGGCGCACTTAGAAAAATCCTCTCACTTAGTAGTATAGATATATATAATATTTTATTTTTATTTTTTGTGGTACAAAAACCCAAGCTTTGCATGCAAAAGACCATACCAAATTTTATGGTGTGGCACATGAAATTTCACATTTCATTTAAAATCATCATATGGTATTGGAGGTTGTATGACATCTACTTTTCTCACTTGGCACATGAAAACCTTTGGCTTCACAAACATATAGTTTTCCTTATACAAAAACCCTCCTTTCACATGAACACTTTTGACTTCATGGACAAACACTTTTTCCAAACAAAAAAACCCTCATAAATATTCAAAATATATATTGAAACTAATATGTTTTCAAATTTTTTGGTTTCAGCTTTTATTATTAAGGATTAATGAATGCAAAGCTAAATCCTAGATATGACCCATATATCATGCTACCCATTTTGTGAATGCAAAGGTTATCCAAACCCTTAAACGTCCCTTGGGCTCTGGAGATATGGTACCAAATATGATTGCAACCAATATACAGAAGTTTGAATCAGCTAGAAATCAAGTGTTACAACCATACATATTGAAGGGTTGTATGATGGTGGATGCATTTTTTTTTAGAAAGCCCTCATAATAGCTCAAATATGTCTATACATACGGCCATACGTATGGCCGTAAAGGGCGTTTGGGACGTTCAAGGGTTAAATTAATTGTACCAATGATGCTCGCAATGATGGAGAGAAATTGGCACTTAGTGTGTTGTCAACTGATTGGTTTGGCCAAAAACCAGGTTGGATTTTAAATTTATATGATGCAAGATAAGAGATAAATGTATAAAAATAAAAAATTAACTTGTAAAAGAAATTAATTACAAAAGAAATGCCCAATTGATATTGTGAAAAAGCTCCATGGGGAAAAAACCAGGATTGTCCCAAGACATCACCCAATTGATAATGTGAAGGAACAAAATTTTGCTTGCTCATTTCTAAAGCACTAAATGTATGATATTTTATAATATGCAATTGGCTAATAACAAGGGTTGGAAATTGAAATATCCTCATTTATTTATTCTTTATGAAATAGTTAGATGTCAATGTGTGAGTACAGATACAAGTGACAAGGCTTTCTTTGTGCAAAACAACATTTAACAAAAGTAACGCGATTGCATGACTACTATAGCCGGAGAGCAGAATCGGCAGTCCACTGCCGAATCAAATATTTTTCCAAAAAAACTCCATTCAGCATTCTAGTTTATAATTTCTCAAAGATTAGGCATTTAAAAAAAATACCATTATTACTTGGCAATTAGCCCTTGGCACATAGTTTAAAGTAGGCTGAGCCCTTCTAAAATAAGCTTATACTTTTCAAAATTAGCTATGCTTAATTTAATGACTTCTATAATGTTTAGCATTTTGATTTTTTGTTTTTTCTAACATTTGGGCATTTTTGGAGAATAATATATGAAATAATTTGGCTAAATTTAGAAAAATTAATTTATGCCAAATTTGCTCTCAACCTACAGTACTGTAAATTTAGGAAGTGTTATTGTGTAGCTATAAAGGGGCCCTTAAGTGATTACAATGGTATTAATAGATGCAATTGTTTTGTTGAAAATTGCAACAAAATTTTGACGTTTAGTTACAAATCTTGAGGAGTATCTAGGAGGAAATTTAGAATATGCACTTGATGAAAGAGATAGTTCTAAATTCTAAAATTTACAGTGATTCACTACAAACTTTTGAATTCAATTCCATCTCCATTTTTTGAAATTGGGAGAATCTTTGACCTTTTCATGATGAAGAGTTGTGCAAAATTCAATTCATGCCAATGATACATAATAAATGATCACAAACAAACTTTTTTTTGACATAATGTAGGAGCACCCAATACCAAGAGTGTGTCTAATGCCATCACTCTCTACACAAGGTGGTCATTCTAGAACTTAAATCTAGGTTGTGATCTAGGTACACCATAGATAGCTTAGTGTTATTGACCAAAATGGTAAGTTATCTATGGTGTACCTAGATTTAAGTTCTAGAATGACCACCTTGTGTAAAGAGTGACGGCATTAGGTACACTCTTGGTATTGGGTACTCCTACCTTACATGGATTTTGACTAGTGAATGTTTTTAGACAAAGGAGAATTTAGTCAATTTTGAAATGATGTGAGAAAAAAATGACCAAAAAATATTGGAAGACTACTGCTAATACCAACTAATGTTTTAAAATTCCAATTAAATCCACCATAGTATACATAACAATGCTAAAAAAAATCTTCCCAAACACTAACTTGACCTAAAGTAGAAACACCCAATACCAACAGTGTACCTAACTAATGGCGTTGACCACTCTTTACATACGATGATCATTTTAGGACTTAAATCTAGGTAAACCATATATAACTTATTAATGTTGACCAAAATAATAAGCTATCTACGGCTTACTCAGATTTAAGTTCTAGAATAATCACCTTGTGTAGAGAGTGACACTAGTAGGTACATTATTGGTATTCAACACGTTTTTTTTACTATAAATTGCCGTAAATTTAAAAAAATTAATCATAGTTTAATTTAAATAAAAAATATTAGGTAATATTTTTATTTAAAATTTATGCTTTAAATGTTTAACTCTTAACTTAATTTATAACACTTAATAAAATTAAATAGTTTTTTTTTAAGACTAACAAATTATTTTGTATTTTTAAATTTCAAATTTGACAAATTTGGGCCGATGGTAGCCCATCCCTCCATTTATTAGCCAATGTACACTAAACACCAAAAATTTGGCAAAGAAAAAACACCAACACCATAAAAAAAAGGGAAAATTTCATGGATACCCTTGAAGTTTGCAATAATTTCATACATATCCCTGCTTTTTCAGAAACTTCACGGATACCCTTGGATCAAAATTTTCAAGCATTTTTTGTTGTGCATGCCACTTCCCTTCTCCCTTTATGCGCACACTACTTCTTTCTTGTTATGTTGTGCACACAAAGAAAGAAGTGAAGTGGCATGCACAACAAAAAACAACACTTGAAAATTTGGATCCAAGGATATCTGTGAAATTTCTGAAAAAGCAGGGGTATCTATGAAATTATTGCAAACTTCAGGGGTACCCATGAAATTTTCCCAAAAAAAAATGCCCTGTTGGTTTGGTATTGAGTGCTCTTACCTTATACGAGCGTCGTCTCCTTGACATGTCCGTCCACATCAACCACTCAACCCCCCAACCAAGACGTTGACTGCCACGCCGCCATAATTCACGTACAGTTCGCAACTAAGCTCGTGAAGCTCAAATCCCTCGAATCCTTCGCCGTGCATTCGTAGACTCCCATGCACCATCGTTCAGCATCATAATTTTGAATTTTGAATTAACTACCTCCATGAAACTCTCCATCGCTGCCATTTTCAACAATTCTTGCTCTCCTGATCATTCTGCGAAAACTAAACGTCTTGCTCGGAGTTGTCGCAGGACGTACATCGCTTAGTATTCAAGGTTTCAAGATCATTTTGTGTGCATTCTCGATCAATTCATGCTGTAGCTTGATCCGCTTCCAAGATCAAAAACTCTCGAGAAAACTACGGTGGAGTTCCGGCAGGGCAAGGCATTATGGCAGAGCAGGGCAGAACTAATTTACAAATTGTGTGCGCAAAGATGAGGATGACAAGTATTAATTTGTTACGTGTGATCATGAATGGAGAAGAGGAGGATGATCGTGTAAGAAGAGTTAAAGAGATTGTAGCAGCAGCAGCAATAAGAGCTCAAGATTATGTGGCAGCAGCAGCAGTGCTTCTCGTACGGGGAGCCGTGGTGGTATTCCTCCTCGTAATCGCGGGCGTATTCGTCGTCTTTCTCGTTGTACCTGCTGTGATTCTCCTGAGTCCTTTCTACCTCTTTGTGAAATTTCTCACAAAGCTGTACCACGAGATGACCTCAAAATTCTGGCAGCAGCCTCGTCGACCTCGAAGGATTCCTAATTACAATCGGGTACGTGGCAACCAACACTCACCATTATTTCTTCTTCCATTTTCTTCTTGAACCCTAATTCTGTTGTTGCAGCTTTTCTGACTCGCCATCAGATTTTCAATCAAGTTACTGAACCTTTGCTTTGTCTTAACATGACCAACGTGTACTCGGAGCCATTTTCCTGATTTTTGTGGCTGTAGAATCAGAAGCAAATCTACTACAATGTCGATGGTTTTGAGTTTAATAGAACGATACAAACAAACACTCACTAGTTCATCAGTTTTTGAGAATGGGGCTGAATGTCTAGAAAATGCCTTGCTAGCCTTTTGAATGTCCAAGGGTTAACTGACTTTTGAACATATATCTTGGTTTCAACGCTTTCGAACAAACACTCCAGTTCATCAGTTTTTGAGAATGGGGCTGAATTTCTATACAATAGCCTTGTTAGCCTTTAATCGTCTAAGGGTTAACTGATTTTTGAAATGATATCCAGGTTTTAATGGTTCTGAACAAACACTCCTGTTCATCAGTTTTTGAGAATGGGGCTGAACTCGTATACAATGCGTTGCTAGTCTTTAGAGTTTAGACGTCTAATGGTTAATTGATTTTTAAAATGATATCTTGGTTTCAACGCTTTCGAACAAACACCCCAGTTCATCAGTTTTTGAGAATGGGGCTGAATTTCTATACAATGTCTTGCTGGACTTTAAACGTCTAAGGGTTAACTGATTTTTGAAATGTTATCTTGGTTTTAATAGTTTTGTTTTTATGTGGAAATGATTGCAGAGGCGAATCCTTGGACAGTGGACTGTGATTTGGGAGGAACTGTGACTTTGTAAAGTTGCTTGAATGGAAGTGGAGAGTACCCACCCTTGGGAAATATTGTTATGAAGATCTTGGCAATTTTGTAAAAGCAAAGCTTCGTCAAGAGGTCACTGGAATGGCGACGTTCCTCTCGAATGCAACACCAGCAAAACTTAAAAATAGTACAAAGATTTAAGCACTGTAAATCCATTGTTGAAAGCTTTTTGTCAAGTTTGTGAAGATTTTAGTATCTATTTGATTACAGTACAAAACATAGTAAAGTTCTCTTCAAGAGCTCTAGCTTTCATTTCATATAATTCTTCAAAAATGTAATGCCCATCGATCAGCGAGAATTACATTTTATTGTACTATACGAAGCAACAGGCTCTATATGAAGTAAAAGCTTGCTAAATTTTCAAAACTTCTGCTACATTTTTTGTGATTACAGGAAAGTGAATTAATACTACTGTTAAATTCAAAATTTTAGCACATTCAGGGCTGGTTTTTCTTAGCAACCTGAGCTAAATGTGAAATTACATTAGGAAGTACTGGTTGGTACTCTATCCTGACGTCCATAAGGAATTGGTGGATGCGACTTATTATAATTGCAAATTCTACATATAACTTGGCAGAATCTCCTTCCATTAAGGGAGTTGTGCAAACCTTTAACTAAGTAAGCTTTAGAGTTTATTTGGAATGTAAGAAACTCGTTTGATGTCTTTTTGAGTTTTTTTAGAGGTTCTATACAAAGTGTTTTCAAGTAATAATCATATAGATATATATGTAATGTTTTGTAAAATTAGAAACTCTTTCAAATCTAATGTTAGCTTCCATTCTAACTCCAGTTTGAAATTCACCTCAAAATTTCTTACTAACATTTAATCTCCAGAAGAAAAATGGATATGCAACTTGGTGACATGGGGTGGCACTTCTATCGATATCCAAGTTTCCAAGGATGAATTTGTTTATTTCTAAGTGCTCTTGAATGATGTCCAACTCCCAACTTAGCCTCATTCACATTTCCATTGAGAATAATGCATCGCTACTCACTTGTTAGATATTTAGAGAAATACAATGTTGTTTGTCATGATTCAAAGGCAGAGCAATCAAACAATCCTAATAGTCATGAAGAAGTGCACAAAGGCACTTCATGGTGCAACAAAGGTGTAGCAGTCATCCTCGAGTTCCAATCTCAGCTACAATGAGCCATTTTTGCTTACTATGGCTCTCCGTGGGAATATGGAAAACAATCACCCCTTCTCATAGCACTCTTAAACTTTGTTAGCATCTCCCTTCCTTTTATGCTCCGATTGGTGACTTTTAAGGATATCCTAAAAAAGACCAGAGGTTATTAAGATGTTTTTAGAAGTTGCATATGCAATTTTAAGAAAGATACTTGAAAGTCTCAAACGACCACATCGAAGTTGTTTATGCCACTAAACCATCAATGCCTAAGCTATTAGGAAGGTTGGATTCCTTAAATGTTTTCATGTGCATCCACTCAGATTATCTCAAATAAACTAGTTCTAAAATTTATGCATACATAAAATGACCCAAATCATCTTTTGTGGGTTGATACTAACATTTCAAGTATACAGTACAATCCAAAACTCAAGGAGTGGCAGATGTTCCTATTAGCAATAAACCCACCGAAGCCAGAATGGGAAAAAGAAGAGAGAATTTTACAGGTTGGATTGCCCAAGCATAGTGCAGTGGTGCTTGGTTAGCGTCAACCTTTGTAAGAGCAACAATTGGATAAGATTATAGCCTCATTCCCCTTTTGTTCAAAATCATGTATTATGAGCTTGAATAAGGTCAAGTGCTTGCATATGGTCAACTTTTTCTTTTCATCAATTCCCATTTTGACTCCTTAGTTAGAAAGGCGTTTGGTTAGTGTACCAAAAACATGGGTGGGAAAGCACCTCCAAAGTTGCAACCCCTAGAATTAGGGAAAGTAATACAAATGGAGTGTTTGTTTATGATCAATGCTTGGATAAGGTCAACACTTTTTTCTAGTTCAAAGTAAGTGTTGACGCTAACCAAGCACCACTGTAGAAGGTATGGTAGACTAATAGAAGTTTGAAAAGTTCTCCAATATGATATAAGATATATGTCTATGACAAAAAATACTTTCTTTTTTTTCTTTTCATAAATAGCAAACAAAGTTTTCTTGAAGAGTAAATCTATAAAAAAAATTACACAATTGTTGTAGCTAGATACTATGGCTAATACCACCTTTCTTGTCTCCACAAAAAAAATGATTTCTAATTACTTCAAAGTTTTGAGCAATAAGAAAAGTTTGAACTTTAAAGTGAGTGATCCTCTAGTGGTTTACATCACAAGAAAGTAATCTTGACATTGCTCTTTTGAATGTCATTAGATCTTTTGTTGGTCATGTTAAGCCTCAGAGGGTCACTTAGTGTATTCATACAAACCACGTGCAATCAAATTTTGACCCCCTTATTTTATGTTCTAAAACTTAAACAAAAGGAAAAGAAAAAAAAATGAGTAGGTTTTCCTACTTTGGAAGTTTATGTTTTGAATTGTTGATAATTTTATTTGTTAATTATAATTAGTTACAAATTCTTGAAGTAAAATGATATATTGCAGAGCTGAATAACTTCTACACCCCTATTTTATATACAAAAAAATTGTTTAAAAAATACACAAAAAATTCTAAAAAACAAGGCTCTATTGAAAGTTTATATTTGTTGAATATTGATGCAATGGTCATTTAAATGTGTTCTCTATAAAAAATTGAGTTGAAAAACATGCCATTTTGGTTCATTTTTCAACTTTCTCTAGAAATCCTTTAATGTATTATTTGGATTGAAGATTTTGGCAATAGAATCATATAGTCATGATTAAACAATGTTCAAAATTATAAATTGAAATCATAGTTTATTTAGTAGTAAATAGGGGTCAAAAGATCACTTGATCGCACATGGTGTACTATATATACACTAAGTGACCCCTTCTAGTGTTAAGCTAAAAATGCTTGGACTATAACTTCAATGAAAAGAGGCACTACACAAAAAAGCTAGTCCAAAATGTCACAACTAATAATAGACATCAATTTCTTAAGGTGGTGCCAAAAATCACCAATAATAAGAAATCAACCTCATAAATTATTCTGTTAAAATTCAATGAACCATTCAACACCTTCTATTGATTGAGAGAAATTTGGAAAAATCCTTCTACAAACTAGCAACATTGTAGTTAAAGATTATTTTGTAGTTGTCAAGCGGTCACTTCCTTGTGTATTCTTTTTAATGCATAATTACCACCTATCAAACTATCAATTTAGTACTTTGATATTAAAAATGGCTTATCACTAAAATGTGAACTTTATCAATTCTTAGTCTAGTTTTCTTTGTCACACAAGACAAATGTACATAAATATGCAACATTTAGTTTAGTACAATCAAAGTCAAATAAATTGAAGACTCATGCACAACATTTACTTAAAGTTATATAATTAGAACATAAACTAAGCCTTTGACATTTGAAATATCAAGATAACAGTGACAATGTATATTCAATGCATGTGCACCTTCACTACAAGGAAACAATGTCCAAAATGACAATTTTTGTCAATTTGGACGTGTCTCACTTTGGTCTTTTTTTTTGTCACTTTGGACATTTTTGTCAATTTGGACATATTTAGTCAATTTGAACGTGTCACTGCGGGCAATTTTTCCTGTAGTGCTTTTTTGCCTTCATTTGTAAAAGTAACAAACTATAAAAGACAAACACTACAAGAAAAATGTGTCCTAAATGACTATTCTACAATGATTAGAAATATCCACAATGATTTGAATGGAGTCATCTAATAGTCATTGTAAACATTTGCAATTGTTATGGACTAGTTGTTTACGCAAGTTTTTTCTTGTAGTGGATTGGCTCTTAACTATCATAAAGTATCATATTTTTTCAATGTGAAAACAAACACTATTCACATGTTACAACCAACTAACACCATTTTCATATAATAGTTTCTATGACATGCTTTTATGATGCACTTCAACTCATGAGCCATAGGCACCATCACTATATGATTTTAATAATGGCAAGAGAGCAGCATTTGTAATCATATATATTAACTATCAAACCACTTTGATGCAAGTGTTTCAAAAAACATGGTTCACATTTTATATTTTAGAAGATATGATGCAAAGGTTGGAACCCATGGGGAGCACTCCTATTTTTTTTATTGGCAATGTGCAATCAAATTAAGGGATATTATAATTAGGGCGCACCTAAATTTTAGAAAAGGATTTGAAGTAAAATAGCATCAATAGAATTAGAATTTCTTTGTAAAAACGATGTTAAGTAAATGAAGGGTAGAAAAAACTATGGAAATTTGGGTTTATTTTATTTCTACAATAGCATTGTCAAAAAGAAAAAGGTAGACCAAAAATAGGGATTTGGACAGTTGGACCTGCCAGAGGCATCCAAAGCCCGAGTAATGCTCATAGGATTCTATAGTCGTGGGGTAGGATGGAAGGCTCTTGTGGATGAGGGTGCAATTTTGGATGATTTTGTTTGTTAGGAAAGGAAGGACTTAGGGTTTGAGGATGCATGCACTATTTGGTTTTGATGCACGTTAGTTTCCTCAATAGTTTGAACTGGGCTTTTTTTGCACGGGTGTTTCTATCTTTGCAGTGCAAGTTGATCCTGGCTTTTTGAATTGCGCGCCATATTGGACAAACGTGGCTGGAGAGTATTCTGGTTTCTGCGCAGTGTTTACACATTGGCGACCCGATTGGCAAGGGAGAAAGAAAGCAAGTTCACATTGTTTCTCTACCATGTTGAGATTTACCTAATGCTTTCAGCATTTTGATCTAGGGTTTTGTGATGTGTTGATGTGGGATTCTATGATGCACATTGATTTTAGCGTGGCTATTGTTTCTTCCCTAGTCAAAGAATGTCTGTATGAGATTAGGGTGTTTCACTTGGTCCTTTTGCGCACTGTAGTTTAGGGTTTAGGGCGTTAACAAATTTGTCATATAAGTGTTCTGATTCAATTGTTGTAGCCAATATCCAACGAGATTTAGGGTTTTCTATACTTTGGTTTTAACATGGCTGGGAGTATGTCCAATAGAGTTACATTGTGGACTTTGGAGGAAGAGGGCGCAGACCCAGAGTACTTCGGGAAAATTGACATTGCAGGTGCACAGACATTGGAGGCACTTTGGGTCACACTCAAAGCTAACGACGTTTTGGAGTGGCCATTCCAATTCTGGGATGTTGAAGACAGACGTTGCATCAGAAAGAAGTTGGAGAGGGTTAATGTGATCTGTGCAGAGGTATTTGTTGTTCGGCTTGTCAAGGAGGACATTGATTCCCACAAGCAACGTTGTGTTGAAGATGGGAGTCATGGTCCAACTGTTGTAGAGGTTGTGCATGTTTCGGACGATGTTGCAGAAAATCAAGAGCCCACATATGATCCAGCATTTTTGGTGGTTGGCTCATCGCATGTGAGCGGCACTACAGATTCAAGCAAGGTAGACAATATGCCTTGCAAATCTATTCTCTTGTCAAACTAGGTCATAGACTGATACTTAGAGCGCGCCAAAAAAACTTTGAGCAGAGCTGAAGAGGATCGCATTATCCAACCACAATTGGTGGTTAAAGACCTTTGACCTAAATGGGAATGGGGTTGTGAAATTGTGGTGCGGAGAGTGCAAAAAGGATTGTGGGGGTTGCAGTTCAGATCACACAAAGGTGCACATTGACAACTTGTTCAACAATTTCCGCCGCTCACACATTGTGAGCGCAGCCCACGTGAGGAACTTTTGTGTAGCAAAGAATGTGGACTTTGACGACCACCCGCTGTCAGAGTCCAAGAATGGAAGGGCAATGACTTTAACACCCAAATGTCACAAGCGGTTGATTGCCGAGGGAGTTGACATCGTGCCGACATTGAATGCCACTCTCTTAGATGGGCACAAACACTTCACAGTTCTTGGGAATCTAGAAGCAGAGGATACTAGATGTTATTGGTTCAAGGTCAGATGCTAATATTGCAGAGATTTGATGGTGCTCTATCCACTCAAGAAAAATCTGGAGGTGAACTTACAAAATCACATAAGCGGTCCAAAGCACAAGAAGGCTGTTCAGGACGCAAAGAAGCTGCTAAAGGAGTCAGCACAATCTAAGCAACCAGGGCATCCAAGCAAGTCCGGCACAACAAGTTCGCATTCTAATCAAGGTGACCTTCACACATGGTTGATGCGGGGTACGTCAAACAATGTGGAAGGTATACCCAAAATCCTAGATAAATCTGTTTTTGCTGAATTGATGTGTTATGGATTTTGAGGTCCAGTTGTTAAGTATGGGGGCAACTCTTATGAGGCAACTGTGTTACTCAATGATCCACATTCTAGAATTCAATGGTACACAGAGCCACATTTGTCTGCTGCAATTGCAGTTGATGTTGGCATTGTTTAGGTGAGTGGGACATTTTGGCATAGACAGTGTAGTTGGATGTCCGTCTCTTTAAATCCCTTCCCAAATTTGACGTGTCTTTTGTGTGTCCAAATTCCATGTGAGAATGATTTCCAAAAGAAAATTCGGAGAGAGGATCAGGCACTAGTGAAGAGGGGCCACAGAAGCAGTGCTAGGGAGATCCCTGTAGGATACCTATCTGTCCATGAAGTCTTGAAAGACACAAGGGACTTGACTAGGAAGTACTGCTTAGAGAGATTGCATTACTGGCATGCAAAGACGAGGATAGTCCAGCTAAAGGTAAGACGACCAACCTTGCGTGAGAGTGGCGTCAACGCTGCATTTGATAACAATGTAATGAAATTTTGTAACAATATCATAAGTGCCCATAGGACAAGAGCATTTGGGGACAAACCAGGACTTTAGGACTTCTTGAAGGACGTGGCAACAAATTTGAATAGGGACGATAGTGGAAATTGATTTAGTGAAAACACTAAATGCTTTTCTCAAGCAATGCAGATCTGTGGAGGTCGTTGTCTTTGTGATTTATTCGCTCTTAATTTCACAAGTCCTAGCTACGACACTATTTGTCAAGAGTGTAGAAAAGGAGTTCAATTCATAGCTGGAGAGCATGCCAATATTTTCAAATCCATCGCTAGTATTTATGCTAATGCTAAGATTTTGCACGGGATCACTGGCCATGTTCTTGTTATTCTAGCAGAGGATGAGACTAAAGTCAGGGGTCGTGTTTCTTGGGAGGCGAGGTGGGATACGCTGGTCAAATTTTGTGGCCCACGAGAGGACCATATCTGTATCTCAAATTATAAGCCTATTGTGGGAGAACAAGAGGTGGGTATAATAAAGTGGTGGATTCTTTTAGGTTAGATAAGGTAGGTGGTTTTGCTAGAGTAATTGTTCTTAATCCGATGCATGAAAAACTGTCCCGATTAGTGCTTGTAGCTTGCTATACTTGCGGCTGTTTTTACTCTCACTAGGTTAGACGTCAGTGGGACCATATTAACGAGTTATGGATGCAGCACTACTACTCTATTGTGGGTCCTATCATAGAACATGCTAGTGATGGTGACTTGCGGAGAAGGCAGTTAATGCTTCAGGACTTCAGAGGTGTAGAGGGACCAAGGTTAGCAATTTATTGGGAGGGTAGGGTATTTTCTTTAGCATTGAATGTGCGTGGTGAAGCTACTGCTTTGCACAATCAGGATTATATCCACAATGGTAAAAAACTTTTGAACCCTATTGATAGCAATGTCCGCACTTTGAGATTAGATGGTGATTTAGCCCTACATCAGCATATATGTCAAGTGTTCAACCGCTTCACATTTGATGAACATGGGCTACTTTAAGAGGATTTTGATAGGAAGGATCGGCAAAATTGGGCAAGTGCTTAAAGGTTGTGTTTGAAGATGGTTAGAGATTGCTTACGCTCTCTTTGTTTGTGTAATGATGTGCATTGTGAATGGACACTTGGTACTGAGGTGTACTTGGAGATATATGTGGATTACATTGACATCTTTCTCTCTCCACAACACGACCTCCAATATCGGATTGTGAAAGCTGCCAAAGTATCCTGTTTTTTTAGAATCTAGAAGTTATGGATGAGGCATGGTAATCATGGAGTAATGGATAATATTTAATCTGTTAACCCTAAAGTTGATTTCATAAGTCAATAATGCTTTTTAGACATTCAAATGTCTTGTCGTTTTGTGGTTTTATTGCTTTGCCATTTTTGCGACAAGTACCCTCACTTGTCTGTTCCGTTGCATCTAACCGATAGTGACTCATGTGAGATTCTTTTTTCAAAAATCAAAGGAATGGTAGGCATGGAAAGGGCATATGACTTTCATGAATTGGTTGGTTGTGCAAATACTGTCAATCATTTGTCTCAGAATGAGTACGGTGGGAACGGGATTAAGTTTGGCAAGGCACACAACAAGATGAATAACATCTGGGCAAAGCTGCATGAATTGAAGGAAGGTGAAGTGCAACTTGATCTTGGAGACTACGCAGCTATAGGAACTAGTGATCAGGTTGTTGAAGCCTTGAAGGAGGAACTACAAAATGTGCAGAGGTTAATCAATAGTCTCAACATGGCTCCGAATCCGCAAGTGGCTGCCAAGCAGAAGCTCTAGTTTGAAAAGCCTCGGATAACTGAGTGAGCAGATAAGCAATCCTTTGCCTTCACGGCCTTCAAAAAACTTGTGCACAGCAAAGATGGTGACATGGAGGTCCTCCAAGAAGGGTTATAGCAGAGAGAGCTCGACTTGCAACGTGAAGCTCAAGCAGCGGAGCTTCAGGTGGAGGACTCTTGAGAATCAGCTGAAGAACAAATATTTGACAATGGAGTCCCAACTGTCATAGTAGCTGAGAGTGAAACTCGGGATGTCATTTCTGACATGTTGAGCTCTCATAAAGACCAAGTGACTTTGTTACCACTTCTTGTAAAAGTTGAATCATTTGTGGAGTTTGATGGCCATAAAATTATTCAAATCCACTTTGGTTGGGCAATTAAACGGAAACCCTTTTTTGTCCAAAGACAGATTGACAAGAGTTAAGAATTCTTTGTATTACAATAATAGTGATGCATATGTTGGTGCCGCTCAATGCTCCAACACTTGTTTTGTTGGGATAGGCTCGGATGTTGGGGTTTTCTTTGTGTAGAGTGCTACTATCACATGACCATCTAGTGTGACTGCAGCAAAAAAGAAGGGAAAATGTCAAGCTGCAAAGTCCAATGTACCTACTTCTATATTAGAAGGTGTAGACATGGGTATGTGGTGGATAGGGCGTATCCAAAAGATGCGGAGGCGTGCAGGTGGAAATTCATGGGATCTCTAAAGCAACCACTCAATTTGGCAAACCGTGCTAGATCTACAAGTAACAGTTCTAACCCAAATTTTCATATTCAAATTATGATGCATTATTATACTTGTGCACCTAGGCAGTACAAATTCAGGTACAATTTAACAGACTCAAAATGGATAGATTTTGACTCCATTATCACTAACATAACCCTCACTTATAATTCAGATTCTCATGTTTATAGTTTAGATCCTGATGATGCGGACAACCTCAATGACTATGTGTCTTACAACAAAATGTAATATTTTTTGTTTTGACTCCTTCATCTTTCTATTTTTCCTAGTAAGTATGTTCTAGACATTATACAAATCAATTTGATTCCATACTAGAGATGAATCTATGTATAAGCACGGTTGCCCAAATTTGTTTGGGTTCTAGGATAATCTGTCTATTAGGCTGAAACGCCGATATCATAGGACTGGGATGAAAGGTAGGGTAAGGATCTGAACTTCATTTTCTCCCCAAGATCTGAATGTCTTCTCCCAAATCTGCTCGAAAAGCCCCCATCAGTCTTGCCATTGCCCACCCTAAACCCTCATGTGACAAGACAAGTGAGATGTGACAGTACCTGTGATTGTAGGAAGTAGGATTTGCCTTTTCAAATGTGCCATTCTATGTACCACTTTGCGGGCCAAATCAAGGGGGGGAGGCTTGAGAGAACTTTTTGGGTACCAGGATTGCGGATTGACAAGGTGCTACAGCGGATAGTAAAGCAAAAGCTCTTCCCCTGCATGTGAGCCTCCATGAATAGAAACAGTGGCCAAGTACGCTTCTTCTCCTCTTACTCCATTTCATTCACTGTATCCTGCCCCTTCTAGTTCTTACCGCGTCTGCTTCTAGCTTTAGGTTCTGTTGCACTTGTGCTTATGGAGATGGCGTTCAAGCGCAGGCGTACGGATTGTAGCCTTGCCACAGAAGTCTATTTGAATTACCTCGTTGACCACTGTTGCTTGTCAGATGATGCGTGGATGCAATTCAAGCGACGTCACGAAGATTGCGCTGGCTTCCTACAGACGTGGGCGGCATGGGTTGCTTCATCAAAGCAACACCCCCAGTTAGCAGGAAAAACTCTAGAATGGGCTGCGTTGCATCTGGCATCGCATGATGTTGCAGCCGTGGCAACGACGCACTCAACCCGCCGAGCAATGAAGTTCCTGCTCCATCAATTTGACAGCGATGTCAACTTGTTGAAGAGGTCGTGGAGTTTGCGTGAAGTTCTCCCGGAGTACATGCGCACAAAAGAGCTAGACAAGTTGAGCATATAGGATTTGCAACCATTCAATCCGCAGTTCATGCAGGTTGGCAGCTGGAGGTCAAAGTGTGCAGAGGCAATCCTTCTTTTGAAGATCCTAGGATGTGGGTAACACCTGCGTTTCAAAATTGAGGTAGCAAGCAAATGTTGCTTTCCTTCCTTTTGTGCATGTTGTATGTTGCATTTTTTTGAAGTTTCTGTATTCACCACAAATTACTGAATTCTTTGTCTTTTCTGCATTCAACCCTACTGATTCTTGTGCATTACTTGTGCTCTGCATATTTCAAATGCAAGGTGTGGTTGGGGGTGTGAGCATTGTAGGACATCACTCTTCAAATGTGTATGCTATGTTTTGGAATTGAAGCCGCTTGTCTAGTTTTTGAAGTTGCATGCTTTGGGATGCTACATTCATCATAGTTTTTCACACTTGTTGGCAGTGTATGTTAGGTCTCTAGACCTCAAACATCATGGGCTTGTTTTTGGAACTCCAAGTTTGTAAGTGCGTGTTTTCTGCTGCAATTTTGGAGAACAAACTATTGTTCTATTTTTTTGTGTATACTCCTTGTGATGTGTTTATGAACACACTCCCTAAAGCAAATGATGGGTGGCACTCATTTCATACCACAAACTTTTAAATGTTGGGAATTCATAAGTCTTGGTTTCCTTTCTTGCTTTTTTTTGCTGTTTTGCCCAAATACCAAATGCCTCTCCTAAATGCTAAAACCCTAAAATCCTAGACTCTAAACCATATGTAACCATATGTATGCTAAACCATAAACCCTTCAACTGGTCATTGGTATACCATTAACCCTTAAAAGACAAGGCTACATACGGTGTACACTGCTGTATAACTAGCATTTGCTACCAGCAAAAAGTTTTAATTTGGGATCTTGACTACCTCACTAGAATTACAATGATCTATATCCTTACTTCTTTGTTGATCTCAAATGTAATAAAGGTGAGAGTGCACTCCAAATACAAGAAAAATACATTGTATTGTATTGGTTGCAAAAGGCTACCTTGTTGTTTAAGGGTTAACATGAAAAATTCTTGTATTTCTAATGAATATAGCATCCAATCAATTACAATGAATTTATATGTATAATGAAAGGTAGGGTACCTAAAATGGACGTACTTTAGAAATTTAGGTAAATAAAGCCCTACCTAAACTCTAAGAATTTACCTACATAGCTAGGAGGTTGAACACACGTGATACATGACCACCTCAAGTAGTGCTCCCCCTGGGGGTTGGAACAATTAAAAACATGTGGTTGATGACCTTTGATTAAAGAAATGAAATGAAGAAGAATTTGACAAAACTATTGCTTAACACCATATCAAAACTACTTTGAATTCAAAATACAAGTCAATGCATGGCAATGCTATGACCCCAATTCTAACCTTAATCCCTAAATGCATGCGGCACCAAATTTTGGTGTCTACAATACTCTGAAGTTCAATAAACCTAACTAAGTTGCTACTTTTAGTAGTTTACATTTTGGATTTATTCTTTGTAAAATCTAATGTTAAGATCAACAATTTGATTTTGAAAATGATCAATTATGAGATTTTTATTCAAGCTTTTGTGCAAGGGTCTTGACTTTCTCTAGTGTTGAGAGCTTTTGGAAATGAGCCTCAAATACACTAGATCTTGGAGAAAATTTTACACAAAAAAATTCATTTGAAAAAATTGTAGAATTTTTTTTGAAAAGCTATAAAGTGATAGGGGTTATGTATGTTATTTCCTTTAACCTTATATTTTTTTTAATGGTCATTTTTTTAAATCCAACATGTGAAAAGAGGATTCAAAGGCTTTAAGTCATTTTTGTAGTTTTAACACCCCCATGATCAAACATTATAACCTTTCAAACCATTAGTGATATTGTTGTGTTTTCTTTTCTTGTGTGACCTCTACCATATCTAGTTTGAATTTGTACGGTTATAATTCAAAAGAACTTGATATAGCTTATTAAATTGTTGCCTTTTTGTTCAATTTGGAGCAAATTCCTAAAAGCCCAAAAAAGGAGTCTAGCATTGAGGGGTTAACCTCCAATACCGACATTCATTCAACTTCATCATTGCAAGTTGGCAACCCCTCCTAATCTTAGACTTAATATTAAAAATTCTTCTTCTTGTCAACCCCAACACAATAATTAGGGGGCTTCAAACATCAAATTGTTTAGGTGACTCATGTCGCAATTCACCTCGGTGAATTCACTAGTGCACTGCTAGGTGATTCACCTCTGGAATTCACTCAAAGTGAACTTCAAAAACTCACTTTTGCACAGCTCATCCTTGCGGGTGTCTCAAACGCTCAAACCCCCAACTTGTGCTCAAAACCCTAATCACAAACTCATGAGTGTGTCAAACTATGGACATGCGAGTGAACAAAAATAATTCACTAGAGTTGGGACCTTGTGAGGTGAGAAACTCATAGACCAGATTTTATGTTTGAAACCCCCTATTTGTGAGGCACCTAAAGGCTTTGATGTTGTATTTAAGAAGATAAGAATGGGAAAAAAATTATGATGGGAAAATTGCACATTCATTATAAGGGATTTGAACCCCCAAAGAGGCCCCTTCCCCCAAATCCATGGGAGTTTTGGGAACATCTTCCACATGGGCAGTGTGCTGTAGGCCAGGCTAGCATTACGTTGACCACGTCAACCTGTATTATTTTATTATTTTATATTTTTCAAAAAAAATTTCAAAAAAATTTCAAAAAATTTCTTATTTTTTTCTAAGAATTTTTTTTTTTTTTTTTTTTTAAACAAATTTTCTGACGACTGGTTCCCAACATCGGGAACAAAAAACTGACAGCCCCTTTAGCGGCCAAATCCCTTGTAATGCGTTGTTTTGAAAAAAAACACGTGTATCTTATGCTGCATTGTTCAAAGGTTAGTGGCCACTCAAATAGTGTTGTTTGAGTCATGATGTTGGTGACGTTTTATAGTTCTTACTTGTGTGATTGTCCAGAAATCTATATGGTAATGCAAGAAGGCATAGTATATAGAAATTAATAGCTTATTTTGTGATTTTATGTCAATATAAAACCTTCAACAATGTGCATCTTTCTATATGTTGTAAAAAAGTATTTTAAGCGTTTCAATCCATGTAGATCTGAACCTAATTGCCTATGCATCCCTCTAATGGGACCATTTGCTAAACCTCAATCACTTCTAAAAAATAGGTATTTCGCTTTACTGCTCTATAAGAAAGTATCGGCTTGATTATTTGGCAAAAAAATTGGGATTGTGGAATGTTTGCCATTTGGAAAATTTAATCTTTGGGTTTATTATAAAATTGGCTGGATATTCTATTGTTACTTATGTGAAGTTTTTTAACAATCTGTCAGTGGAATTCAAAGCTTATGATACACAAAACTCCTTAGAAAAATTATTAGATTTTTGTAAAAATAATGCTTATTTATAAATTGATAACCTTGGAATGACTTTTGTTGTAGTTTTGTATTTATGCCAAAACATAATCACAAACTGTTCCTATTCAAAACTTTCTACTTTATGAGAACAAAAAACGATTTTAATGAGTTTAGGAAGGGTCAAAATTGAATGTGCATTTGAATTTGCAAAGTTGCAACTTACCAATTGTAATACATTACATTTTATTTTCCATGTACCTTAACTCCTAAAGGCCCAAGGAACCCACTTCGGGCTTTATGAGAACTCAGGCAAGCTCTCTTGACTTCATAATTTGGAAATTTTTCATGAAATTTTTTGGATAGATGCTACTCATCATAATCTACATGTGAAGCTTTATTTCATGTCATTTGGATAAGTAATGCAAAAGTTAGAAGGTTTTTTCAATTCCAATGTCAAACCGGGCAGCAAAAAATATATTCTATTATTATAATTATTTTTATTTTTATTATTATTTATTGAATTTTATAAATTGATACCCACTGAAAAATTATTGAATCACTCAATTCCAAATAATGAGGTAAGAGTTAAAAGGATTTTTATTTTGCAAGCAATGAAGGTAGGAAGAGGGTAGAAAATACATATAAAGTTATCTTTTACTCTCAATTTTGAAAATTTTCAAATGAAAATGAAAATTGAAGTTACTAATTGTTGGTTAGAGCATTCTCACCATTGGGATTAACAATTTTCAAATTCTTCCAAAACTTATTAGCATATTAGTTATATCTTTCATTCATCAATACCTTTCACTTTACAATTTTTGTAAAATAAACCCAAACTTTTTTTTGGTTAAATTTTTTTATGTATGCTTTCAACACATTTTCCAACATATTGCCAAAATTGCACAAGAAATACAACATACAGGTTTTTTTCTAAAAAGTTTGAAAATCAAAACTTCACCTTTTGGAAGGATTAGAAAAACCTTCATTTTGAAATTTAGGCACATTGATCTTGCAATTGGTAGGGATATTCATTCTGAAATTTTGGGACAATGTACTTGTGCAAGTCAACCAAAAGGTCCTACGATTGGATTTGTTAAAAAGTAAGTTTCAATGAAGATTTAGACCTTGCTTTGGGGACTAGTATTTTGAAACAGTATTGGGCCTCTAAACACAAAAGAATTTTACGGGTTAATAAATGTGATTTTCTATATTTAATTTCCAACTTTCACTTCACTTATTCTACAGCTTCAGTGTGCGAATTGATTAAAATTTTGAGTTTGTAGGATTTTAATTACTTTGTAAGAGTAAAATATACTTCATTAAACAACGAACATACTTACGTTTAGGAAGTAAAAGAAAACACTTGACAAGTGAAGACGAGTTTAACAAAAACATTTCTATAGTGTTCATTGATAGATTATGCTAACTACATATAAAGGAAGCTTTGATCCCATTTGGATACAATAGGGGGTTTCAAAACTTGGTAGATTTTTCATCAATTTTTTTTCTCTAGCCACCTTTTGGTAAGAGAAGAATCTTCCTTTTTCATAATGGTTTCAACACGGATAAGGTTTTTGTTTGTTGTTGTATGTAACTCCATGGTCCAATAAAAGTGTGTTCTCTATTTTTATCTTTTTAGAGGCTTAAGTCCCATACTCCCATTGATGCCCAAAACGTCATTGGTTTGAGACATTAAAAACTGGAACTTATAACTTCAGAATGCTCTCCAAGTCTTATTGAATTCCCAAACCTTGATTGATAAAGAAATTAAAATTTTGAAGATTATACCTTCACACTACGTCTCCATTCCCAATTCACTTATAAATGCCTATGTGACATCATGTTTTTGAAACTTATTGGTGTCAAAAAAGCCAAACTATGATTCATGTTTTAGACCTAGCAAAAACAAAAACCTACCTCAACCATCAAATCCGAACTTTTTTGCAGGAATTTTTTCAATGTTCTTATAATGTTTATATTTGTCCCTTTTGTATCCAAACAAAATTATGATATGAATTAGAGTTAGAGTATCTCCACCTTTAGAACATCATCAACCCAAGACAAGGAATGGGAATGCAACTTCATTTTTGTTGGTGGAAATTTGTTATGTTGGAAAATAAGGTACTTTTAGGGCTCCAATGCAACCACAACAACATATAATTGAGAGAGGATCTTTTCAAAACAACCTTCTCAAATAGAAAATTTGCTTGTTTCCCAATGCCCTTGGACATCCACTATAGTGTTTGCTTGAATGATTTGTTGCTTGCAATAACTCAAAACTTCTAAGCAACAACTTGCAAGTGCTTGCAAGTGCTTGCAAGTGCTTGCAAGTGACTCTCTCCAGTGCCTAGATTTGGGGTGGGAGTTGCAACGTGAGTGGGAGGATCTGTCTAGTGAACGAGATTGCAAAACTACAAGATGGGGAGCGGCGCAAGAGAAGCTAGTTCCCAATCTCAAACCCAGTGTCTGGGTTGATGAAGTTCTTACACACAACCAGTCTAACACTTACCATACTTGGAAGATGAGTGCTTCCAACCTCTCAAAATAATCTCATGACACTCAATCCTAGCATGTCAAGTAGTGACCTCCAAAAATAATAATCATCATAAGTTTAGTGAGCATCATCCTATATATATTCCACTTGAAGATTGACTAATTGACTTTTTATGAGACAAATTTGATGAGCAAGAGTGCGGCACAAGAATTCTTGAGGAATCTATAAATTTTTTAGCTAGTCAAATTTTGGCAAGTAAGGGTGGAGATGCTTCTCATGAGTCATGACGTGAGACATAGTGTCAACCGCCCCCCTTATCCATGCTTTTCCCACTCCCTATGAGGGGAATGAAGTCAAACCACATTATGCATGGGACTTGGATTCCCAAGTTCCTTTCCTTCATGAAACTATAAGACTTGGGAAACCGTCCCAAATAATTCAACTGAGTCAACCATGGTACATCGTGGGTTTGGATTTGGGTGGACTGCCAAGTGTCAAGCGTTACAAATCACCTCCCCCAGCTTATTGTTTTCAGTTTTCTATGGTGGACTTATGAATTATTTCTGACCTTTGACAAATTCTGGCTTCTGCTGGAGCGATCCCCAAACAAAAAATTGTAATTAACCAGTAAAATTCTTTTGTGTAGAGGCCCAAAACTGCTTCAAAATACTAGTCCCCAAAGCAAGGTCTAAATCTTCATTGAAATTTACTTTTTAACAAATCCAATCGTAGGACCTTTTGGTTGACTTGCACAAGTACATTGTCCCAAAATTTCAGAATGAATATCCCTACCAATTGCAAGATCAATGTGCCTAAATTTCAAAATGAAGGTTTTTCTAGTCCTTCCAAAAGGTGAAGTTTTGATTTTCAAACTTTTTAGAAAAAAACCTGTATGTTGTATTTCTTGTGCAATTTTGGCAATATGTTGGAAAATGTGTTGAAAGCATACATAAAAAAATTTAACCAAAAAAAAGTTTGGGTTTATTTTACAAAAATTGTAAAGTGAAAGGTATTGATGAATGAAAGATATAACTAATATGCTAATAAGTTTTGGAAGAATTTGAAAATTGTTAATCCCAATGGTGAGAATGCTCTAACCAACAATTAGTAACTTCAATTTTCATTTTCATTTGAAAATTTTCAAAATTGAGAGTAAAAGATAACTTTATATGTATTTTCTACCCTCTTCCTACCTTCATTGCTTGCAAAATAAAAATCCTTTTAACTCTTACCTCATTATTTGGAATTGAGTGATTCAATAATTTTTCAATGGGTATCAATTTATAAAATTCAATAAATAATAATAAAAATAATTATAATTATAATAATAGAATATATTTTTTGCTGCCCGGTTTGACATTGAAATTGAAAAAACCTTCTAACTTTTGCATTACTTATCCAAATGACATGAAATAAAGCTTCACATGTAGATTATGATGAGTAGCATCTATCCAAAAAATTTCATGAAAAATTTCCAAATTATGAAGTCAAGAGAGCTTGCCTGAGTTCTCATAAAGCCCAAAGTGGGCTCCTTGGTCCTTTAGGGGTTAACTAAAATCTGTGACTAATAACACTATTATTTGTCACTAAATAGAAAAACGAGGGCCGCTTTACACAAGGAGTGAAGGCCATGAAAAATTGGTGCCATTAACCCCTAAATCCCTAGTTTTGTCAAAAAGACACTCAAAACTGCCATTTCTATTGCAAAGAGTAAAAAACTTTGAAAATTGGTCTTTTTGCATATCTAACCATAGGATCTTGTACTAGACTAGTATAAGAATGTATTGTACAAAACTCAAGAACTTTTACCAAACATATTGGAAGATATTTGCATTTAAAGTGCAAAAAACAAGTTTTTTTGCACCTTGCATGATTAGATTATTTGATTTTGAACTTTTTTAACTTCAAATTTTTGCACCACAAAGTTTTGGGGTTTCTTTTTCAATGGTGGAACACTAAGTTGAGAATCTTTGGAAAAAATTCAAAACAAAAAATACTTAATTTTCATTCTTAAAAAAAACATTAGGTAGAAGAAGGTATGAGATTGAACAAAAACTTAAATTGTTAATAACCTTGCAATGGAATTGAAATGCAATAATCCCAATGGTGAGATTGTTCTAGAAAGCAAACTTCACCTTTTCCAACAATTTTTTTTGAAAAAATGTTAAAATTGCTTTCAAAAATGAAGTTTATAAGTTATTTTTTCAAGAAGATGCTTGAGGTGCCAGAACAACAAGATTGTCCATAACTTTATCATAACTAGTCTAAATGGAATGAATCAAAGCTTCAAATGTAGAAAAAACTATTACCTATGAGGAAAAAAATCAAAAAAAAAAAAAGTTGTAAAAAAAAATTCTGCCTGATCTCCATAAATTTTTGCTTATCTAGGCATAACTTTTTCTCCAAGGCATAGATTGGAATAAAAATTATATTCCCCAAAAGCTAATGTGTTTTTCTATCTTCAAAAAAAGTTTCAAAAAATTAAGACAAAAATTGAGGTCGTAGGTACTTGCCTGAAATCCCATTTGTCCCTCGAGGGGACACTCAGGGATTTAGGGGTTAATTTGATCAAAATTTCAGCACAAATTGCCTCAAGAACAAGCCCAAGTGCCCATTACAATACAAATATAGTGGCGGCTAACTCTCTTGCATGTAAAGGCTTTGAGGCCAAAAAGTTGAGGCCACTAGAGTCAATTTTGAAAATTTCAAGAGAAATGGATAAAAAGAAACTAAGGATACTAGTTGATATTTTTACTCCATCTTATAGTTTAAATAAATTTTGACAACAACCCCGGGGCAATGATCCCAAATATGATTTTCACTTTTAGCACAAGTGGCTACAAACACTGCTAAAAAGCTAAAATTTCAAATTTAACACTAGAAAGCTTATATATTTTTTAGCTACGAGAAAAATTTGTTAGCAATTTTGCTAAATTTAGCCAATTTAGAGAACGCTGCCCGAGGGCCACAAATTGGCTTCTCATTTTTGGAAGACCCAATTTCTAAAGTTGGGGCCATATTAGATCTTGTCTTTTAAATATTAAAATATATTTTGAAAATTTAGCATTGATTCCTAGTGTAAAAGCCTTGAGGCTGTTTTTTGAATATAAACCAATCAAATTCCAATATTGTGAGTCTTGGAGGCTAGAAACAAGCCTCAACTTGTAGTGTAAAGCAACGTTGAGTTTTTTCCCCACCCAAATGGTCTATGTCTATAATGGAAATTGTTGGAGCATACTTAGGTCGAAGCACCCATACCCAATAACTTAAGCAATTCTATAACAAACTACAAAGAGTTTGGGGCAACAAATACTTTTCCCATGTAGGAACATAAGAAATATTGGGATTGCAAATTTTTCATTATTTTAATTGCAAATTTGAAAATAATGTAAATTTTGGATGTCAAAAAGTGCTTAATTTAAACCCATTACCGACCTCTAGACTCATGCAATTCCAATAATAGCCAAACTACTTTCCGCTAGTTATTTTCTTGTTTCACTTTGGGACATGTGTGGCATGACTTAAATGACCCAACCTTGAAAAGGACAGAAGAACACTTTCCAATGCACCTATCCCTATTGATTGGAAACATGGCACCCTATCCATTGAGTATGAGACGTTGTTGGCTATGGGTGCTTCCGTCTTAAAACTCAAACTAGACTTGGTGACTCTCACACCTTACTTGTTGAACCAAGATGATAAAGCTTTGTTTATTCACGTTTCAAAAATGGCAAGAGTTTAGAAATTTACCATCAAGAGAGTGAATTTGGGAATTTTGAGTTTACATTCGGACTCAAAGACACTGATTTTGTCTTTAGAATCCTAGATGGGAATAAAAATGACCAATCCCAAAATATGGACAGATTCTTACTTTAACCCTTGTCATAAAATAATCTATTTTACTTTAGCCCCAAGAATAAGATGTTAAGGGTATTGAGTAGAAGGTGAGTTTTAGTGAAACCCGAAATTGTGTCATTGCAATTACTTCACCCAAAATGATTGTCTTTGTTTTTCATTGCAACATTTTTGCTACTACTCTCATTGATTATGTTAAGAACAATATAATTCATGTGACTCCAAAGTTTATATTGCAAGAATCAATGAAGCTAGTTGCATGAGTTTGCCCAGTTCTATTTTTGAACTGGATGCAAGAAATATTCCACACGACCTACTCAAAATCAGTGAATAAAAATTGGGGATTGAATAAGGACAATTATTTTGAGACAAAAGGGATTTACAATTGGTTAGTTTGTTGATCTTAGCTAACACATCCCTCACCTCTCTCATGTGAGCAAAGTTGCAAGTTCTATAAGTTGAGCTACAATGGTTTGGGTTTCTATATATGGATTTTAATGATACCTCCTTAAAATTGATACAGACTTTGCTAAAGTTAGCCATTTTTGTGAACATCAAGACCAATTGCCTCATTTTGACATTAGTCACTCTAACACTAAATTCTAGAAAAAATTTGGTAAACCAAATGGATGAAATTGCCAAATCACTATCAAAGAAACATTACTTTTGTTACTATTTGAATTAGAGCTGTTTATAATATGTAATCGTTTGGATAAATGTTCACACATTGGTTATTCTATTCATCATATTTTCATTTTAAAATTTCTGATTGCGACCAATGGGAAAAATGTACAAAAAAATAAAAACTCCCTGAAATAGGGATAATTATGCACTTTAATATACTAGAATGCACGGAATGACGAGACGTTTGTACCCAAATATGCGTCAGATTGCTTGCCCTTTGCCCACAAGAAGATACGGTACAAGTTGACCCAATACTAATCTAATTATTTGAGTAGGGCCATAATTGTACAGTTTTTCATGTAGTGTGACAATGAGTGGGGAGGTTCCAGAAAACAATAGGAATTTAGCAAAATGAAATAAAAAAATCGTTTGAATTAAATTAGATAAAAAGTTGTCACATTTTTCAAAAAAACTAATCATACTATCATAATGATCTCTATAATATCACATATTGACCATTGTAATAACATATCTCCAATCTTTATGATATCATACTACTAAAATCACAACTACCTTTGTAATATCACAAATTGATTTCTTGATATCAAATTTTATCTAACATATGCAAATCCTAATAAAATTTTAAACACAAATGAGTAGCATAGCTAATGTTGGATTTTTATTGATGGAGCACAATATCTCCCCCCACACTGAGTGTGACCACTAGAGGAATGAGTGGGGAGATCCAAAATATATTAAAATTGTTGCAAAAAAATAGCAAAAAAAATAAGTTGAACTTTCAATTTACTAAATAAAAACATGTAAAATTTTCTTAAAATATAATTATAAAATAAACATAGGCCAACATTAAGTGTAAGTACGTGAAAACTTGATTGAAATACTTGCAATAAAGGATAAATGTTTGATTTGAGACACTGGAGCTCATAATTTCTTTGAGCAATGTATCATAGTCTACAAGCTTTGCAAGGTCCAAAGTAATTGACAAAAGTGTGAAAGTTCATCCTATTCTTTTAGAAATTTCTCAACTAACATCATTAATTTTAAAAATGACAATTCAAAAAAATGACATGTTGTGCTAGTTGTAAGTAATGTGCATTAATCCTTAAACACTGGTTGGTTCCCAATGTACTTGCAAATGGTAACTTGACTGGTCACATCTAAAGTTTAATGATTAATATGCTAATGGGAGTAAATTTCATTACCATCTAGTGATTGGATGTAAATAGTGTGCATCATTGGTTTTTTGAATCATTTTTATTATAAATGTTGAGTTTTATCAACCTTGTGATATAATGGTAATATAGTTTCTCTCTTCATTGCAATTGTTGTAATCATTAACACCCAGACTTTCATTCTTTTATTTTTTGGACTTGTTAATGGATGAACTTGACATTCTCTTGATTTTAAATAGATGTCGTAACCATAGTAGGAAGAGCAAGATGACCACAATAGAAATAAAAAATTGCAAGTTTAAAGGCAATCTAGAAAATCACAATAATGTATATAAAAAATCTATAATAATTTCTTTCTTTTTAACCCTGATTTTCTTTCAGTATTAGCACATTAAAATCTTAAACTTTTTAATGTACGTATGAATGTGACTGTGGAAGGATATATAGAATTGCATAAAGATCTTTGAGAACACAAACCAAGTTGAATTTTTCAAAATGGGAGGTTATTTGGTTGGTATGTGCAATAGTTGACATCTTCAGTATTATCCAAATACTAGTAATCATAGATGATAATGATTATGATTATGATGATTATTATTATTATTATTATTATTATTATTATTATTATTATTATTATTAGTATTATTATTAATATTAGTATTAGTATTAGTATTAGTAGAGAGAAATTTGCTAATAAGTCTAATCAATTGTATGTTGAGATAAAATGATGCTACATAGAGGTGAGCTATTATTTTCAATGATTTTGGAGCCTTCAACTTGTAGCAGTAGTTCTTAATATTGTTATGAAACAAAGAGAATTTACTTAGGATTCTTTTTGAATTATACGGTACTTTGAATAGACTTCAAAACATATTTAAACTTGAAACTTTCAATTCTAAAAAAATCTCTATATTCATAAGTTATTCTCTTCCAAATTTCAACCTTGAGTAATAGTAACACTACTTTTATTTAACTCCTAAAGGTCTAAAAGTTCAAAAGTGCCTTTGAGACAAGTATAATCCAAGGTGTAATTATCGCTTGAATTATAGTATCTTGGAATATATCCACATCTTTATTATGTTTGAGATCAACAAAAAAGTTGAAATGTAAATTAATGCAATTCTAGGGAATTTTTTAAGATTCCAAATTAAAACTTCTTTTTGGTAACAAATGCCAATTATATGACAACATATCTACTATGCCTACGAATGTTTAGGATTAAATTTCTATTATTATTTGATTTGCAAAGTGTCTACGTGCTATTGCCATGCCATGGCTTGCGCTCTCACCATCAATAGGAATTGGGTGTACCTTTTTATGAGCAAAACAAGGGCTGGATTTTTTCCAATGTAAGGGACTGAAGTCACTGAGTCCATCAATAAATTTTTGGGTACCACAACGGGAGTTCATTCAGTAACTCTGGGTCCGATCACACCTAAAATGGCAATTCACACTTTGGGTCCGATCCAAAGGAACCAATGTGCCATTGTCCAAAAATTAGAATAATGTTAAAATGGCTAAGATTAACGCAGGTCCAGCGTGGGTGAAGAGAAAGGTTCTGTTCATTGAACTATTGAAGGCTTCAAAGCACAGGCTGGAGGTCATAATGTCCGATGCCTTGGGGCCCACTGCCATCAACAGCCCAATCTCTGAAAAGAGTGGTTTTAGTTCAGTTCATACTTCATAAGGTGGACGCACCCATACCTGATAACTTAGGGCGGCTTCACACTATGGTGGCCAAAGATCGAGAAGTCGTCGGTCTGCACCAATCAGACTGCACGAAATTGAGAGTCTGGCTGCTCAAGTCTTCATATTAGAGTTCAAATTCCAAAGGTTGTCATTCACCATTTGTTTACATGGCAACACTTTATCATACAAGGTTGACGGTCTCTCAAAGGGAAGTTTGGGTTCAGCAAAAATGAAGACCCAAACTATGAGCGAGAGGCCATCAATTTTAGCATTTATTGTCTATTTTCAGCAGATTTTCTTGGCCTCTTGGCAAAGTTTGGCCACTCGATTTGAGGGCCTCTCGACTTGGCCGGTCATAGTGTGAAGCGGCCCTTAACCCTTGAGCGCCTAGCCAATATTCATCAAAATTTAGACCCATTGACACTCAATCCAATCAAAATTGTCATCACAAACAAGATCCACAAAATTTAACCATATTGAATGGTAGGTGGGACAAGCTCCAAAGTATAAGAAAAAAGACAAATGGTTTGACCGTACCAAAAGAAGGATTATAACAAGTCAAACAAGAACTTTTTCATTTCTGAGCGCCCTATTTTGAGGTCATGGGGCGCTCAGGAGTTAACCCCTGAGCGCCCAAGCCAATTTCAGTAAAAATTAGGTTTTGGAGACTTGCAACTTTGATGCATTGTATCTTAGTCAATTGGATGATTCACAAAAAGTGACCATTGAAAATAGTGTAATACCTACTTAGAAAACAACCTGTAAATTTTGGAAATAATTGACACTGCAAGATGAGAGATTATAACATTTGATCAAACAACATGTGATGTCAAAATCTCATGTTTTGGCAAGTAGTTGCTATTTCTTGATTTTTACAAAATTCTATAAGAATGTGATTCATCTCAAATTTTGTGAGTAGCAAGATTAGATGTGAATACACACACACACAAATCATTGAAGATTTTACTTCTTTATATGTTTAGTTTTGGGGGCTTTAAACTATTATTGCACAAAAAACAATGACTAGCACAATTGGTGAGGGCAACCACAACAAGAGTTTAGAACAATCATGCTTGGACCTTTGTTGGAAAATTTCCCGTCACCACAAAGCCCACGCAAGGAAGCTTGCAAGGGGTATTGACTAGTTGTAGCTTGTAAGACGTTGCTTGCCACCATGCCTCATATGGGGTTCCACCCAACCAAGGCTCTTGAGACACTTGTACAATATTTAGCTTGCCTTGTCATTACTCCACTTGCATGGACCACTTGAATGCCTTGATATTTGTAGTGTATAGCAAGGCCAAAAAATGCCTCAAAGGAGCTTGTGAAATCAAGTGAGGCCACTTTCAGGCATGTGGGGTATTTAGGAGTTAAGCAATTTGGCAACAACCTACAAAGAGTTTGAAGCAACAAAAAAAATTCTTAGTAGGAAGATAAAAAGTATTGAGATTGCAATTTTTGTTATAATTTTATGTGCAAACCCTAAATTTATTGTGAATTTTGGGAGTCGAAAAGTGTTCCACGCCTTGGCCAATGTCTAGACTCATGCAATTTGGATAGTAGCCAAACTACTTTCAACTCATTACTTCCTACTTCACTTTGGGACATGTGGCATGACCTAACCCCTAAACACCCAATCAACCATTTTATGGTCGCTACCTTATTTTGTGAGCTGCCCAAAATGAGAAAAAACATTTTTGGATAAAATAAAATAAAAAATCATATAGGAAAGCAATTCTACTTTCCAACCCAATTTGAACCATGTCAATCCAAGTTAAAATCCATGCCGGAGAATTTTTCAAAGACAAACACTTCAATATTTGCTAGTATTACAAAATTTACTATTTTGGGAAACTAGTGATGTGCTCTCCTTCAAAAACAAGTTGTGAATAGAATGTCTATTCTTAACCAATCATACCAAATTTTAAGAACTATGAATAAAATTTGTAATTTTGATGAGTATTAAATGGTAAATGCTTATAAATTCATTCAATAAGAGTCCAAAACTTTTTTTGAATGTGTGACCATATGGATAATTACTAAAGATCATGATTCTTTTTTTTTTTTTTGAAACCACCTTCATTAAAGTTACAAAAATATCATTTTATAATGCATCTATGTTTTGCCCTTATCCGTTGGGTGTTTAGGGTTTAAGTGATCCCAACCTTGAAAAGGACAAAAGAACACATTCCAAAGCACCTATCCTTGCTAATATTAGAAATAGCACACCTTACTAGTTGAGTATGGAGCATTGATGGCAATGGTTGCTTCCACAACCTTTTTGTTGGTCCCAAAATTGTAAAACTAAGAAACAACAGATAAGTTTGTACAACAGATAAATGAGACGTGTGTTGAAATGTTGAAAAAAACATACAGACAAATCAACTCTTCTAGCAATGAGATTTTGATCATTGAAAAGAAACATAAGAAAAAAGAAACAGAAATCTCAGGACACCACCAAAGTTAATTCTTTAACCTCTAAAGGCCCAATTGTCCCCTTGGGGGACAAATGGGATTTTGGGCATGTATTTACAACTAAACTACTTTATGCAACTTTCTGAATTTTTTTATAGAAGATGGGTAATTCAAAGATCTAAGTGGGCATCTAATATTTTCTTCATTCCACCATTTTTTGAAAAAGTTATGCATCAATTTCTGAAAAATGGGGGAAGGCGGGGAGCCCATTTTATTAAAAGAAAAGGTTCTTTTAAAATAAAAATCTGAAATTTGTTTTTTACATTTACATACATGTGGGAAGCTTTGAATCATTCAATTTTGATTAATGAGATGAAAGTTATGAGAAGTTTTTGTTTGCTAGTAGGTGTGGGACTCCCAAACCTCCATTCGTCTTGCGCCTTGTAAAATTTGGTGTTTTACTTTTTTGAGCTCTTTCTAAATTATTTTTTTGACTCTTTTTTCCAAGTTGTAGTAGACTAAGATTCCTTGGTTTTCACCATTTGGATCAAAGTAATTCAGATTTTTGAGTTTTACATAAATCCTCCAATTTTGCCCTAGTGTATATGCAAATTTCATGATCTTATATGGCATTGCAAGATTTTACAAAGTATGATTCACACCTCCTATTCATTTGATAATTCTCCCACACATACCTAACTTGGTCTTCTACATGAACAAAATAAACCTCAACTTTGCATAGAGCACTTTTTTGATATAGGAGCAGTCAAAGGCTTTTGAAATTTTTGGGCAACAAGGAAAAAACCTATTTTTTTCACTTCAAATGTCAATATCTCACTCCTCTACATCTAGAATGAGCTAATTTTTTCCCGCAAGGACCTCCCATAGTCTAGGGCAAGATCTTACGGTTGGATTTGCAAAAAAAACTTCTTTTCCTACCTTTCTACTCATTCCTCCAAAAGTGGCAGTTTTCATTGATTTTCACAAAAAAAAGGCTTGGGCCTTTCGGGGTTAACCCCTCAACGCCCCTGGAATTTTGGAGTATCTCAAAATTTGCTTGAAAGTGAACAAAATGTTGGCATTTTGATCAATATTATTGATTTTCTTTGAAATGTAACCGTACAAATTCAAAGTAGACATGTTGTAGATTGCATACAAAAAGAAATCACAACTATTTCACTTATGGATTGAAAGATTATAATGTTTGATCATGAGGGTGTTAAAATTATGAAAATGATTTGAAGTCTTTCAATCCTCTTTTTGCATCTCAAACCTAAAATTGAGGGTACCAAAAAAATATGTGTATGTAAAGTACAACATGCATAATCCCAATCAATTTACGGCTTCTTAAAATCTATTTTACAAATTTTTTAAATGAATTTTTAATGCAATTTTTTCTCCAAGTTCTAGTGTACTTGAGGCTCATTTCCAAGAGCCTTCAACACTAGAAAGTGAAGATTTGCAATGGACACCCTTGCACAAAATCTTGAATAGACAAATCATGTTAATTCATTTTCAATATCAGATTCTCTATGCTAAAACTAGACTTCAACAATAATTTAGATATAATAATAACCATAAAAAAAAATCTTGAAAATTTTTTGGCATCCCTAAACAAAATTCAAAGGGGCGTAATAACCGCCCCTCGGGAGTTGAGGGGTTAAGGATATTGCCTACCAAAAGTGTTGGCTATATTCATACAAACATCATTTAGTTCTTGAGAAGTCAATTTTATAACAAATACCAAAATTTCCCAAAAAATCCTAGTTATTTAGTAATAGGTTTATGACCTGGTTTGAAAAATTCAACTCCAATAAGATTCATGTGCTACCCAAGTGCCCAATTTATACACGTCATAGGAGAGCGTATACAAAGCATCAAAATCCTTAAGGGGTTAACCCCTAAATGTCACATCAAATGTTTTTTGGATTAGGATTCCCATAACAGCCAAGTCATCAAACCTTATAATCTTTGCATCCCTATGGTGAATTTCCACAAAATATACAGATTTGCACTTGTCAAAAAGTTGCCAATTTTTTTTTGATGATTTTTTTAGTTATGTCTTACACTCCAAGTAATTCCATTTTATTTAGAATGCTCTCCCAAACTTGTCTTTTTGTTTCTGATGCTTAGGGATTAACCCCTAAAGGACCAAGTAGCCCTTTGTGACCAATACAATACGGGGTATTTTTCTTGAATTTGGAGTGCATCTACACCTTTATTACATTTGAGATCAACAAAGAAGTTAGAATATAGATCAATAATGTCCTAGTGAGGTAGTCAAGATCCCAGATTAAAACTTTTTGTTGGTAGTAAATGCCAGCTATACAACATTGTACTTACTATGTATTATGGTAGCTTGG